>CM074732.1:66611751-66956751 GCA_037367245.1 Phrynocephalus guinanensis | reverse complement strand
CGGCACCAGGGGCTCCTTGATTGCTTCACACTTGGCCTGGCCCTGGGGCTGCACCCCAAACTTTCTGCCTGCCAAGATCCCAGCCCTTCTTCCTCTCATCCTGCAGCGGCTTCGGCAAGGCCAAGGAACTCGAGGTTGGCCTCACCGGGAGCCGCCGCTGCTGCTGGAGTGCAGTGAACACCTGAGCGGGCTGGCCTTCCTCCTCCTCCTCCGACCAGCCGAGCTCCGCCCGAGCGAGCGCCTGGCTCTGCTCTGGGCTAGACCTGCTTCTCTCCGCCACCACCTTCCACCTCTCCCTGGCGGGCATACATTTTTTTAATCTTAATAAAAATTGTTAATGTTAATTAAAATTTGTTAATTAAAATGTGTTAACTTATTTCATCTACAATGCTGTCTTGTTTTATAGTACAGCATGGATTATTGCTGTCTGGTTAGACAGTCAAATTTGTGTTAAATTGCTGTTTTTGGGGGTCTTTTTCATAGTCTGGAACAGATTAATCCATTTTCCCATTACTTTCTATGGGAAAAGTTTGTTTGACTTAAGTCATGTTTGACTTAAGTCCAGACCTCCGGAACGGATTAATGACGTAAGTCAAGGTTCCACTGTAGTGACTTTCTGTGGCTGAGCTGGAATTTGGACCTAGCCCATCACTCTATTCATTATACATCATATTAGTCTCTTTTTACTCGGTGCCTATCTTTCAAACTTTTTACATTTAGATTCAAGAATGGTTTGTTCTCTAATTCATCTCTGGGAACAGAATGCCAGCTGTGCCAGTCACCATAAATCTGCCATCCTGCATTTGATTGAAAATATGTTAATATATTTTTTTTTTCATTTTAGAAACAAATTATAATAACCGATCCAGCCCTGAACTGAATAGGGTATATATCACTTAGTAGGAACAGAAGATGAACTAGAATATACTTGGGAAAACTCTATCTCTTGGGATCTTGAATGTTTGGTGGCTTATAAAGAATGCCCTGTTAGATATCATAAAAATATTCTGATTTTGTGAAGACAATAAGGGAAATAATGAGATGCACATTACACAAATGTTGATGTAAAACATTTTAAAATAATTTGTTTTCTACACGTTGTATGTTTATGGCTAAGTAATAAAAATGTGATCTCTCATTTTAATATTTTTCACTAGATCCTTCGAGTGCCAGGTTATGTACAGTAGGTGCTGTCTGAAATAATTCAAGCCACAAACAAGCAGCAAAACCACCTGAAACACATTTGCTATGTCTCTCATCAAAAAGAAACAAAGAAATCTGTAACAAGGAATTCTGCCCTTTCTTGATCTTACCGTGCTCAAAGTATTTGGGAGTAAAACTAAGAAGGCAGTTTCACCCATATTCTTTTGATGGTCATCTCACAAACAACTGGCTGGCCACTGAAGGTGAGACTGGATAGCCTGATGCAGCACCATCCTCCAAATTTCGTATAGATTCAGCATTATAGCTTTGTACCAAAAAACAAAAGAATCCTACCCCCAAAGCAAAAAACTGAACCTGAGTGCAGAAGCATGCATGTAAATATCAACATGCAGTGAATCAAACAATCAGTATGTTTCCTCCAGTGTCATATATAATCATGTGGCTACTTCTATGGCCAGATCTCCATTCAGTTTCAGTTGGCTTTGCCACTGAACATATTTGGGGCAGCTCCTGTGGATCATTATAAAGATGAATGATGTAGTTCCTTTGGCACATGCTATACTTTTTAAGGGTCCATTCAGACTTAATTCTAAACCAATCAGTTGGGTTGTGCATGCTGACCCTGTGCCTTTTCTCAAGAAACCAAGCAAATACAGCTCACTAAAAATGAAGAACTCTATGGCTGATGCTGCAGTATAATTAAACATGATGTATGAGAAGAGAAGCACATAGTCTGACACTTTAAAAATTGTCTGTGTCAAATGTAAATTTATAGCTCTTTACTCATGCTTATTCTCATCTCGCCAAGTAAATGTATTCCACTTCTCCTGAACTTCTGCCAATTAACAGATAAAAAGACACTCTTCATAAGTACCCACTGTTCGGTGGTTTCGAGGACATGATATTCACAAAAAAGGATTCCTTAATCCACTATTACCCAAGGAAAATGTTATACTAACCCAGATGTGGCTTCCCCCCCCAAAAAAAATTCATGGCTGTTATTTAATTTCATTAACAATTCTTTTAGTTCAATAGCATCGTAGAAGGATGCTTATACACTGAGCCTGATGGAAAGCTTGCCATTTTAATTGGCATGCTCAGTTCATCTCCTCAGCTCTTGGGAAATGATTTTTTCCAGCTTCAAAGTAATCTCAGAATCTCCTAACCAGCAAGGCCACTGACCACAGCAGGTGAAGCAGAAGAAACTATTGTTTTTTAAAAATCTGCTTTTCAAATTTCTGTTCGTGTTTGAATAATTGTAACCCAAGGGAGGAAATGCAGCATCTCTACCTAACATGTCAGACAATCAGCTTGCTATATACTATGTATCCAGGAAAACAATAGCTAGGGTGGAGCAAGTGAGGCGTTGCCCTAGGGCACCAAACCGCAGAAGGCACCGAAATCTAGAGGTGAATTTGTTTATTTATTTAAAATATTTGTATCCTGGCTTTGTCCTTGAAAAAGGACACAAGGCATCTTGCAACATCGAAAGGCGATATTTAAAATTGAAAACAATTTTTATAGAACAGTTAACAACATTAAAGACAATATTTAAAGCTAACAACAATGAATGCGAAGAGGCATCTTAGATCATGAAAAGCCAATGTTAATGCTAAGAACAATAAGTATATGAATATAGAACGAAAAAAGGCCATTCTGAGAAATGGAAAACACAAAAATGGAAATCACAAGTAGTACATAAAAATCCAGTCATGCATAACAATCTATCTAGAAATCACACAACAGGTAGCTAGTGATTGAGGGAAGGCCCTCTCCCATGTCTCCCCCAAATACATAAGTAAAAGTGATGGGACTGAGATAAATGACTCTTCTGATGATCTTAGCATCCGATCCAGCTCATAATGGGAGAGATGGTCTTTGAGTTTGGACCCAGGCCATTTAGGGCTTCATCAGTTAAATTCAGAACTCTGAATTGTTCCACAAAATGTACTGGCAGCCAGTGGAGCTGCTGTAACAGGGGTGTTATGTGATTCCTGTAACCAGCCCCAATTGGCAATTTGGCTGCTGCCTTTTGGACCAACTGAAGTTTCCTGATAGTTTCCATTGGTAGCCCCACATAGAGTGTGTTACACATCTATTTTAGTTGTTTTGTTTAATTTTGTGATGATTCCTTTTTTTTTTGTATATAGTGCTGAATTACTCTTTTTTTTGTAATGTTGGAAACCTCCTGGAGTTCCTTTGGAAGATGGGCGGTATGCAAATGTATAAATAAATAAATAAATAAATAAATAAATAAATAAATAAATAAATAAATAAATGGGGTATGTGTGTAGAGATGTAACATTTCTAGAAATTTTGAAGCCATGGGGGAGGGGGGGACTTGGAGAAAAACAGAAAAATTGCATTATTATACAAACTTTCCTAATAAGCATTTCTGACTCTGTATGTAAATCAAAATATAATTATTCTTCTGTGTTCATGCTTATTTGAATATGGAAAATTGAGTTTTCGAATGTTTAAATTATATACATTTCTTAAAAATGTACGAGGTAGATAAGTTATTGAAAAAATTATAAAACTACTACGTTCTGAAGATGACTACCATATTTCAAAGGTGACTGCTTTTCAAAATGCATACATTAGGCAAAATTCTATAAAGAATGACCAGAGTTATAGTAAACATACATGAAAGGCAAGAATTATATTTTGAATATTATGTGTAAAGTTTTTTGTGAACTTAAAAATGGCAAAATGTTGCTGGAACAAGAATATAATTTAAGACTTCTGGCTATTTTTTTAAAATAAGAAACAAATTAACAAACAGGTTATTTTTAGTTTATCTCTGGACATTCCTGATGTCATTAAGCAGGTAGGTGCCTCTCTTTTAATTCCTCATCTCTTTAATTCCAGGACATGCAGCTCTTCTTCGAAGTCTGTTTTGGCACAGCCATCTTGTTTTTTTTAAATTCTTTTTTGCCTTTCTTTTTCTATTTTTTAATTAACAATCCACTTAAGATAATACATAACATCCGAGCTTATTATACAAACAATACCGAATAACACAACAAATTAAACATTCTTAAACTATCCAACAGTCCAATCCATATTCTGATTTATGCAATTTAGTATTTTGTATAACATCTGAGGTTAATAGAGGTTGCCATATATTCAGAAATTTATCATGTTTTATCTCTCCCCTGTATAGTTTAAACCTACTAGTCAGTTTTGCCATAACTGCAACTTCCCATATTCGGTTTACAAATTTTGTGAGTGAGAGATCCTGGGCATATTTCCAACTGTGAGTAATTTCTCTTCTAGACACACCTATAAGAATTGCTATTAATTCTTTATTAGCTAGTTTTTTATTCTCCCCAGTAAATAATGAGAATAATAACAACATTTCATTTGAAACTATTTTCTGTTTAGTTAATTTCTCTATCCAGTTAATTATGTTATTCCAAAATGTCTCTATATTTGGACATGCCAACCACATATGGTCTAAAGAACCTTTACACCTGCAATTACGCCAACATGCATCAGAGATCCTTCTGTTAATTTTATCCAATTTTGTGCGGAAGTAGTACCATCTGTGTACTATCTTTCAAACTGTTTCCTTAGCTTTTGCTGAGATTGCTTTATAAGAGTACCCAGTCGAAATCCTTGCCCATACTTCATTTGGTATAGTACTGTTTGTTTCCCAGACAATTTTAGACCCTAAAGCTTTGGTAAATTCTTCGTCTATAATACATTTATATATTATTGAAGTTAATCCCTTATTTATATTCTTATCTTTTTCAACACAACATTGTTCAAACTCTGTTAGTAGTCTATTGGGGCCTTGTCCCTAAATTGTTCAAATTTCTCTTGAGAATTAAAATTAGGGTGATCCATGATGGGACAGAGGGGTGATTTGGGAGGAGCTAAGATTCCTATATGCTTTTTCCATATTTTAAATGTTTCAAAATTATATAAATTCTGGATTTGGTCACTCTTCTTAAATTGCTTTGTTGTAAAAGCATATTCATTCATTATACTTTCCTCTCCCCCTCCTTCCATCTTAACCCAATCCGGTATATTCTTCATCTGTATAAATTTGGACATTTGAGTGATTTGAACAGCTTCATAATATTTTAGTAATTGTGGTATAGCCAAACCTCCTTTTGCACTTTCACTATACTTAATACTGTCAACAAATCTTAAACTTTTTCCTTTGCCCGAAATAAAATTTTCTACACTTATCTGCACTGAACCCATTTTCTTTATGTCAGGTTGAAAAGGTATATTTTGATAAAAGAACAAGAATTTGGGTAAAATATGTTCTTTCACCACTCCAATTCTCCCTAATAGAGATAAGTTTAATTTTTTTCCAAATCTTCATTTTTGTCCTTGACAAATATGAACAATTTTTAAAAAATTCTATAAATTGATTTGTATTTTTTGTTATCCAATTTCCAAGATATTTAAAGGTTGAGTAACATAGGTCTAAATTTGACATCCTTTGGATTTCCTTTTGCTCTCTGATAGAAAAGTTAAGACAGAAAAGTTTAGATTTTTGATAATTAATTTTTAAACCCGTGTAGACTCTATATTCTCGTAATTGTTCAAGTTCTTAAAGGAATGGGAGTGCCTGACCACCTTATCTGTCTCCTAAGAAATCTATATGTGGGACAAGCAGCTACAGTCAGAACAGGATATAGAACAACTGACTAGTTTAAAATTGGGAAAGGAGTACGAGAAGGCTGTATACTGTCACCTTGCCTATTTAACTTTTATGCAGAGTACATCATGCAAAAGGCAGATCTGGATGAATCACAAGCTGGAATTAAGATTACCAGAAGAAATATCAACAACCTCAGATACGCAGATGATATTACTATGATAGCAGAAAGTGAGGAGGAATTAAATAACCTCTTAATGAGGGTGAAAGAGAAGAGTGAAAAAATGGGCTGAAGCTCAACATAATAAAACTAAGATCATGGCCACTGGTCCCATCACCTCCTGGCAAATAGAAGGGGAATAAACAGAGGCAATGACAAAGTTTATTTTCTTGGGATCCTTGATCACTGCAGATGGGGACTGCAGCAACAAAATTAACTAATGGCTGCTTCTTGGGAGGAAAGCTATGGCAAACCTAGGCAGCATCTTAAAGAGCAGAGACATCACTTTGCCAACTAAGGTCCAGATAGTGAAAGCTATGGTTTTTCCAGTAGTGATGCATGGAACTGAGAGCTAGAATATAAAAAAGGCTGATTGCCGCAGAATTGACACTTTTGACGCTGTGATGCTGGAGGAGAGTCTTGAGAGTTCCCTGGACTGCAAGGAGATCAAACCTATCTATCCTGAAAGAAATCAACCCTGAATGTTCACTGGAAGGACAGATTTTGAAGCTGAGGCTCCAGTACTTTGGCCACCTCATGAGGAGAGGGGAGTCCTTGGAAATGTCCCTGATGTTGGGAAAGACTGAAGGCAAAAAGGAAAAGGGGATGGCAGAGGATGAGATGGTTGGACGGTGCCATCGATGCAACCAATATGGATTTGACCAAATTCCAGGAGGCAGTGGAAGACAGGAAGGCCTGACGAGCTCTTGTCCATGGGGTCACGAAGAGTCAGACACAACTGAATGACTGAACAACAATAACAAAAAATGCTTTTAAGTGGGTCTTCCAAGAACAAAAGCATATCATCAGCGTATAAATTTATTTTATGATTTCTATTCTTAAACTCTAGTCCTTTAATATTTTCATTCCCTCTCATTTGTGCAGCTAATGGCTCCATTACTAATGCAAAAATTATTTTTTTTTATAACATTTTTATTAGAGAATTTAAAGTACAAAAGAAAAAAGAACATATTCAAAACATTAACCATATAAAGTCAATCTATCACTAAAGTTCGGCTTCCCTCTGTTCTTCGCGCGGTTTTAACGTTGCTCATCTCCCAGCCTTCCTTTCCAACGAACCCATTCTATATACTTATAGAAAAGGTTCTAAAAGTAGACAATAGTCCTTCGAGTTCTATCCTAATCCGGAAAGAGTCTTTAATTCATTACAGTTGATCTCCATGTAGTTCTTAAATTTTTGCCAGTCATTTTGGAACCTCTGGTTGTCTTGATCCCTCAGTCTGCAAGTCAGTCTGGCCATCTCTGCAAAGTCCAGTAATTTCGCCCTCCATTCATCCAAAGACGGTATATACGTTGTCTTCCAGTTCTGAGCCAGGAGCATTCGTGCCGCTGCTGTTGCATATAAAAATAACGTCCTGTCTGCTCCTTTAATTTCATTATCCACCAACCCTAACAGAAAAAGTTCAGGTCGTTTTGGGAATGTACACTTTAACATCTTTTTGAGTTCATCATATATCCATGCCCAATATTCCTTCACTTTCTCACAAGTCCACCACATATGATAAAAGTCACCTTGTTTCTTTTTACATTTCCAACAATAATCATCTTTCATCCTGTACATCTTTGCTAATTTCGTTGGGGTAATATACCATCTATACATCATTTTCAACAAGTTTTCTTTTATCAAAGTACATGCGGTAAACTTCATATTCTTTTTCCACAATCTTTCCCACACATCTAACCCAATATTATGACCCAAATCCATAGCCCATTTTATCATACATTCTTTGACTTGTTCATCTTTTAAATTCAACTCCAACAAAAAATTATATAATCTAGTCAACAATTTCTTTTTTGGGCCCATAATTATGGTTTGAAACTTAGATTCCTTCTCTCCAAACCCAGACATCCTTCTGTCTTTCTGAAAAGTGTCATGTAATTGATAGTATTGAAACCAACCTGTTAACCTCTCTTTTAACAGTTCATAAGATTTCAGTCTTGGGCCTTTTTCTGAGAAGAATAACACATCCCCATATGTGATCCCCACTCCTTCTGCATCTTTCCTCTTGATCGCCAATGCTTCAATCGGAGATAACCACCTCGGGGTGTGTCTCTCTAATAAAGGTTTCAATCGTTCCCAGACTTGAAGTAATGACTTTCTAATTACGTGATTCGTAAAACTTTTATGTACTTTCACTTTATCATACCAAAGATAAGCGTGCCAACCAAATCTATTGTCATGACCTTCTAAATCCAAAAGATCTCCATCAACTAAAGTTATCCATTCTTTTATCCAACCGAGGCAGGCCACTTCATAATATAATCTCAGGTCTGGCATGGCAAAACCTCCCCTTTCCTTAGCATCTGTTAATAATTTGAATCTTATTCTCGGTCTCTTGCCTTGCCAGACAAATTTAGACAATATCTTCTGCCATTCCTTAAAGTGGCCTGTCCCTTTAATTATTGGGATCATTTGAAATAAAAATAACAACCTTGGTAGCACGTTCATCTTTATCACCGAAATTCTTCCCATCAATGACAGATTCAGTCTATTCCATGTTTCCAGATCTCTCTTAATCAAATTCCAAACCCTAATGTAATTATCCTCAAAGAGATTCAAGTTCGTAAGAGATAGATTAATTCCCAAATATTTAACTTTTTTCACGACTGAGAGAGCAGACAATTTTTCAAATTCTTCCCTATCTTTCTTAGTTACATTTTTCAATAAGACCTTTGTCTTATTCTTATTCAGTTTGAAGCCAGCTAAATTACCAAATTCTTCGATTGCCTTCATCACCTCAATAATACTTTCTTTAGGATTCTCTAATGTCAAAACCAAGTCATCAGCAAATGCTTTTAGTTTATATTCCTTATCCCCCACACTTATACCTTTAAATGTCCCCATATTTCTCAGTTTAACTAACAATACTTCCAATACAGTAATAAACAGCAATGGAGACAATGGGCACCCTTGTCTTGTACCTTTCCCAATCGGGAAACTTTCTGTTATCACATTATTAACCAATAAACTTGCTTTCTGTTCATTATATATTGCATTAACACCATTCCAAAACTTTGTTCCCACTCCCATATATTCCAAATTCTTCTTCATAAATTGCCAGGAAACATTATCAAAAGCTTTTTCAGCATCAATAAATATCAGAGCAGCTTGTTTCTCCTTCCTGACTTCTAGATATTCTATTATATCAATTATATTTCTTATGTTATCTTTCATCTGTCTGCCAGGAAGAAACCCCGCTTGATCTTTATGTAGTAATTCATTTAGCACCCTTTTTAATCTATTGGCTAAAACATCGGCAAATAATTTATAATCTCCATTCAAAAGGGAAATAGGCCTATAGTTTTTGACATCCGTCGCATCCGAGTTCTCCTTTGGGATCAATGTTATATACGCCTCCTTCCAGGTATTAGGTATAACTCCTTTTTCTAACACTTCATTCATCACCTCGACCATTATTGGTAACATTTCTTCTGACAGTTTTTTATAATATTTTGCAGTCAGGCCATCTGGACCCGGTGATTTTCCTAATTTCGCCCTCTCTATTGCACTTTGTACTTCATGTGGGGTAATTTTCTCACTCAATATCGACAGTTGGCTTGTTGAAATTTTCCCCAATCCATTTTCTCTTAAATATCTATCAATCTGTTCCGGATCCTCTTTTTTCTTCATATATAAATCACTATAGAAATTCCGAAACACCTTTAAAATTTCTCTTGGGTCATCCACTAATTTCTTATCTATTACTAATTTGTTCACCACCTTTTGTTTTTGCTTCCATTTAAGTTGCCAGGCCAGCAGTTTCCCTACTTTATTTGCCGATTCAAAGTTTCTTTGTCTCATCATCTTAACCTTCCATTCAATTTCTTGATTGATAACCATTGACAACTGGGTTTGGAGCATCTTTAATTTTTGAATCCATTTCTGTTCCTTTGGTTTTTCCACCAATTTTCCCTCTGTCTCCACCATTTCTTTTAGGATCTCATATTTCTTTTTTTCTTTCTGTTTCTTCTGATATGAATTTCTTTGAATAAAGAGACCTCGCATGACAGCTTTACTCGCATCCCATACAAAGTTTATTGGTGTTTCTCTTCTCCAATTATTTTCCAAATAGTCTCTAAAAGTTTTTTTCGCTATTTGCAAAGTCTCTGTCTCATCCAATAAGCTTTCATTCAATCTCCAGCGGTATAATCCTTGCAGTTTTGTTTTAACTTCCATCACAATTGCATTATGATCTGAGATCGTTTTAGGTAGAATTTCCACTTTCGTCACTCTATGTGAAGTATCGTTAGGAACAAATATGTAATCGATTCTTCCCCAACTCCGGTTTGGTTCAGAAAAAAAGGTAAACTGTTTCTCCATTGGGTGTCTCAATCTCCAAATGTCCGTCCATCCAAAATTTTCGACTAAGTCAAAAAAGGATTTTGGTAATTTCCCTTCTGAACCTTTCTTTTTCTGGGATCTATCCAAATCCGGCATCATTACTCCATTACAATCTCCCATCAAGAAGAGTTTTTCGTCCATATAATCTAGCAGTCTTTGTTCTAAATCTCTATAAAATTCTGATTTCCTTTCATTTGGTGCATAAATTCCTACGATGAAAATTTTTTCAGATTGCCAAGTGATTTGCACCATCAAAAATCTTCCCTCTTCATCTTTCATTGTCAACTTAGGTTCTAGTTTGTGTTTTGCATATATCACAACTCCTCTTTTCTTCAATTTATCAGATGATACAAATTCTTGTCCCAGAATTTTGTTTTTTAGAATCTTCATGTGTTTCATTGCAACATGTGTTTCCTGTAGACAAATAAGGTCTAAGTTTTCTTTCTTCAATAAATGTGTGGTCCTGTTTCTCTTGGTCTTTTCATTCAGACCATTAACATTCCATGTTAATACTCTCAGCACCATTGCAAATTTCAGATTAAGCTATGTTTCAGAATTCTATCTCTCACGTCCATAGATGTCATTGACACAATAACATCCCCTGGTGTCTTCTTCGCTCTCAGTTTCTTTGCTCTAACTGTTATCCTAAACACTTGGGAGATTGCACCAGCTACTTCTTCTTCTTGCCACCCAAGCCACTTCGCAAGTTCAGTTATTACTTTGGCCTTAATATCTTCTCCTTCCTCCCATGGTATCAAGCGAAAACGAAGATTCTGTTGCCGTTGCCTCATTTCAAGAAAAGCCAGATCCTCAGCCAATTTCGTTTGTGTCATCTTTAATTCTGTCACACCTGCTTTATTCCTCTCTGTTTCTTCTCTACATTGTTTAACCTCTGTCTGCACTTTCTTCACTTTGTTTTCCATGCTCTTTGTTTTCACCGTTAAATCCTTCACTTGAGCTGATAGTTCTCCAACTGCCTCTTTAATTTGTTTCTGCATATCTTCCTTTAGTTCTGATAATTTCCTGTCCATACTTTCTTCACTTTTTTCAAATTCTCTCCTTATGTGTATCATTAATCCTTCCCATTCTTTGCCCTCCTCTCTGGAGTCCCTCCTCTGTGTTAGAGGTGTCATCTTTTTTCTCTCTGCCATCTTAATTAATTAACTTCTATTCCAATGGAGCACAATTTTCATAAATTTAATCACAAATTAACATTAATTCAAATTGATTCAATCAGTAAATAATAATAAACTTCAACCAGTCAAATTTAACCAATTAATACTCCAATAGTTAATAATCACCTATTTACCATCAATAATATTCAATTTACTTAATCTGACTTCCTTTTGTCCTTTCTGGCTTTAAATTACCCACATATCAAATTAATAACTATTTATCAAATTTTGTGAGTTTTTCTACATAAACAAGCATTTTCCCACCCCAAACAGCGTTCAAATTAAATTTTACATCCAATAATTTTCAAAATCCACTAGATGGCGCTCCAACATAAAAAATGAATTTCTTAGGCAGTGTCAAACGCATTAATTTTTATAATCCACCAGATGGCACTCCAACCTAAGAGATAAACTTTCTAGTCACTTTCACAGCTGCAACATGATGTTGTTTTGGCTACAGCGCGACGACCTTCCAGCTTCAAAAAAACAACAGATAATGACTTGATTTCAATTCCGCAGCAGCCAGATACCCAAGGAGAGATCCAAAAAGCCCTTAATAATTAAAAATTAGGGGAAAGAATTAAAAAAGAAAAAAAGAAAAAGTGCCTTCAGCTATCTTCCAAGAGCCTAATTCCACACAGATAGAAGAAAATGAAGAAAGTAAAGATCCCTATTCACGGAAGCCTCTGAAGATAAAGTTCTCTGAAGGTAAAGTTCTTACTAGTTCAAAAATCAAATGGCAGTATCTCCAAAGTTACTCACAAAAACACCCCCAAAAGTGTGAAACAGAGCACTGAAAGATCCAAATTGATGAAGATAACACCCTCCCCCCAGAAAAGAGGGGGGGTAACTCGAAACGCCAGCTCTAATGAGGTCTTTTGGGATATAAAACCAAACAGATTTTCTTCCTTGTCTATCTCCCAGATTCTTCTTAGATATTTAATCCTTTCAGAAAAGGAGAAAAGAAGGGGGGGAGGTTGCTCCAAAAGTCAGTTCTCCAAGGTCTTTGGAAATGTAAAAATCAAGTAATATAAGCTCCTCAAGGGGAAGTAACTCCAAGCACCACTGTCCTTTGGAATGTATTCGGGGGGAAAAGCCCCCCCCCTGCGTTCTTCTTTACTCACTCAGTCCTATTCACAAAAAACAGGGGGGGGGTGACTACAAACACCAGTTCTGAATTGCAGATTCCGGTCAAGGCTCCCCAAGTCCCGTATTTCTCACCACTTCAATGTAGATAATAATAGTTCAAACTCACTTCGTAAATGAAGGGGTATCTCTCAACCCTCACCGCACGGCTCAGCTTAAATCACGAAGGAGAGTTATGGCTTAGCTTCCACCACACTCCAAACAGATTCCGATATAATCAGGTCAGTTCTCGTTTCTTCGGGTATAATCCTTTCTTCAAGTTAGCCGTTTAACAGCCTCCACTAATCTTCTTCCTCCGATAGAAACAAATAGAGTCCTTGGAGGTTAATGGCTTCCTGCTAAGACATCGAGACTTCGCAACACAGGGGTAGCGGTCGCAAGAGCGCTCGCGGCTCAAATCCTTCTCCCCGACCCCTCCGGATCAGGGCGAGAGGAGAGCCGCAAAGAGCGCAGCCGATACCCAACCCCTCAGGGCACCCCCCTGAGGTTATTGGAGTTCGGGGAGTCTTCCCGAAACTCTTTAAACCCCCTGTGTGCTCTGGGGACCCACGGAGGGATTCCCCTAGCGTCTTATGCAGTCGGCCATTAAACCGGAAGCCCTACTAATGCAAAAATTAATGGGGACAATGGGTCTCCTTGTCCAGTTTCTCTGTGTATTTGGAAATTTTCAGATTCTGTTCCATTGATCAGTAGTGTTGCTCTCATTTCTACATATAATTTTCTTAACACATTAACAAAAATTCCCCCATGTTCATTTCCTTCCTTCATTCTAACATATAAACCCACTCCACTCTGTCAAAGTCCTTGAGTGCATCCAGTGAGAGTATTGCAATCTTCCTTCTGTTTTTATTTGCTATGTGTATAGCATTTAATACTCTGCGGTTATGTCCTGCATCTGTCTAGTAGACATGAATCCATACTGGTCCCCATAAACATAGTTATTAATAAAACTACTTATCCTTTTAGCCAGTATTGTTGAAAGAGTCTTTTGATCCTGATTTTGCAGAGTTATAGGTCTATATGAAGCTAGGTCCTGAGGGTCCTTCTCTGGTTTTGATATGGTTATTATCCTACTTGTTTAGCATGAGTTAGGAATTTCTCTCCTCCCCTCTTTAGTAGCTTTTTCCTTAACTGCATGTGATAACAATTTAGTATTTTTATTTCCATACTCATAATAATTTCTTTTTAGATAATTCATCATTGTTTGCGTTCTACATATCTCTAAGGCCTCTACTTCAGATCTAACTCTTTTTAGCTCCATTAAAATTTCCTTTGATTGACTTTTCTTATGACATTCTGATAATTCCTTTATTTTATTTTCTATCTGTTCTTGTAGCTTATTTCTTTTCTTTTTAATCCTAGATCCTTCCATAATAAATTTTCCTCTAAGAAATGCTTTCAGAATATCCCATAATATTGATAGTCTCATCTGGAGATGGGCACGAAATGAACTTTTTTCGTTTCCGTTATTTGTTATTCGTTCCGTTATGTAACGAAACAACTACCGAAAATTGTGATGAAAATGGAACGAAACGAACAGAACCACGAAAATTGTGTCCATTATGTTTTGTTTTCATTAATGGTGACACGCAATGAAATGAGCAGTTTTAAATGTTAAAAAATGCCCTGGACATCCATAAAAATGCAGTGATAATTATTTATACTGTATTATAATACCTACCAGGGGGAGTTGGGGTCCTTAAAACATGCATTTATGTCTTTTCTCAGATCGCTGTATTTTTTTCCTTTAAGGGGAGTTAGGGGACATCAACCCAAAATGGCTCCCAGATGCCTAATATTGATTTCTTGGGTATTAAAACGCCCTGGACATCCGTAAAAAATGCAGCAATAATGTGATAATTATTTGACATTATTACCTGCCAGGGGGTTGGGGGCCTTGAAACATTTGTTTTTGTCTTCTCCCATCACGGTGTATTTTTCTTTTCCCTTTAAGGATGACAAAATGGATGTCTCCAGCCACAAAATGGAGGCAAACCATGTGATGGGATCATGTTCAGCCAATAGCATGCCCAGGTTGCAGACTGGGCAGGTCTGCAGCCACAGAAGCATAAAAAGCTCTGGCAGCCCCCGCCCTCCTTGCAGTCTCTGGTGGGAGTTAGGGTGGGATTGCTGTCTCTGCGACTCTAGCTTCAGTCCTGCAGCCTCCCTGTGTGTGTGTGTGCGTACCTCTCAGTGAGTACCCTCCCCTTCCCCGCAGTGCAGTCACTCTGCGGCTGCCTTGCACCCTGGGCAACGCCCGCCGCTGCCTTTGCAGCCTCCCTGCATACCTAGTCTATACTGTGTCTCTGCCAGCATCAAATTTTTAGTGTTTTTCTCTCTGGTCTGGGGCATTGGGGGACGACCATGCACGGAAATGCTTTAAAAATCGTGTAAAAGTGGGTAGAAATGAAAAACAAAAATGAAATTTTTCCAAAAATTCACAAAAAACGGAAATGAACCAAAACAGACCTCTCAATGAAAAACGAAAAACCGAAACACCTTTTTTTATTTGTGCCCATCCCTAGTCTCATCCTTTCTATATCATTCAATTCATAGAAGGTTTTTATATGCTCTTTTATTCTCCCTATAATTTCTGTATTTAAACAGATATTTGAACTTAATCTCCATATTATTGGTTTTGTCTGTACATTATTAGTCTAAGAAACTTTAATTGGTGCATGATCAGCAGTTATAATTTAATCAAAGTATATTCTCTCCAAGAGGGCTGCTAATGTGTTTGAAATAAAAATATGGTCTATTCTAGAACAGGACATATTAATTGAGAAAAATGTAAAATCCTTCTCATTTGAATTCAAGTATCTCCAGCCATCTATTAGCCCTGCTTTCCTAATCATTTTATTTATTTTAATTCCATTGCTTATTAACTTTCTGTTTCTAGAGATTGTATCCAGCTTCTGGTTTAAAATGCAGTTTGTATCCGCTCCTATAATAACTCCCCCCCAGGCAAAACCTTTGATCCATCTTAGATGAGTTTGCATAAAACCTGCTTGATTAGAATTAGGGGCATAATAGGACCCAATTGTGAATAATCTGTTCTCTTATTTATTTATTTATTTATTTATTTATTTATTTATTTATTTATTTATTTATTTATTTATTTATTTATTTATTTATTTATTTATTTGACTTTTATACGACCCATCTAGACCAAGGGCTAATTTCCCTCTCACTATAATATATACACCATCAAGGTATTTTAATGAATCATATACAGTAACACTCTGCCTATCGCGGGGGTTAGAGACCCACCTGACCCATGATGAATGAAAATCTGCAATATGTGCATGCGGGTCGGGTGAGGCCTGGGGGGCTGCCGCTGACTGCCCAGAGCCGCCTCAAAACAGCGTACACCGGTGGTGTTCGGGGATCTGATCCCCCCACTGCCGGCACATGCTGCGCAGAGCCAGCTCTGGGCAGTGCATGGCATCGTCATTGGGAGATCCGATTCCCAGCTGCCACCGTGTGCTGCCCAGAGCTGCCTTGGGGAGAGTGGGCGGCGGTGAGCGATCTTTGGAAAGGGCTCCCAGCTGCAGAGACAAGAGCTTGTCTCCATGACCAAGAGCCCTTTAAACATCACACACTGCTCACCCGCACCCCCGAGGGGATGGCAGGCGAGCAGTGCACAATGACTCCCCTTTCCCTCATGTCCTTTCGGGGTACTGCAGTCCCGCAATATAGTGGGACCGCAGTATGTGAACCACGAAAGGGTGGGGGACCACTGTACTTCAAATTTTGATTTTTTTTCCTGAGGATTATGGCCATGCCTCTGGCTTTATTTATTCCATTGGCAATGTATTGATTACTTAAAATTGGGTGTCTAATAATGGTTTCCACCTGCTTTCTCTGATGTGTTTCTTGTAACAGAATAATATCCCCTCCCAATTTCTGTATAGTTTGTATAACTCTGTGTTTTTTCAGAGGGGAACCCAACCCGTTGGTGTTATGAGAAATTATGTTAAGTCCCTCCAACATGTCTTTCTCAGAAAAATCAAACCTTCAAATAAACCTCTGACTATTTTTACACATTAAAGCAGTGTAGTTAATCTTATATAGCTTATGGTATATCATTACCAATTTGGATTGTCTTGTGCATACACCTCCCCTTCCCCCTCCCTCTTTTCCCATACAAACCTCCCCCTCCCATTCTCCCCAAACTTATCCCTCAATGGCACTGAGAACAAATCTCCAGGCCCATAAGAGAACTGTGCTAATGGGGATGCTGTGGGTCTAGGGGTTAGTTCCACCCCTATGTAAAGTTAACTCCATCCCAAATACCCACTCTACCCATATAATTTAAATAAATATAACAAATTCTCAGTAACATACCTATAATAAACCATTCTTCCCCCCTGAATCCATTGTTATCTATATTCCATTCTTTTCACATGCATTTATGCAGTTATGCTAAACTTATATCTAATACCTATTCCTTAATTATGTATTGTCTAATATAAAGTGATACAGAGCTGATGACATTGAATTTTTACTACTAGTAAATGTCTAGCCCTTTGCACTTTTACTTTCTGGAATACTGTGGGTAGCTGTTAGCAGTGACTGCTGAAGAGATATATTATCTGTGTCCTTCAGCTGTAAGGCAACAAACTGATTAGAGGTTTTTATTCTTGATGCCGTGTCCTGCTTGGTTTCATAGGAGACCATTTTGCTTTCGTCTCTGCTTCCTGGATCTTTGGATTTGGGATCCTCATATCTTCAAATAATTTTATGTACAGCCATCTTGTGAACACTAAACCTTCTCTTTCTCATTTTGTGGACAGCCTGCTTTGGAAAGACTTGACCAATCAATCTGATATACTAGAATTATATTTTATATCCTTCCTTACCAGGACTATTTGGCATACCTAATTTATAGATATGTGACAGAAAGTTGCAGTTTTATATTTGTTTTTGACTGATGCATCCTCCTGATATGATAATGACTCTTCAGTCAAATCATAGGCAGAAGAGAAATTACCAGCACAACCATGAATGTCATTGCTCACATTTCTGAGGAAGGTACTGCATGAACATATCACAGATGAGCAGTAATAGCCATAATCACAAAGTACTTCCCATCTCAACAAGTTTTAAATGGACAAAACACCATGATGAGCCACGGATATTAATGCTCCTTGGTTCATCCTCTATAAACCAAATGACCTTACTATCGGTGGCTCATCATGGTGTTTTGATGGGGTGGAGAAGAGAAGAAATCTAACACACACACACACACACACACACACACACACAAACACACAATTTTCTGTGGAAATCTGCTTTGGGAGGAAGAGAGCTAGGTCTCAAACCTCACAAACACCACAAAAAGACACTTCCACCCATTTTTTTAAAAAATTAGAGGATGTATAGATGGTTTGCTCTGTATATACAAGTTACAAACATTTCACAAATAATATATCCTTACTTGAATATATGAAATAATATTGTTGCATGTTCACAAACAAGGGTAACAATATCCGTTCATTAATTTGCTATATTGCCTGAGCAATATGGGATCCAAAGCTATTAAACTGTTCCCTACAACATAGGTGCAGCATGAGAAGCTTTGGATCACTTGAGAAAACAGAAGGATTTCTTATTTTGCACACTACAGCAGCAGCAGAAGATGGGTTGTGGAAAATGAAAGCAAATAATGAACAACGGAAAGCAGTTGGGCATGAAGAGCTTTCAGAGCAACTGCCCACTATGCTTGGAAAGAGTCCACCAACATGTTTAGAAGGCATTAAGCCCACCCCAGTCTGAGCTTCACTCTCTAACCTGGCCTACTCCTATGTTTCTCTTCTTCTATGGCTCCTCAATCCTCTCTTAGCAGTAACTGGATGTCATCGAAATGATTTTGATTTTGGATGGGGTCTGCCCCAACCATGATATTGTGCAGTGTATAAGGATATCTGGAGGAGGGGGTTCTTAGGTTGGCCATATGCCCTCTTTCAGGTAAGGCAGTCTTTCATTTGTAGGGCTACCAGAAGGCACACACACCCTTTCTTTTTGTAAAGGTGATTTTCCTTTGATTGGTTGAATAGGACAAATCTGACTTAAAGATTTAAAATGGTGAGGAAGATCAGGACCCCTGGATTTACCCTCCCATATTCAGTACCAGGATAAAAGATTCTGGTCACTTGATCAGTGTCATTCCTGGTGAAGTCAGATATATTGAAATCCTGTTTATACTATTAGATCAGTACTATTTTTTCTGTGCTTTTTTCTGTACAGTGGTGCCGTGTATAAAGTAATTAATTCGTTCCAAATGAAATTATGTTAAGCAAATTTTCCTTTATACAAATTTCCCATAGGAATGCATTGAAAATGGAGCAATCCTATTTTTTGTTGTACGGATTCTCTCCATAGGCGATTATGTTAAGCACATTTCCCCTATCTCCGGAATTTTTTATGTTGTACAGATTTTATGTTATACAAATTGTTGGTTATACAAGGGGCCACTGTACTTATAAATCATCATATGCTATTTTATCTGAGACAGTGTTTCACATTCATCTCCTTTCAGTTGATGTATAAATTGACTTAGCTGGATGGATAATTCAGTGGTTTAGGCATCTGGCTGTGGAACCAGAGGCTTGGAGTTCCATTCCCCAAAGTGCCTCCAGTGGCAAGAACTAGCCTCCTACAGTATCAGGACATCCCTAGAAGAAGGGAAGAGTAAACCAATTCTGAGTACTGTCTACCAAGAAGACCCTGAAAAAGATCACCATAAGCCAGAACTGACTTGACAACACATTATTACTATAATTGACTTGATGGCACACAATTGTTTTTATGCTTCATCATAACAAAGGTATTTCCAGCTGTGGATTGAGTTTGAAATAGCATTGTCAATAAATTTACAGACTTGATTACTGTTTGCATGTTTGGTTTACTGCTAAGGGAAGGTCTACCTTTTGTCTCATTTTCTTGAGATGCCTATGCGGTGTAAATTTCTATGTTGCCTAGCGCTATGTTGTTTCTTGAGTGATGGTCCTCTAATCCTCCCATTGGATTCTGGAGCTGAATTACTGAGACTCATGACTCTCATGTAGAATAATGCCTCTCATTTTAAGATATGAGATGTTGGGTAGTATGAATACCAGTGAGGACTGTTTTTAAAAGCGATGAGTTGTCCCTGCTAAGCTTCTTACTTAGTAGTTAATGAGGGGCTAATTTGGATATCTGCAAATATACAGAAAGACAAGGGAAGAATCTTGATCTCTAGAGGCAACAGAAGCTGCCCTTGTTGTGAAACTGCCTTTATTACTGTCAGGAAAAGGCACGATACATTTTCTTGTCTCATTATTTTGCTTCACTAGGGAAATAAACAGAAAATACGTTGCAGAAAATATTTTGCTTCATCAAAATATTTCTCATGAGTAGAGATGGGCACGAATCAGAAAAATGGCATTTCGTTTGTTGTTTGTCATTTGGAGAGTCTGTTTCGGTTCGTTTCCGTTTTTTGTGAATTTTTGAAAAAAAATCGTTTTCATTTTTGTTCGTTTCGTTACCATTTTGTTACCATTTATTTCAATTTTTGTGGGTTTTTTAGGCTTTTAAGCAATTCACTCATATTGTAGTAACAGAAATGAAACACACGTCAAAAATTCCGGTGTTTCTGTTCGTTTCATTTCATTTTAGAGACAAAATTCGTTTGTCATTTTGTTACGTAACGAAACAAAAAACAAAAACGGAAATGAAAAATTATTCATTTCGTGCCCATCTCTACTCATGAGTGTTGACCTTTAGCATTAGTATTTTGTCAGGTGAACAAAGTGAGACAAAAATGAAACAGTATTATTATGAGAATAAGCAACATGTGTGTGCGCGCGCGTGCGCGTGCACGCACGCACTCACACACGGTTCAAAAAGTGGAAGGAAGGAAGGAGGGAAGGAAGAGAGGGAAGGAGAGAACCACTTGTATAGAAATGATATAATATAGCTGAGATGTCCAGGTTTTTCACCCTTTCTTATCAACTTCCTATATACCTGTGGAAAAGAAACTAGTAGGTTAATCAGTAGCTCTCCATGTCAGTATAACTCTAGCCTGGAACTAGAGGCAAGGAAGGCTTGATGTATATTGTGTTGTTTGCAACAAAGCTAGATTAAGGCTTGATGGTCCTATAAGGCAATGGCCCCCAACAAGAATGCAAAAATAATCAAAAATTGCTCATTCATCAATGTGTATTCATCTGAACCAATGCCCCCCCCCAACAAATATGAATCAATGAAATTTTATCAATGTTTTACTTGTCAGGTTATAAACATCTAGAAACACCAGAATCTCAGAGAAGCTTCCCCTGACTCTCCTATACAAGCTTTTTGTTTTTAGTGAGTATTGAGTTTTCCCCAAGCCAGCTGCTAAAGGACAATTTCTTGGGGGATCCATTTTGTGGGTACATAACTTGGAAGTCCAAAACCTAATCTTCACCAACCTTGGAGGGATTGTAGAGGAGAGTCAGGGATATTTCTGGATGTCACAGTGGCCCTTCTCTGGGTGGGGTTCTTTGAAAAAGTGAAGGAAGAGAGGGAGGGAGGGAAACCCAGTATTTTCCAAATATACAGGGCTTGAAGAGGAGGGTAAGTGTGGCTTCTCTGTCATTTTTTTTACCTCTAGGTGCCTAGAGAGTCACTTTATACAATTTCAAAGGCAACAATGAATTAAAAAAACCAATTCATCAATTTGTCAGATGAAAATTTGTAAATTCATTGTTTGTGATTCATTGACCCTGATGAATCATGAATGGAAATACATCACCATTGTTCTAATTTGTGCCCATCTCTAGTTCCAAACCTTTCATCCCCTGATGTTCTTGGAGTACAACTCTCAGAAAACCTAGCCACTACAGCTAGTAACAAACAAAAGCTTCTTAGCACACGACATGTATTATTAACTCACATTTTCTCTGTTATCTGTATCTCCACTTGGACATGAGTTTCACTTCCATGGGAACTTATATGTGCTCTCCTGTGTCTGAAGAACTAAATTTTGATCACTAAAAGCTCACATTGAAATATATCCATTAGTCTTCACATGCTGTATTTTGCCTCCTTTTCTCAACCCCTTTACTTTTGCCAACTCTCCTAATTTGATGTTGTAAACTATGGGCGTTTATACACGACCCCTAAGCTCCGCCACAAATGGCTGCAAGGTCCGGACCTTAAAAATGTTTACCCACCAGCTCCGGACTTTGCAGACAATTAAGTGCGACCCCGCCCACTTTAGCGTGACCAAACAGCAGTTTTCTTGTACCTGGTCTTTGATGGTGACAAATATTTGATCCGGTGTAAGGATAGTGAGTGCGGGGCTCTCCTGGCTTCCGTTTGTTCTTTTTTTGCGCCTCGCCCCTTTAAGAGATCTGAATGCTTTTCTTTCTTTTTTCTCCCTCCCTCAGGCAGCCAGCAACCAGGAAGTGCGGAGGGGGGTGGGGACAGAGGAAGAGCAGGAACCCCTAAGATCTCTGGTCCGAATTTAAGTGGCCAGCGGATCTTAGGGGTCGTGTAAAAAGGCCCTATAGTTTACTTTATAACCTCAGCCAGTGCTGGCCTGTTTGGAGCACACTTCAAATCTCCACAACCATTTGCAGGGCATTTCAAGTCCCTAAGCTTTAGAAAAGCTGCCCTTTCCAATGAACAGAGTCGGTGGATATTTCAGTCACACATGCCATGTCCCCTCTCGTTCCCGTGTGCCTATTTCTGTGCTGTGTCAAGAGTCTTGGTTCTAAATTGTTATGTGACATCATTGATGAAGTGTATGAAGAGAAAGAAATTGAAGGAATCTAGTTAAGACAGAGATGTGGCTTTTCAGATCAGGAAATATGGATTTAAATTGTGCTGGGTGGGTTTGCACTGCTTGGTGTACTCCCAAATTCATTTCTGAGCCAGTTTTTCCCAGTGGCCAGGAGTGCAGTATCTGACTTGTCTATAGTGACTCATACCTCAGTTACATTCCTCTTGGATGGTAGCCTTTGAAGACTGTTGCAGGCTTTCATTGGTATTCAAAATACTGCAACCGGACTGTTAACTGGGCCCAGGTATAGGAATCATCTAATTTTCTTTTCACCAGGATCACTGGCTGCTGCTCAACTTCCATGCCCAATTTAGTTAGGGCTTATATGAGTATACTGTAATACTTGAGTCCAGGCTATCTAAAGAACCATATCTTCCTATATAACAATCTAATCTGGCAACAGACAATCTTAACAACTTCAGGCCTTTTGTGAACATACTTTTTATGGGCATGGTGATCACGTATGTGATAATGAGTCATCTGCTAATGTACCTGGCGGAGAACAATTCTCTTACTCTATTCTAAGTCTAGATTTAGGCCACAGTGTGGTACCAAGACAGCATTGGATATGTTACACTGTGACATATTAGGTGAGGCTGAGAAGGAGTTCTGGTCCTGCTTGTACTTCTGGATCTTTCAGCAGCTTTAGATTCACTCAACCACAGTATCCTTCTGGATAGGTTTTCAGGGATGGAGATTGGGTGTTTGGTGCTTAGCTGGCTCGGGTCCTTCATCAGGGGCCATGTCAAAAGAGTACAGCTTGGAAACAAGTTTTCATCTCCTTTGCCCTCACTTGTGGAGTTCCCCAGGGGTTGTCAATCTCTACAATGCTTTTCCACATCTACTGTGTGTTCAGTTGTTGGGGGAGGTCCTCAGGAGATTTGGAGAGTGGTGACAATCTAATATTTCCATCTTCTGCAGTGGATGGTGTCCAAGTGCTTGAGCATTGCTTGATTTCAGTTCTGGAATGGACCTGGGCAAATAAGTTCAAGCTGAACCCAGACATGTCAGAGATGCTCCACTTGAGGGATCCTCCAGACAGGCTAGAGGCAATCTTCCTGTTTCAGTTTCAAAATTATTATTGACATAAAAATATTGCAAAGTGTTAATAAACATGTATCAGTAAACATATATCAGAGGATACCTGGGGGACATTGTTAAATCGCAGTAGTGTGCAGTGTCCTAATGTGACACCTCTGGATGATGAGATGGATGTATCTGGCAATTGTCACAGTAAGTTCTGTATCAGTGCCACCCAGCAGATGCTGGATTTTTCCCAGGTCATCACAATCAGGGTTGGGGAAAAAAGAGGGCGGGGGGTTAAAGATGCTGATGGATTTCCTTGTACCAGATGCAATGAAACATTATATACTGCAATGATTCAACCTCTCACTGTCTGCAGAGTCATGCTCTCAACTCTGTGGGTAATCCTCTGAATCTACCCTGCACCAAATTAGAAGGCACAACATTACACCTGGCAAAGGTGAATACCCAGCGATCCTGAGGAGGCTACAAAAGATGAAGGTAATCTGATCTCTTACTATGGGAGAGTGGCAAAGGGAAAAATATAGCAGGGAGCAAACCTTGGATGCACCACTAGATAGGGCTTGCCCCTCAATATCCAAAACTCTTTTTCAATTGTATGGAATACCTAAGATAATGCTATTGAACCCAAGAAATCTGGTGACAGCCCAGAATCTTGATTTTCTTAATAAATAGGATCAACTTCTTTGGAAGTACATTGTTAGAAGGCAACACTTTGGAATAGGGTAAACTGGACAGAAAAGAAACAAAGCCAAATTGGGGGCTGTAGCCATTGATACTATATAAGAGTGGAGAGAGATTATTAATGAATAGGATAAACAGAGCTGATGCCAGGATGCAGCCTTGCTTCACTCCTCTGTTAGAGAGTATTTGACAAGAAAGTATATTTGGAAATGAGATGTGAGAGGATTGAGCAATGATTTAATGTGGACTTTCCAGCCTTAAACCCCACTTGTTCAGGACCCAAAATGTCTTGATCTAGGAGCCATTCTTGTACATTTTGTAGAAGATGGCTGGCATACAACTTCCCAGTGATGGCAAGAGGAATTATTGGCCTGTAGTTGGTAGGAGATTTCTTATCACCGTCTTATGAATTGGGATCACAATGGACTGTGTCCATACTTTAGGAATGATACAAGAACAGTTAACAGATGTGAATAAAGTAGTGGGAACAGGTACCCACTATTCGGGCTCAAGTTTTAACAGTTCTGGAGGAAGGGCATCAGGACCTGGTGTCTTTCCAGTTGTAAATTGGCTGATGAGCTTTTTCATTTTGCTGGTTGAGATGGGGTGATCATCCTACTTAGGGAGCATGGCTGGAACCTCGGCATCTACATGGATCTGTCTCTCTTCTGTGATTCTCAGATTGCAGCTGTAACCAGGTTGGCCTATAACTATCCCTGCCCTTACCTAGATGAGGGATATTCCAAGATATTGGTACATATGCTGGTAATCTACAGATTTGATTACTGTAACACTTTCTACATGGGGTGTCTCTTGAAGTTGACACAGGTGCAGAATGTGGCTGCCAGGCTTGTGATGAGCATAGACAAATATGGCCACATCACCCCAGTTCTGGCCTATTTTCATTGGATATCTGTGATTTTCCAGATCATATTCAAAGTCCTCAATGGTTTGGGACCCTGTTACTTGGCAGAACACTTTCCCCCAAGATTATCCACCCGTGTTTCAGATCTCCACAGCCAATGCTTCTCTGAGTGGCCACATCAAAGGAGGCCAGAAAATCATCAGTAAGAACCTGCACCTTCTTGGCTGTGGAACCTTTACTCTCGAACCAACTACAGGTCAAAATGCATCTGGACCCCTGCCTACCTACCTTTAAGAGGCTGCTAAAGATGGAGCTCTTTAGAGACAGGTTTGATTGCAATCACCCATCGTTTTTCTACCATTGCCCTGCCTTTTTATCATTTTATTAAAAAGTGCCACACTGTCCTGCCATTTGCACTTAAAATGTTTGTTTTACTTTTTCCCTGGCATTTTCAATTTTTACAGGAGGACCTTCTTTAGATATATTTGATGAGAACATGAGGGAGACCATTTCCAGAGGCTCCTTGCCACCCTCCTAAGCAAGGCTATGTCGGCAGCCTTTTTGTTGTACAAGGAAAAAAATTCTCTTTTCAAATTGGTCTTTCGACATTGAGTCCAAAGTGGGGGCAGTTCTCTTTATTGTTTTCTGGTTTGTTTTAAACTGGTTTTTAAGTTTCCTAATGAATACCTTTTTCATAGTGGTACATGTTTAATATTGAATACTGTAATTTATTGTGATTTTAGTGATTTAATTATATGTTTTAGTCGCTTCTAAGACACAATTTGTGGGAAATGCTACAATAGAAATGAAGTAAATGAATGAATAAATAGTATAAAATCCACAGCTGAGGAATGGCATTATTAGAAATAGACCTGCTTCCAGGCTACTAGCCTGCTCAGGGTGTTAGAGCAGCACAGTTAAGAGTGTTTATACTTACAGGAAGTGGTCACACAGAACTGAAGTACAGAGGCAATTATGTCCTACCAACACCAGCAGCATATCCAAGAGGGAGCAGCCAGGCCAAGGTCAACAGTCCTCAGTAATCAGTCAGCTAAGACATCAACAATTGGATGGGTGAAGCATAGAGTTAAATATTTAAGAGTCTAAGGCAGTAATGGCAGTGCAGATTCCAGTAGGGTTTGGCAGGAATATGTTCGTGAGCTGAAGAAGAAATAAACAAAAGCGTATATAGTGATGCTGCTGGAGATTGTCTCCAATACTTAGGTGTGGAGTGTGGACTATGAAGGCTTTGTTCTCTCCATAAGCCACACTTTTGATTTTATGGTGGCCCTATGCTCCTTCTATTCATGAGGAAGCCTCCCCTGAAGTCCTTCTAAGGGCCTTGAGTCTAGGCCATTGGTGGCAAACCTTTGGCACCCCAGATGTTTTTGACCACCACTCTCAGAATTCCAAGCCTGTATTGCTAATGACAAAGGACTGTGGGAGTGACGGTCCAAAACATCTGGAGTGCCAAAGGTTCACCACTACAGCTCTAGGCTCTTCATCTTTGTTCTCAAGGAGTGGAGGAGGGCCAAGATCTTAATCCCACTCTTCCTTGTCTCTTGAGAAAGTGTGGTGTCCTGCAGCCCAAAGGAATCAGGAACTACAAGTATATGGTTCATTTGACCTTCCTTTGGGAGCTTTTTCTCCTTTTCACAAGATGACTCCTCCGATGAAAGAGGACATAAAATGCCATCATACTATAAAAGTGAGGAAGCTTTCCCGTTATCAAGAGCTTTTGTACAAGCTAGGTGGTACAAAATAATGAGACTGTGGGAATAAGAAAGTGCAAATGGAAGTCATTCATATATTATGATGATTTCAGCTTGTATCTGGCCTTTGCACTAGCTTTGATTCAGCTTTGTATTTCCCTAGTATTGATTCTGAAGCAGCCAATACCAAACTCTACTCACTGCTGAACATCTTGCATAATTATATCTCTGCTCAGACTAAGATTAACTCACAGACAAAACATAGTTCAAGTGTTCAATCCAGTGGAGATGACAAAAAGCAGACCAAACTACAGCAAAAATTCTGTGGTAAGAGCCAGGTTTAAGACCACTCCCAAGTTGGTCACCCAGTCCTTCGGGTGGCAACGAACACTGCCTAGTATAGAGACAGCCTTACCCAATCAATCAGGAGAGCCCCCCCCAAGAGATTCTCCGCCTTGTCTGGATTCAGGTTCAGCCTGATAACCTTTGTCTATTACAGAACCATGACCAGAGAGCACTCCAGGAACTGTGAGGCATCCACTGCAGAAAGGGGAAAGAGAGAGAGAGAGCTGCATGTCATCAGCATGTGGAAGACAACATACTCCCAACTCGGGTCTTTGCTTTAGGGCAGTGGGCTCCCTGTTAAATTAAAAAAAGGAAAGCTCCCCATTATTTATAGCCTTACAAAGCATTTTGTTTCATGATGAAATTTTTTAAAAAAATTCGTTATTAATGAGACAAAATGAAACAAAATGAAGACTGAAGTGAAATATTGTATTTCGGTTTTGTGCCCATCTCTATGCATGAAGTCACTTTGTATCCCGGTTCTGAGTATGCAGCACCACCCATACTGTGCCAACCTATGGTAGAAGTCTGATACTGCCCTCCCACAGGAGGTATAGTTTTTAAAAAGCTGATTGATAGAAGTTCAACACATTGTTGGATGGAACTATCAAACATTTGTCTTGCTCCAGATGCCCATGAGCAATTCAATTAGGCAATTAAAAGGTCATCCCTGAGCATGCAGAAATAAATATGTCTGAATTCTGACATCAGAAATAATCACCCAAATGAATAACTAATTTTCACAAATTTAATAAAATTATATGAGTGGGAAAAGCACACATACTTTGTCTGAACAGCAATTAATATCTTCAATCTTATAAAATGAAAGAAATAATTGGATAATACTTATGGAAGAAATAAATATGGCAGAAAACAATTGTTCTGTTAACACCAACCCAACTAATTGCCCTACTCATGTCAATATGTCAGCCAAACAAATGAGCTCTTCATTAGTAAACAGTCTGAACACTGTCATAGGAAATTAGGACTTACGCTTGAAAGAAACAAGTAACTGGAGACATTATAAGAACATTTAGCTTATTGAAGATTTTTTTTGTTAATTCCTTTTATTTAGCAGAGCATGAAGCAGGAAAACAGCTCAATTGCAAGGGAAACTTGAAGGGGAATAGCTGAAAATCAAAGCTTCCATTCAGCTCCTTTTTTCCTCACAGTCACTAGCATTTGTATGTCACTCTACAAGTAACTTAAGTAGAAGAGAAAAAGATCTTTACTTACACTTGATCTTCATTTACTATCAGAAGATTAAAGGGATAAAAAACAAATTTGGATCTCTCAATCATCTGTGAGAGGGAGATTCATGTAACTGTGAATGGAGAGTCAGGAAGCAGAAAATTTACATATCTCCTCTGGTCAAAGGTCAGAGAACAAGAGAGGAGCAAACAAATAATGGAATCAAACAAATCAGATGTGTGGACAGTGATTGCCTCAAGCCCTTGGAAAAGGGCTAATAGGTTAGTGGCAGAAGACAGTCATCTGTGTTTGTGAAAGCTCCCTCCTTCCACTGAAAACCATGCTAGGTTTTCTCTGGAATTTGTGTCATGGCAACTGGACTTCTTTTCTTGAGAGATTGAAATGTCTTGCTGCTCATCCAAACAGCTTTGTCAGTATGAGGAAAGGTAGTTGCAAGGCCTCCATTTTATAGTTCACTTTGAACTCATGTCACCCTGGTCTGAAATACACTCATAAAATGAACAATTGCCTGAATAAGCTTGTTAAGTGGACAGTAGTCTCAATAGGCCATCAGGTGAACAATGGCCTAAGGTGCTGAAACCTATAAAGTATGTGTTGTTACCTATGGCGTTGCTGGTGGAGGTGTGAAGTATTTTTGATTTGTCTGGGTGAACTGGGTGATCTGTCTTGTGAACTTAAGATTAGGGTCCACTGCATTGATGTGGGCTGTAAAGACCTGTACACTTGATTTTCACCCAGCTATCATCAACATACCTGAACCCATGGGGTGGTATTGTCCCTGGGAAGGTGTTGAGTGCTTTCTTCTCCACTTCTTCCATGAATACTAGGTAAGCAACAATTGGTGACACTGGGGAACCCATGGTACAACCATGCTTCTGTCTGTAGAAGTCCCCTCTGTACATGAAATATGTGGCATTCAGACACAGGTCCAGGAGCCAGCATATCTGGTTCTGGAGGTGAGGCTATTGTCTTTTCTTAGTCTTCTCTTTACAGTTGTTAGGTCATCAGTGGTGGGAATGCTGGTAAAGAGTGGTGTAACATCAAAGGATACCATGGTTTTGTCTGTATCCAGTTTCAGCTCCCTGACTTTAGAAACATACTCCTCTGAATTGTGCACATGGTGGTCCACCAGTGGGGCTAGGATAGTTGCCACATATTTTGCAATGTTGTAAGTCACTGAATTTATACTACTTATGATGGGTCTGAGGGGGATTCCTTGCTTGTGGATCTTGGGAAGTCTGCAAAAGCAGAGGACGGTGTCTCCAGAATATAACTGGTGGTAAGTCACCCTGTCAATTGTGTTATCCTTCTCCAAGTGTTTTAAGCATCTTATTACTTTTTTCTTGTAATTGCTGGTGGGGTCTCTTTTTAGTTTTTCATATGTGTGTTGATCATCTACAAGTGAGACAACCTTTTTGGGGTAGTCCACAGTATTAAGGATCACAGTGCTTGAGCCCACCCCTACTGAGACTCAGATATGTACTTTTCATCTGAGAAATAAGTAGACATCTTGGAAATTTGAGGTTGCCTAGAAGAGTGTTCAACCAGGTAATTAGTTTGCCCTCAGATACCTAGGTGTTATTTTGGATCATATACGATCCTATAAGAAACATTGGTAAAACTCAAAACAAAGGCCTGTGCAGGGAACAATATTCTTTGGAAACTATCAGGAAATATTTGAGGGGCACATGGCCACAAGCACTAAGAAGCACAGCCTTGGTCCTATGGTACTCTGTAGACAAGAGCACTAGCCCTGCATGACACAGTTCAGCACATGCAAAACATATGACTGTGGGACATAATGAAATAATTAGAATTTAGAATTGTTACAAGATGCCTGAAGCCAACTCCTACTAATAAAATCAATTAACTAAATCAATAACAGTTACCTAGTACAACAGTCAGTAAGTCGCCTTGGGTCCCTTCAGGGAAAAAGGAGACCTAAAAATAAAGTTTATTATTATGTATTATTAATATATGGAGAAAGATAGCAAGAAAAAAGCTGCTAAACATCCATATCAAATGTGTGCCCACTCTTTGGCTACAATCCTGTCCCTGACAGATTAAAATCAAGGAAAAGTTTGATTGGGAGAATCCCAAGGAACAGTAAAGAATACGAAAACCATGATAACTACCCTTTGCGTAAATTACCTAAAAATATAAACATATGAAAAAACATAATATACACAAAAACAAAAGTGACATCAAGGGTACAGTTACACAAACTATGCACCCCTCCACTAGGACCATTTGGAGATATATATTGATTTTCCCCCTTTTGCATAATGTTCTTGTTTCTTTGTATTTCTTTTCTCTTCTGATTTAGAAGAAGAAGAAGAAGAAGAAGAAGAAGAAGAAGAAGAAGAAGAACAACAACAACAACAACAACAACAACAACAACAACAACAACAACCCACCCCTTAAAATGGATTGAACCAATGGAAAGTCTACCACAGAGAATTGGTTTCGTTTGAAGTCACTTCTTAGTCTATTGTACTACAGCTGGCCATGCCAGCATCAAGGTGAACCTAAGAAAATGATTTTTATTTTCACTGACACGGTCCTGCTCCAAGTGCTTTGATGTTGCCTGTAACTGATCAAATTTATCTGACTTATTTCTCAGTTGTACTGTGGTGGCTCTGGTAAGCATGGGGGGGGTTTCTCTGAGGGTCTGACTCATAAAAATGTTTACTGGTGGGTTTAAGGCCAATTTCCAGCAGACTTCTAGCAGGGAGAGTCACAGAGCGGAGAATGATCTTAGAGCAGTCGGAATCTCCCTGAGGCCTGTTTCTGGTATGGATTACAGGTGATATGCTAGTTAATATTATTTGTTGACCATCTACCTCAGCTGTAGTTTCCTAACTGAATAGAAGCAAATATATATCTGTGTTGCCAATCATGTAAAAAGGAATAGAAATCAAATGGAAATGAATGTCTGATTGGAAATATTGTATGTATTTGTATTTTAACAAAGCAAATGTCAGGGAAATAGACTTTCTAGCAACTATGGCTTATGTATGATCAATGTCAAGCTCTGGGAAATGGTGAACCTCTGCATTTCTGAATCCTTGATTATACTTTTCGAGTGGTTAAATATGTCATTGATTAAAAACTCAATTTACTGCCTCGTGTGGATGTACATAATGCTCACAAAACTGAAACGAATTATGGTCTCTCAGCTTAGGTGCTGCTTTGACAAGCACCACATGCCAGTCTGAATCTCGTTTGAATTGTGAGCATTATTCCAAATGAAGGAGCCGATGCCAATTCTGCCGATCTATTTAGAGTGTTCTGGGTATTTGGATGATAGAACTAATAAGCCTTCCAGGTAGGTTACTGCTACAAAATGTGAATCCAAGAGCTCTATGCATGCAGCTAATTATGGTGTTGTAAATTAGAACAGATAAAAACAGAAACAGAAACAGGACCTGTTTTATCAAGTTGAATGTCAATGGATGTTTGAGAAATGCCTGTTTTCCTGTCCCTGTGCAACAAAATTCATCAGTGTAAGTCTAGCCCAGAATATGCAAAAGTAACTAAATCAGCATAATCACTGGACTGATTGCTTGCTAATGAAGCCTGGAAAGTTGGTGAGGTGTATGAAGCACAAGCATTTCCTGGCATGGGAAATAGTAGCTGAATCCCTACCTGAGGGCCAGCCTTAAGGCTGTGAATTCCTAGCATTGTTGGTGAGATGGTGAAACTAGCTGTCTCGGTATCTTAATTATAATATAATAATCCTAGAACTGCAGGGCTGGAAGGGAATTTATGGATCATCCAGTCCACCCACTGTCAAGGAGGTAGTGTTGAACCGAATTCCCAGTGTCTGGCTCTGTAGCCAGATAGCTAAGCCACTGGACTATCAACAGTGTCCCAAGAAGTCTTAAGTCTTCTTGAAAAATCATGAGGCATCCCTACCCCCATTATTGAAATGGCACACTTGGTAGTATGTGCAGTGGGCAGGACTGTTGGAAGCATTATCATCATTTCTTCATCTTATGTGATGGCATGTGTTGAGTAGGAAGACAAAGATGAACCAAGTAAAGATCTCTATTTCTGCCCAAACCAGACTTGACATGAATTAATGAAGAATAGCTGGGATTGGGTGAACCAGGAATGGAACTGCACTGTGCTTGTTTATAGTATGGACATTTTAGCCTTTTTGGCCTGTCTCTCTCTCTCTGGAAGCAATCTGGACCACATGTCCTGATAGATTCTAGTTGCATCAGAAGGAAAGCTTCAACAGGAGCTTTTCTCTCTGTGTACATAACAGTCATTATATATCTGGTGTGGATCAGTAACAGAGCAGGATAGGATATTAAAGCCTCATTTTCCCCATGCCATGCTGTGGAACTTCTTTGAAGTTCCCGTCCCACTGGTTACTTTTGAAAATCCATGTAATTATGGATTTAGGTGAACAGACCTTAGAAAAATTGCATTCACAGAATCACCCAGCCAGTGTTCTGCAAATTATAGACCAAGAATGTTTGTCAAGCTCTCTGTGTGTCTAGTTTGGTCCAAAGATAACTTTTGCATGAGGGTTTCTGCTGCCTTCCCAAACATCATAATTATAGTGCAAGACAATCTGGTGCTAACATTTTGATAGACCCATAGATGCTGTTCCTGAGATGGGGGGGGGGTTCAGCTGCTTATAGAAGGAACTGAGATTCAACAGGAAGTTAGAGGGGGAGTAGAATTCCTGCTATCTGTTCCTGTCCCCAACAGGGGCACAATCAGCCACACTGTTTGAGAGCAACTCTCTCTGTCACAATTATACAAATCAAAATGTTAAGATGTTACAGGGGAAGTAGCAATCAATAATGCCCCACATTTCTTCCAGTGAGAGTGTCCCATCATTGGAATGCCTCTCATGAGAGACCCAGTACCAGAGTGCAAGCATGTGATTTAGTATCTGGTTTCCACACACAGTTCTGCATAATTGTTCCTTTTAAGAGGTCTCTGTCCCAGCTATCCAGAGGAAAGGGGTATGGGACTATAGAACAGGGCTTGTTTCCAAATCTATCTGTCTGCCTTCAGGTACGAATTGATTATGAGGAGCTCTGCATTTGAAAACTGTGGGAATAGTTGTTGTTTGGTGCCAACTCCATTCGGGTTGCTGTTAATGATAGCCTACCTTTTAGATTGATTCAGTATGGAAATCATCACATGATCTGAAGATAGGTAGCTTTACCCTTGGGCTTACATCATATATTTACTACAGATGGGCACGAACTGAAAAATGGTGATTCGTTTTGGTTTGGTTTGTTTTAGGGTTCAGTTCGTTTCATTTCGTTTTAATAAATTGTTTTGAAAAAATTCATTTCATTGATTCATTGATTCATTATTCGTTTTGTGTGTAGTTTGTGTGTGTGTGTGATGCTTGTGCAACTTTGGCTGGGGGAAAGAGGGGCTTAATCTTCCCCCCAGCCACTGTGGGGTGAGGGAAAGAGCTCCCCCAGCCAGCACCTCAAAGATATTCTTCTTTCCGCCTCCACATGAGGAGACGAGGAGCAGGGTCTCTTTTGACATTTTTCCCTGCAGCTGATGGCAGCGCCGAGCGGGCACTGTCATCCACTGAGGGGAAGATCCCTTTAAAGAGACCCCACTTCCTACCTCTGCATGCGGAGGCAAGAAGCGGGCTCTCTTTTGACATTTTTCCCTGCAGCTGATGGCAGTGCTGAGTGGGCGTTCAACACTGTTATCCACTGCAGGGAAGATCCTTTTAAAGAGACCCTTCTTTCGTATCATTGGCTGGGCCCCTTTAAAAATGACCCAGTCTCCACCGGGTGTTCTCTGGGCCATTTTAAAGGGGTCCAGCTGATGACAGCTCAGCAGGATCCCTCTGAAAATGGCCCCGTTGGCAATGCAGGAGCTCCACGCTGGCCATGGGGCCATTTTCAGAGAGCTCCTGCCGAGCTGTCATCGGCTGGGCCCCTTTAAAAATGGCCCAGTCACCACCAGTGGTTCTCCCCAGTGCCAACTGGGCCATTTTTAAAGGGGCCCAGCCAATGATAGCTCAGCAGGAGCTCTCAGAATATGATCGGGACACCAGCGGGAGATCTCCGAATGGCGGCACTGGCTTCTGGCGGAAAAACACCCACGGTTTCCCCACACCAATTGCAAGGGAAACCTTTTCCATAGGAATGCATTGCTTCATGAAAAAAGAAATGAATGAAGTGGAAATTTCCGTTTTCTTTCATTTCATTTTTCTTTGATGGATCAGTTCATTATTTGTTTCATTAGGTAATGAAATGAAATGAATAACGAATAATGAAACAAATTGAAAATTCATTTTGTGCCCATCTCTAATATGTACAATTGTACAATGCAGATCTAGTCAAGCAAACTAAAATCGATTCTTTTTTCCTGATGTAATGTTGGGAAGACTGTCATTTTATGTCTTGGTGTGTGCTAAATTATTTGCATAACACTAAATGATGGTGACAAATGAGTTAATTTTGTCCAAACAAATAAAAAATAACTTTAATAATCAGTCTGGTCTAGTGTTTATGGGTGAGATAATCATACCTTCCCTGTGTGGTGTAGTGCAGTGCTCCCCAACCCTTTTATCGCCGTGGACCGGTAAATGTTTGATAATTTTTCTGTGGCCCGCTTGTTTTGATTCAATAATTTTAATTTGCAATAAAAGGGAGGGCGAGGACTGCCTCGAGAGCAAGACCCGCCCCCCCTCCTTGGGAAGACTGGAGGGGAAAAGGGGGGGAGGGAGAGGACATGGGGAAGCCGAAATTGAGGCCAGCGCCTCCCCTTTTCTCACTCGCTCTCTCTTTCTCGGTTCCACTCCTTCTTCCCCCTCCCCTCTGTGACGTCCCCTTATCGCTAAGGCCTCTTCTCTCCCCCCCTTTTCCCTCTCCTGTAAGAGGGACGGAGGGACGGGGGAGAGGCGGGCCTCGATCCGGGTCAGGCTCCGCGGAGGCAAACCCACCCCCACCCCCCACCCCCACCCCGCACCATCTCCAACTCACCATCAGCTCGATGGTCTTGTCCTCAATCACGGTGATTGACAATCACCGACTCCGGCTCCATCCCTTTGGCGGCTCTTAAGGCGGCGGGTGGGTGTGGGGTGGCTGTGGGGGAGCGACGAGGGTCGGGGGTGGTGGTTGAAGAGGCAGTGGCGGCGGCTCCTCCTGGGGTGGGGGATGGGGGAGGGCGAGAAAAACCCCTTAGTCGCCACCCCCTTTCCCTTGAAGAGGAAGCGGGAGGCGGGAGGAGGCCGCCGGTTCCAAAAAGACCGACTGACTGACCCGCCACCGCCTCGGCCCGCACGCCCAGAAGAGGAAGTGAGGTCGCAGCCAGAAGCCGCGGTGGCGGTTGCGACCGCACCTGTGCCGCCGCCGCCGCCGCCGCCGTTACTAGAGGAGCAGTGGCTGCCGCCTTCGCCGCCCCGCCCCCTCCCCCTCCACCACCTCCTCTCAGCCTCAGAGGAACGGCCCTCGCTCTCTCGCTCGCGCGCTCCCCTCTGGGGTGGGAGGAGAACCGCTCCCGAAAGGCTTTGCGGCAGTCGGTGGGAGGGGGTGGGGGGAAGACTACCACGGGCCGGCATGCTTGGCAGCCCCGCCAGGAAGAAGGAAGTCGTAAGGCTGGGCAGGAAATGTTGGGGCGGGCGGGGTAAGAAACTGCATTCCCCAGCATGCAAAGGGGCCTCCCGTTTCGCCTCCTCTCCCCGCCCCGCCCCTCCGGGCGGCCCGGTGCCGATTGATCCACGGACCGGCACCGGTCCGTGGACCGGGGGTTGGGGAACGCTGGTGTAGTGAATAGAACAATGGACTAGGACTCTGGACAACTGGGTTCAAATTCCGGCTGAGACATAAACTGATTGGGGTATGGAACAGGTAAAACTACTCCTTAAATACTGTACCTCCTTTATTCTCCCAGATAACCTCCCTTACCTCAGAAGCCATATTAGGATTGCTGTAAGTCAATTCTGACTTGATAGAATAAAACACACAATCTTACCTTGGAACAATTAACATCCGCTTTCAGTCACAACCCTGGGATTTTTAACTTTGGGGGGAGGGAACTTGCTATATTAAATTCTGTGCCAAAAGAAGTATGCTGCAGATAGCTTCTGAAAATTATATTACTTATCCAAGGATGCAAAGAATACCTTGGTTCATTTTTTTAATAAAAGGAATTTAGAAATGATCATCTCATATGCTAAAGATAGAGGCATGGCAGAAGTTGTTTTATACATGTTTGTTATACATGCAGCTTACACTTGACTATGCATTACTATGACACCACCATGATGTCAGCTCTGGATTCCCTACCACACTATATGAACTGCAGATTTCTTAGTAAATAGATATTCATAAAGAACATGGCAAGAAAGATGTCTAACATTCAGGAACTGGGACTAGAGATGGGCACGACTTGAAAAAAAATTTTTTCGAGTTGTCGTTAGTCGGGCCAGTTCCGTTTCGGGTCGTTTCCGTTTTCCGTGAAAATTCACAAAAATTAGTCGGTTCGGTTTTTTGTTTTTTTTTTGTTTTCGTTAGTACTGGGGTTTTTTGGGGGGGTAGCAGGCTCCTGGAGGCACCTCTGTGGGGTGGGTGCCTCCTCTGGCCCGCTATAAAGGGAAAGCGGGCTCCTGGAGGCACCCGTGGGTGCCTCCTATCCTCACCCACTAGGAAGGGAAGCAGGCTCCAAGAGACCCCTCAACATGGGGGTCTCCCCTCCTCACCTGCTGCTGCAAAATGGCATGCATAGCCATATGGATATGCATACCAGTTGCAGACAGTGAGACCAGTGAGTGAACCCAGAGCCATAGGGTGATGCCTGGGACCGGTGCTTTTCAATCTGTTCATAAATGACCTGGAGACAGGGATAAACAGTGAGGTGGCCAAGTTTGCCGATGACACAAAACTTTTCCGTGTGGTAAAAACCAGAGAAGATTGTGAAGAGCTCCAGAAGGATCTCTCCAAACTGGGGGAATGGGCTGAGAAATGGCAAATGCGTTTTAATGTAACCAAATGTAAAGTAATGCATATTGGGGCAAAAAATCCAAACTTCATCTATCAACTCATGGGCTCTGAGTTATCCGTGACGGATCAGGAAAGAGATCTTGGTGTGTTGGTGGACAGCTCCATGAAGGTGTCTCCCCAATGTGTGGCAGCGGTGAAGAAGGCGAATTCCATGCTAGGGATTATCAAAAAGGGGATTGAAAATAAAACAGCCAACATTATAATGCCATTATACAAAACAATAGTAAGGCCCCACCTGGAGTATTGTGTACAATTCTGGTCCCCGCATCTCAAGAAAGACATAGTGGAACTGGAAAAGGTGCAGAAGAGAGCGACTAAAATGATTACTGGCCTAGGGCACCTCCCTTATGAAGAAAGGCTAAAACATTTGGGCCTCTTTAGTCTGGAAAAAAGGCGATTGAGGGGGGATATGATTGAGACATACAAAATAATGCAGGGCATGAGTAAAGTGGATAGAGGGAAGCACTTCTCCCTCTCCCAAAATACCAGAACTAGGGGACATACACTCAAATTGAGGGCTGGGAGAGTAAGAACTGACAAAAGAAAATATTTTTTCACTCAGCGCGTTGTAAGTCTATGGAACTCCCTGCCACACAATGTGGTGATGGCATCTGACCTGGATGCCTTCAAAAGGGGATTGGACAGATTCCTGGAGGAAAAGTCCATCACAGGTTACAAACCATGATGGAGATGTGTAACCTCCAGGGTTTAAACCAGGATACTTCAAGGGCCAGATGCAGGAGAGTGGTATCAGGAGACAGATATCTAGTCTCATGCACTCCCAAACACATCTGGTGGGGCCGCTGTGAGATACAGGAAGCTGGACTAGATGGGCCTTTGGCCTGATTCAGCATGGCTCTTCTTATGCTCTCGCACCACCATGTCTCACAAAGAAGGGAATCGTACTTGCGTGTAGTGCAATGCAAGTAGATCTGGCTTAGGGTTAAGGTGGGTTAGTGCAATGGCTAGGGTTAGGCTAGTGACGGGTAAGGTTACGTTGGGCTAGTGGGTTGCACCTCTGGGTGCCTCTCTGACCCACTAAGAAGACAGTCTGTGACGTATGGGTAAGGAGTCAAGGATTAGGGTTAGGGTTAGGGGGCTAGGGCAGGTTTTAGGGGGCTTTTTGGCACATCCCAGAAGTCTCCATGGCCAAGTGGCCATGCGATTGGTGGGATGGCTCCAAAAATTTGCATGGTCGTCCACTCCCACATGGCTGGCCACTCGGCCAGCCCATCATTGCACAGGTGTAAATAAAATAAAATAAAATAAAATCAATGGAGGACAGAGGAGGAGAGGAGAGACATTTTCTTGCAAGAAAAAACCCACTGCTACTGTGAAAAATCTGGCAGTTTATAAATTTTCTCGTGTTTCTGTGTGCTTGTGCTTGTTTGTTTTTGGACCACGATTTCAAAAACAATATTGCGTTCGCCGCCCCATTTTGGATCCCCCGCCCGCACCGCATGGCATGGCGAGTCCGGCTGCCCAGGATGGGGGGGAGGCGGGACCCCCCCTCCAGAAACCACCCCTCCGGTAGGTGCCCTGCGCCCTTAGTCAAGCAGGCATTTTTCCGCCTGCTTTTTTGGCCCGGGAATGGGTGGGGGGAGAGTTTAAAAGTTTTTTCCTGTGCCGTCCGTGCCACTTGTTTGCACTTTAATTGCGGCGGCCGGCGGCGAGACTGGGCTTTTTGCTGACTGCGAGCCTGCGGCGAGTCCCACCAGAGCAGCCCAGGATGGGGGATGGGGGGGAGGCCGGGGACCTCCAGAAACAACCCCTCTGGTAGGTGCCCTGAGGCACGGCAGGCATTTTTCTGCTTGCTTTTTGGCCAGGAACCGGGTTTTTTTAACTTTTAAAAACTTTTTTTCTGTGCCGCGTGGCATCGCGCGATCGCATGATGCAAGGAATGCGCACAACAAATCAGACCAAATTGTTCGTTCGTCGGTTCGAGCTCGAAGTCTGGCGGAGTATTCCCGTTACCGTTTCCATAGAGTAACGGAACCGAGTAACGGAAACGGAAATGGGAATACCGCTAAGTCGTGCCCATCTCTAACTGGGACCATGTTCTCGGGGGCAGGCATGCAAACATCTTGTTTTTCTGTCACCCTGATTTACACTCTCCCTGGATGGCAATCTTCAGCTGTTAGTACTAATGAGTCTTCTTAGAAAGTACATTTTTATCTTTTCCCCTTTGGGTAGGAACAATGCCTCCTTAAAAAGGAAAGCAATCTAAGGGCCTTTTGTAGAGGAAGAGAGGCAACATTAGTGACAGGGAAATTGCAGCAGAAAAATTCATTCATCAGCACCACCAGCAGTTTAAATGAAGTAGTTAATAACATCCTCCCCTCTCTCATTCTGAGTCATCTTTTCTCTTTCACATTCAAAAATTGAGCTGTCTGCTTCCTCCATCCCTTTCTTCCTGGAGAGCCTTTGCTTCTTCATCAATACATCATCCAGGCATCTCATTTGGATGATGCATAGTGATAATCCATAACTGAGATGCAATTACTTTGATGATAAACCACGAAGTGGCGAGGGCCAGCTGCTGGGGATGTCATCTGTGAGTCTTAGGAAGAGTTACACTATTATTTAAAAGTGATGGTTTGTGGAAAGGTCTGTGCATGGTTTTGGGTTTCCCCCCCTCCTTTCTTTCTTTCCACACACCTCCTTTTTATTTTTGGAAGGGATAACTACTGGTTTGGAAGGAAAGAGTTTATTAAGCTTCCAACGGAGTAATGCTTTGCTTCTAACTCAGCTGATTCTTCAGATCTACATGCATGAGCTATTTACTGAATGAAGCTATATGCTTTCTTCTAAGCATATGTAGCTCTTCTTTCTCACCCTTAGTTCTCACACAAACATAGCATGCACAAGGCATGACCTTTTGTGTTTGGCCTTGCCCAGGGTTAAGTTTGGTCTAGTAGCCAAGTTTCCTCAGGTTTCATTTTCTTTCGCATCACCAAGCATACCTAGCCCAGTGATGGAGAACTTTCGGCACTCTGGGTGTTTTGAATCACAACCCCCCACAGTCCTTTGTCATTGGCGATACAGGCCTGGAACATCTGGACTGCTAAAGGTTTGCCACCACTCACCTAGCTATGGTTGACCTGTTGGTCCTGACTCTGAGCATTAAAACTGGGGTGTTTTGCATGTGGAAGAAGTGTTGTCCTACTGAACCAATATCTGTGCTGCATGATAGCAATTAAAAGATCCAGGGTAGTGGCAGTGTTCAGTGCAATGTTGGAAGAAGACAGTGGTGTAACAGTAATGAACAAAACAGTACAGAAAACATCATAGAAGGGAGAAGAGTCATCAGATTGCACTATGGTAGATAAAGGGGTGTATATGTGAGGCCTGATCCTTCTCCCTTCACCAGCAAACCTGTGGCTATTTGCTGTCATGTCACAAGACAGTAAAGCAAATAGTAGTCATTCAGATACCAAACCCAGTCCAAAATATTGCAAGGCAAATAGTGACTTGTCTACAAAGACAGGCATGCTTGCAGTTGGTTGATTTAGCACGTTTTCCCTGAATGATGGACTACCTACTATGCCTCTTATGAATCTAACATATATGGCTACACAGACTTTATGTTATAACCACTTAAAACTTTGTGTTTATATCTTTCCTTATGTGATTGCATTTGGCACTATGTTATCAATTGTTAGTTTTAATGTTGCCTTATAATGCTGTAAGATGCCCCTCAATTCCCTGTCTCTCAAACTGAATATGTCTTAATTGTAATGGTCTGTATATTGTCTCTCCTTACTGTAAGCCGTCTTGGGTCCTTTTCCCAGGAGAAAGTTGGGGCAAAAATACTCAAAAATAAATAAATAAAATAATAAATGTTACATCCATTTCTTCACCAAAATGTATATATTTGTTTCTGCTGAACCATGCCATTTTAAATTCATTCTCAGGATACTCTTGCTTGATCAGGTAAAACATTCAAAGATGCTGATGAAAGTAAAATAAAACAGGATAGAGCAAAACAAAATGGAACAAGCAAAGGACTGACTGAGTACATCTTGGGTATTGATATGTCCGCCTGCCTATGCACGAGCATGCATTTCTGCAGAGTTCAAGTTTGCAGGTAGCATTTGCCTACAGTGAAGGTTTCCCTGGAAATACAATAGTTCTTGGCTCAACCCACACTTTCGGAGAGATGTAAAAGGAGTTTACATTATTGTTATTTGAACTGTAATTTCCACTCTTACTCACTCCTCCAAATGCTATAAGTATACTTGCTAAGGGGTTCCAGGATTCATGGTATAAATAGATTCATATAACTTTGATCATGGATTTCTATAGTTAGAAAGAGTGTCAGGGGTTATGCGGTTTTGGGGGGGGCACACACAATATAATAGTGACGTTGGAAGGAGGCTTCAAAGGCATGAAGTCCACCACCACCACCACCACCCGCTTGATGCCAGGATACAAATCAAAGGACGTGCTCATCCCAGATTTTGGAGGCAATCTTACAATTTACTTCTAAAAAAAAGTAGTGGGGGAAAATAACCAGAAAGGTGACTTCTATCCTCTTGTGGCCATTAAACGAAGGGGTGTGTGTGCTAGGCACCTCGGAGGTCTTGCCCCCCACGCCAAAGTGGCAAACTCCTCCCATGCCCCTAGAGAGTAGATTAAGACTTTCTGAGCAATATTTACAAGTGCTTTTTAAAAATGTGGGGCTGTAAGAGTGATGCTCTGGGGAATGTATGCAGCTTGCTTGTTACCAATCATGATTCATTCTAACCTCCTGCCCAGGCATGAAATCCAAGGCTGAAATATCCCTGAGAGATTAGTCCCTGATCTCCATTCAGTGAAATGTCCACCGCCTTCCATGGGAATCCCTTGCACTGTAAAATATCTCATTGCTGCCCGGAAGTTAGAATCACCTGACATTTCGTAATACAGATCTATCACCTGTAATGGATGGGATTCTGTTGCAAACTATCATCATTAAATTTCTTATTCTCCATTAACAGTTTCTTTGTTCAATCATATTTCAGGCAATTGACCAAGTTTGTATGGAGCTGCTGGCTCATAAAATTGCTTTTACCTTATCTTTGTGTTAAAAATACTCTTTTTATCTGTAGCAAAACAAGACCAAAATGACTTCATAAACACACACTTGTCCTCCAACAGCCACTAAGTAGAACTTAGAAACAGCAGTGTCAGCAAACCGCAGAAACTATATTCTATTTTTAAAAATAATTTACACACACACACCCATACCCACACACCGTGCTGTATTTATATTTATGTCATATCCTGTTTCAAAGACCGGTGAAGAAGTTTGCTTGCGTGGCTTTCTCAACCTGAAGATCTTTTGAAAATGACTCTAAGAGAAGATGTTTCTGCTTCAGGTTACCTGGTCTACCATCTGTTTTCATCCTTATACAGTGGTACCTTGTATAAAGGAATTAATTCATTCCAAATGAAATTCTGTTAAGAAATGTTCCTTTATACAAACTTCCCATAGGAATATATTGAAAACAGAGTAATCCCTAATCATGACCATTTTTATGTTGTACGGATTCACCCCATAGGCAATTCTGTTAAGCAAATTTCCCCTATCTCAGGAATTTTTTATGTTGTACAGATTTTATGTTATACAAACCATTTGTTATACAAAGGTCCACTGTATTTTTTTAACCCATATTCTGTCAACAGCTTGTGTTGTGCCTCTTTCTCTGAATTTTGTCATTGCTCACTCAATGCTCTCCCTGGGCATATGCTAAACAAAAGACAACTAAAACCTCCATTTGCATGAATTCCAAACAAAGGAGCCTTCTGAATGTTATCTTGCATTTCAGACTTTGGTTGGCTGTGTATTCAAACAGGTGCACCTGGTGTCAGTGCTCCTTTCAGACTGTTTTTCCAAGGCTAGTCCATTCCATTCATTCCTGGGAAAATGTAGGTCGAAAGAGATCAGTTAGGCAAACTATAAGAGCAGCAAAAGCTAATTAGAAAATACCTTTTGGTTCAAGACAACTCTACAGGCACTTCTGTACCTTCTAGATTCCTGATCTCAACCACTACAACCATTTTGGCAATGATTTTTTTTAAATGCACCATTTATTCACTTGCAGTCACAATCTGTCCCAGACATACTGGTTAGAGCTCTTGAAATCAAGGAACTTAATTCTGTATTGGATTACAGTTTTGACCTGCCAATAAATCACAATGACTACTATTGACTGTTACTTACAGCTAATTAGGCATTGTGAAAGTAAGCAGGGGAAATTACATTTTTGCTATAAACTAAGACAAAACTGTCACAATAAAATAATAGACTGTTAACTGGCGTAAAGACCTTTGATTTGAACAACCAATAGAACTACCAATGCAGAAAGCATTAAAAGGCATTGGGTGATGTCACTAATATTATTGTTATATATTAGTTTGTAGTATGTTTTTTATTTTTTATGCTCTTATTATTTATTCCATTGCATTGGTTACTTTATGTGTATTGCCCAGAGTAGCTATTCACAAGATGGGTGGTATGAATGTCCAATAAATAAATAAATAACATTATAATTTTCTTATATTTTAGGCAGAGAGACTAGAAATGAGCACAAGTAAAATATAATTTGCAAATCATGTCAAAATCATTAATTCATTGATTTGTATTTGGCAGAAGCAATGATGAATATGAATTGATGAATGTTCAGTGTTTATGGATTTGTTGAGTTGTCAGATTATAAAACGCCCCATGTAGAGACATCAAAATCGCACAGAAACTTCATTTGACTCTCCTTTACTAGCTCTTTTAAGTTTTGGTTAAGATTGACCTTGCCACAAGCCATCTGTGAAGTTCGGATTTTGGATGTCTGAGTTATATACCCACAAAGAGGGTCCCCCCTCCAGGCACTTAGAGACACCAAAATTACAGAGAAGTTTCTTCCAACACTTTGTTATGATCCAGTTTGGCAAAGATTGGGTTTTGTACTTTCAGATTAGGAATCCACAAAGTGGGTTCCCCCCAGAAAAGTGTCCTTTAGTAGCTGGATTGGGAGAAATTCCCGCTCTGCCACAAGCCAGTTGCTAAAGGGCACTTTCCTTGTGGGACTTCTCTCAAAAGTTATCATACACTGAATCGTCTACAAGAGTGATAATGGTGGTCCACCAGGAGGTATCTACAAAAATAAAACCTATGGTAGTAAATTGAATATCCCTACCAACATCATAGTTGATTCACAATTTCGAGACAGCTAGCCTAAGCTTTACAGTTCTATATATGAAAATTTGGATTTCAAGCCATATTCTTGGTCTGCATAAAACAGTACTGATGTACAGTGAGCAAAAGTCTGTTTGGCCCCTTGGTGCAGTGGCTTGATGATAAATGCCTGTACTGCAGGTAAAACTGTACTCATGACCTGGAGTTCTATCCCAGGTAGCTGGCTTATGGTTGATTCAGCCTTCCATCCTTCCGAGGTTGGTAAAATGAATACCCAGTTTACTGGGAGCGGGGGATGTGTAACTTGCATACTGTAATTAAACTGTAAACTGCCCAGAGACTACTTGAAGTGGTATGGGACACTATATAAGCAGAACACTTTGCTTTTGCTTTTGCTGGTGCTGTAGTATTTAGTGTGAGAGGGATGAAACTTACAGATTTACAGTGCACTCTCTGATCTCAGTGGACTAAGGCTCTGAAAATTGTTGGCTGCAAAGTCGGCAGCTCAATGGTTCAACTCCTGGGTGCCATGCAGCGGAGTGAGCTCCTGCTTTTAACCTCAGCTCCTGCCAACCTAGCAGTTCAAAAGCATGTAAATGAAAGTAGATAAATAGGTACCACCGTAAAAAGTGGGAAGCTAAAACAGTGTTTCCTTGCAGCCATGCTGGTCACGTGGCCAAGGACTTGTATAACACTGGCTCTTCTGCTTGAATATGAAGATAATTGCCACCCCTAGAGTCGGACATAACTAGTATACATGTGTGGGGGGAACCTTTACCTTTACCTGTGATCTCTGCCGATTAGTATAGGTTGCACAGAAACCGAAAGAGCCAATGCTGGCAGAACCTTCTGCTCTGTTCACAAAGCATAAGATACTGCCATAAGTCATCTAGTGAAAGCAATACCCTCCCTAGATATAGTTCAAAGAGTGACAATGCAATCTAAGCATGTTTTTGAATGTTACTGCTAAAGTCAATGGGGATTTCATCCTTGTAAGTGTTCTTGTAGATTAAAAAAGACATGGTTGCAACAATTTTCATGGAACATAGCTAGGACAAATGCAGCAACTTTAAGTGTCCTAACCCATCTCTGATATACTGGGCTGTATCCTATTTGAAACATAATTATTCTATGGTTTTCACACACCTTCAAATTTTGTGCTGGAATTCTGCGCTAAAAAAATCATCAGTAGGTCTATCAGAGAAACTGTGTACACAAATACATATATTTGAGAAAGTTCTGTTCAGAGACACTGGTGTAGGAAGTGGAAAAATGACTTGTTATCACTCAATACACAAGAAGCTGACATACAATCATAGAATGATGGACCTTCCTCTATGATTTCAAGAAAATAATAGAGAGTGGTTCTGAGAGCTCTTCAGCCAGTTCCTTCAGTACTCTTGGAGGTATTTCATTGGGTCCTAGACATTTGAACTCATTCAAAGGAATAACAGAGCTGCAATTCATTGCTACTTGTCTGTACTCTTCCTTTATTGCCTGGCCTTCCTTCCACTTTCTTTGAGCTTTTTGTGCAGTTACATTGGTCCTTTGGGGGGTAGGGGCTATCTTCCCCTTTTAATTTTTTTCCCTGCTTTTAATTTGTTGGAATAATATGTGGTGGTGCCTTTAGATTTTCCTTTTAAAGAAACTCTCACCCATCTTGGGCTGTTTTTCATGTTGCATAGGATCACCTACCATGGGGCCTTATTTATCACTGGGCTGAGTTTGTTAAACTAGACTTCCCTAAAGTCCAGTGTACACATGTGGCTACATTCTGCTTTTGCTTCATTTGAAATCAAAGCTCAAGTGAGGACATGGTCATGTTCCCCAGGATTTCCCCTTCCTGCCACATCTTTCACCACCTCATCTTCATTGGTTAGAATCCAGTCAAAGACAGCTAATCCACTGCTTTCTTCCTCCACTTTTTGAAGGAGAAAGTTATTACCAACACAAAGAAATTTCCTGGAAGGTTTTTCTCCCAACAGATAGCAGGATAATTGAAATGGATAAATTTCACATGCATCTCATAACCCCAGAGTAGACATGGAAACGACCAGAAAAAATGACATTTCGAGTTTTCGCTTGTTGGAATGGGTCTGTTTTGGGTCGTTTCTGTTTGTCGTGAATTTTTTCAAAAATTTGTCGTTTCCATTTGTCGTTTGTCATTTCCACCGCGATTTAGCGCGATTTGACTTCCCAGAGCATAGGGGCGTCCCGCAATCAGGGCCGGCGCTAGGTGTTTTTGCGCCCTAGGCTGCAGGGGGGGTGGAGGGCGGGTGGAGGTGTGGGTGGGCGGCGGTGGCAGGGGGCCATGGGCAGGCGGCGGCCACGGGTGGACGAGTGGGCGGGCGGCGGCATGGGCCGCAGGCGGGTGGCAGGTCGCGACGCAGGCGGACAGGCAAGTGGGCAGTTAGGATATCACTTAGGATAGAGGTTCTGTTCTTGGCTTGCACCCCAAATGTGTATGTGTGCAAGCAAATTGAAGTTGGGAAAAGAGAAAATAAATGGTAGTATATAATATATTTTTAAAATAAATCCACACCTCCCACTCCCAGTCGAACCTCCCCCTTTATCCAATATCAGAAAAAAATCCTCACAAACCGCCAGAGAAGAAATAAAGAATAAACTGTTATTCCCTTCAGCAGACAAGGCTGCAGGGAATCAAAGAAATTATTTTCCAAATTCAATTCCCTCCCTGCCTGCCTAACTTAAATCCTAAAGCCTCCAGCCTCCCTCCTCAATCTCGATCGGATCACACCAGCACCAGCAGCCAGCCCTCCTCCTTCTACCACATCCATACACCCGACTGCGATTTCTGGAAGGTGCCTCGGCTTTTTATGCCCTCCGAGACATCCAGAAGTGTCAGTTAAAAACCTGGCGATGCCATTGGTGGAATAGTTCAAACAATTTGCATGGTACCATCCCATGCCCAGCCCAAATGGGCAGGTCTAAAAAAATAAAAAATAAAATAAAATAAAATAAATGCGACATTTTATTGCTATAAAAAAAACCCACTGCTGCTACTATTAAAATTCAGGCATTTAAAATAAATAAATTTCACATGTTTCTATGGTGATTTGGTGTGTTTTTTGACCACGATTTCAAAAGAAAAATTGTGGTCGCCATTTTGGATCCCCCCCACCGCATGGCATGGCGAGACGATGAGGATGACCCCCCCCCAGCCTGGTGCAAGCAGCCCAGGACAGGAGAAGAGGGGGGAAAGGCCGGGGACCCCCCAGAAACCACCCCTCTGGTAGGTGGCAAAGCCTCAGGCAGGCATATTTTCGCCTGCTTTTTTGGACGGGAGTCAGGTTTTTTTTTAAAAAAACTTTTAAAAACTTTTTCTGTGCTTCGCATTGCGCGATCGCCGCGATGCCACAAACGGAAACAAAAAACCCGACCAAATTTTTCTTTTTTTGGTTCGAGTTTGAGTTCTGACGGCTTAATTATCATTACCGTTTCCGTTACGTAACGGAAACGATAACCGAAAATGGAAATGACAATTTCACCAAGTCGTGCCCATGTCTACCCCAGAGTAAGTAGCATGATCCATAGGCCATTGCCACCAGCACCAACCCAAGGTTGGAATAACAGGTGAGACAGTGTGTTGGGTTGAAATCATCGGGCCATGTTTTATTAAAGGTTAACATTGCTCTTTCACATTAAGAGTGGGCTGCTGGTGTGCAGGGAACCATTGGCTCGGGGTCACCATCTGACCCCACTCAAGAGGATTGTTCGGTGGGGTGACTCCCATGGCCCCCAGAGGATTCCATTCCAGTTTGGCTCCCCCCAGGCTGGCTGAGCTGTCCATTTGCCCTCATGGGGCAGGTTCACCACTGGCTGGCCATTCCCTGTCCCCAGTTGGGTTTCAAATGACTCCTAGCCCCGGGCTCTGTGATCTCAGGAGTTGGTGTGGCCTCACAGTCCAGCATTGGGGACTCACCTAATGCCTCCATTCCCCACACTACCCACCTGCATGGCGGTTGCCGCATCACCAGTACCAGTATGGGAAAGGTGAAAAATCCCTGCCCCTACCCTAAGCCAATCCAAGCGGCAGGGCAAAAAATCCTATCCAGCCCCTGGAGACAACCACATTATGTCACACTAGCATACAATAAGGTGGCAGGTGGGTAGGTGTGGTCCAGGTGCAAGAGGCCGCAGGGCACCTCACGTATAAATCTGAGCACTCTACACCCCACCTCCCATGCAACCCTTATGAGGCTCAGCCATGGGTCTCACCCTTCTGCCCGGGGGGCGGGGGCGGATGTAGTTGTGGTGCTGGATGGGCCAGTGGCAGAACTCCCCTTACCCCACCCCAGGTCAGAATAACAGGCAAGAAAGTGTGTTGGGTTGAACAGGTGCAAGGTGCCTTACATATAAATCTGAGCGTTCTATGCCCCACCTCTTACGTGAGTCTTGCCCTTTTACCTGGGGGGGGGGCAGTGTGGTCCAGGCACTGGATGGGCCAGTGACGGAACCCCCCATAGCCTGTAACACAGCTCTACCTATGAACTGGATGTGACAACATGTGTAGAGATGGCTCGAAAAGATTTATAGGATTGGCTTGCTGAGCTATGAAATGAATACATGGACACATGCTGATGATTGCACATGACGAGAATTCATGATAGGTATTTCCCTGTAAGTCATATACCTATACACTTCAAAATGTTCTTCTTTTCTTTTCTTTTCTTTTCTTTTCTTTTCTTTTCTTTTCTTTTCTTTTCTTTTAATTATAGACTTTTATCACAGTATAACTTTTACGAAGAATTGCCATATCTTTTTTTTTAACATCTGCTGTTGAGAGTGGCCATGCTTGTTCAATTACTAGAAATTATGAGCATATAAAACAATGTTCTACTCTTCTTCAGGTTTGTTGATTGTTCCATGAGGGACACAAACAATGCTGCTATTAATCATTTCCATTGTTGGAAGGGAAAAGGGTCTGATCATCACTGCTGAAAGATTATATTGAAATGCAAATTTTAAAGGTTGTTTGCCATTAACCATTTTACTATCTACATTGTTATGTCTTTAGACCTGAATGAATTTGTATTATATCACACAAAACCCAATCTAATTAATGGAAAACATTCATGTACAAATCTCTAAAACAGCTTTCAATTATAACTATTTATTATGTGCATGAAATTAGCAGCATACTATTTTGAACAAAATGGCAATCTACAGTACAATGCAAATAGAGACATCAAAACAGTGCTACAACAGGTTAATTGGCTTTATTGTGAGAGATGGACCAACCTTCCTCTGATCACTATTATAATTGGAAAACTCCCACTGGAATAATGCTTTAATAATATTGCAGTCCTATTCACCCAAACTCATTTGCCTGGGAGTAATCCTGGAATAATCAGACCACTACCCCTTGGAAACATGTGGGTTTAATGTGACTTGAGAAGCTAAAAGAGGCCCTGTAAATGTTTGGGTGGGAGACCACCAAGGATCTCCAGACACAATGAGAAAAAAAACTACCTGGAAACCCTGGAGAGCTCCTGCCAATCAGAATGGACAAGTCCTGGGCAGAAGCACTAATGGTCTGATTCAGTATAAGGAAGGTTCCTATGTTCTTAATCCCTAAATACTTCTGAGTAGGTCTGTATAGGATTACACTGTAAAGGCCATTTTCTGCAAAAGAAGATAGAAAATATGAAGGCTTCTGCCGAGAGCTATAAGAAGGCAGAAGAAGTTCTGAAAGCTTTAAGAAGTTTAATCTGTTTTTATAGCCAATCATGTGTGACAGGGATAATAGGATTCATATTACTAGCCCATGGGATGGGAACTGAAGATGTTTGGTGAGGCTCACTGGATGAATGAGCAATGTGTTGAAATCCCAACATGCAGGAGAGACAATATTGTGAATATGCATTTAACAGAATGTATGAGTGTTTACATTCTTTTAAAAATAGAGTTATCCTGGGTAGCGATGCTGAAATCTGTGGAGGTGCCTCACACTTGGTTTCTTAACTCTTTCCTTACACCTTACTTTAGGTAGGCAAAGAATTGTTGAGAACAAAACATTCAACATAGTACTTATTTCAATGTTAACTCTTTTGAACCCAGCCTCATACTGAGCAGGGTGTCTCAGAAGCTGAAATGTGGCTTGTCCAAAAGCCACACCTGAAACAAAGTGTATCTGAACATGTAGCACCATTATGGTTCCTGCAAGTGTCTTTAACCATTAAACAATCCATGAGCCTACCCAAGTTTGAAGATCAACCTGAGAGGGTCAAGAGGTAACTTCCTGAACCCTCCTTTTTCTGTGTAGTTCTCCTTCACTTCTGTTACCTTATGTAAAGGGCAAGAATTCAAATCAGGTATAAAGCGCACACTGGAAGATGAGTAGGTGGCAACATGATTTGGGAAGAAGAGAGCACTGTTCCAATTTAATCTCCCGATTCCACAGCCAGTAGAACAATAAACACAACCATTATTTTTATTTACCGGTATTTAAAACATTTTTACATCACCATTCTCCTTGTAAGGCAGTTTTTACCATGAAAGGGACAAAAGTTTCTGTGTTGCAAAACGAGATGTTCCATTTCCCAAATGTTTATACGCTGAGACTTATTCTCCAGCAGAGCCAAGTAGTAAGTAACTGATACAATTTTGTTCAAGACTAAGCAAGTTGTATTTCAAAGGAAAGGCAAAGGGGAAGAATGAGAATGCTTCATTGCTGCAACAATTTTTTTAAAAATTACTGTTTCAGGACATTTGATTAATTTTAAGAGATATTTTAGAAGAAATACTTTTAAGCTTTAAGTCATTTTTTCTCAGTCCTCCGGGTATGGAAAAAGTAATGAAAATTGCAACAAGACTCTCTTTTTTAAAATATTGTGATGGGTTAGCAGCAGGTTAATATGGTTTAAACACTATAACAAGTAAAGGAAGAAATTGCTTTTTAAAACTTATATATTCTTAATTCTGGCCTTGGGATTGCTACTTAGATGCCATTTGTCTCTGGTCCAGCATTTGCTCTGAGTGAAAGTTTTTTAAGTGGTCCCTTCTCTAGTGCCAGCATTTTAAATGAAGAGTATATGTTTGATCATGGTTGGGATTTCTTACAAACAATTCCAGTCTCGTTTTAAGTCACATCCTTTGAAAATTATCTAGTTAGTCCTTGCTGATGGTCTGCCATTCCAGTTGTTCAAGAAGAAGAAAAATACAAAAAACCAGTGAGAGGCCTCTCGTAGATTTTATAGTTCTGTCAACTTCTGGACATTATATCTGAACAGTCATATATACTGTACTATATATTAACATTGATCAGATAAAATAACATTCTAAACTACCCAAGGGCTCTTATTTGAGCAATCTAAGGGAATACAATGTTAAAGATGGGTGTCTCATTGCATCTCCATTGTCTCTCACAAGGTATAAATTGCAACAGCTGCCCAGGGGTAATGCCAACCTCATTTTGAGGTCATAGACACAAGGATCAGATTTCAGAATCAACAACATACAATCAATGCTTTTATTTAAAAAAAGGATCACTGAGATACTTAAAAACATAAGAACATAAGAACAGCCTTGCTGGAACAGGCCACAGCCCATCCAGTCCAGCATTCTGTCTCACATATTGGCTCACCATTTGCTTCAGGATATTCCCAAGCAGATGTCTTCAACTGCTTATGATTCCCTGCAAATGGCATTGAGACATATCCTGCCTATTTCTCCAACCCGGAGGTTGTCCTTAGGCATCCGTAATGATACCATCAATACCTGTGCTCTCCATGAACTTGTCCAATCCTTTCTTAAAGCTGTCAAGGCTGAAAGCTGTCACCACTTCTTCTGGCAGGAAGTTCCATAGGCCAGTGATCCTTTCAGTGAAAAAGTACTTTCTCTTACTTTTTTGAGATCTAGCGCCCAAAAGTTTCATGGAGTCCCCCCTAATTCTAGTGTTGTGTGATAGGGAAAACAGAAATTCCGTATCTACTTTATATGTTGCTTTGAGGCTTTATCACCTTATGAAAATAACAATGTCAATTATGTTTGCCAAATTGTAAGGCCAATCCTACATTTAATGCCTACAATATATTCATGCCTGAGTAATATGTTCATACTTCTTTTCAGTGCTATCAATCTGCATTTGTCTAATTCTTGTGCATGACAGCAATAAACATATAGTTATTTATTCATCACTACTAACTAGCAAGATTTTCTCTGTCATTCAGTCAACCGGTTCTTGCTCTCTTTGTGTGTTTATGTACATAAATGGGAAAGACACTCATTTTACACGAACACATTTTGTGGAACATGCGGAAAAGTGAATGGGAGAAGTGTTTGTATTCACATTCTTGTGCTGGAGGTGAAAACTGTTACGGTTAGAGATGGGGACAAATAAACATGCTAATTTTCCAATATTTGTGATTCGTGGGTGACACATTGATTAATAAACAAATTGAAAAATCAATGATTTTCCAGTGAGAAATTGATGAACTTATGAATCAATTTATTTCCTCTTTAAGATGCTATAAAATGACAAACAGTACACACTGCAAGAAAAGTCAAAATATTTTGGAAAGAAATGGGAAGGTTGATATCTTAAGGATTTTAAGAACGGATTAAGTCCTGAGTGGGGAGAGAGTGGCACAGGGCTTGTTAGGCAGATTATTTTGTTCTGTTAGGTTAACGTCTTTTCTTTTTGTCTAAATGTCACCTGTTTTTCTTTTTGTATTTTGTAACATAGTTTAAAAACAAAAATAAAATAAAAATGCTATAAAATGACCTCCAAGGCATTGTTTTTTTTAAGATAACTGAGTTATACACTCACAAAGTGGGCTATCCTATGAAAGTGCCCTTTAGCAACTAATTTGGGGAAATCCAGTCTTCACCCAACTTGAAGGGATTGTAAAGGAGAATCAGAGGAAGCTTTTTTGCATGTTTGCAATCTCTTGGTGCCTGGATAGAACTTTCCAAGGGGACCCTATTTGGGAATGCATAACTCAGACATCAAATATCCAATCTCCACCAACCTTGGAAGAATTTTAGGGAAGAGTCGGTGAAGCTTCCCTCCAAGTTTGATGTATCTAGGTGTCCTGGGAGCTATTTAATGGTGCAACGAATTAACAAATAAAAATGCTAAAAAAGCATCAATTCATATTCATTGGGGGGAAGACTCCATTTATGATGAATATAAACTGATGAATTTTGATGAATTAGCCAAATTCATCAGAAAATGTGATTCGTTTTTCAGTTCATTACCATTTCTAGTTATGAGGGTTAGCAATTATTACTGGCAAGAAAGGCTGTTCCAGGACATTGAAATAGCTTTCCTTGCCAAGAATCAGCAGTTTTGTTTTGACATCACTTCAGATATGTGCTATTTCCCCAAATTTTGTTTTATGATTGTACAGAGAACCCAACATGTTGTTTAACAGAATCAAAGGTCAGTGAGTGCCATTCATTCATTCATTCATTCATTCATTCATTCATTCATTCATTCATTCATTCATTCTCATTTGTAAGCTGTATTTCCTCCAGTGAGGGGACCTATTCATGCTTTATATCACATGCTGCTCTTTCTTCATGCACAGGAAAAAGGGTTGAGTTTAACATTCAGACACCTCCCAAATTATTCCATCTGGGTACCATTCCTGTGTTAAACTTTTTTTTAAAAAAGAAAACTTTAAGGATAAATATCAATCAGATTCCAACTTATTGACTACATAGATTTCTAGATCACTGAATGTTCATACTGTTCATAGAAGGCAGATTTTCACCTCATTTTTTTTAACACATGGGTTTTTATGACAGTTCAATGTAGTTCAGGAAAATCAAATATACAACCATGTAGATTCTTTGAAAATCTATCTCACTGCCATCAGCTTAAAGGTTTCCAAATGTCAAAAGATCAGGCTTAATATTTTCTATAAACTTTTGCCCAGTGGCCTTAAAATACACCCCCCCCCCGCCGCCAAGAAGTTGGAGTATGAAAGCCAAGTCATGTACATACTTCTGTGACAGGAAGCAGAATAATAATGGGTAAAGAAGGAAGGATGGAGCAATCTTCTCAAAAGAGAAAGAAAGAAAAACCATACTGCGTGACAGCCACTCACACTTCAGTTTCTTCGTCAAGAGTGTTGGTTAAGTGGACATCCCATCCTGATGAACTGCTTTTCCAATATGCATTGTTTGTTTTACAGTCTCAAGGACAGGAACATTTTTTTACCCAGGTTTTTAAACCTGGCCTTCTTCATAAGACGTGCAGCTGCCACATGAAGTCTATTTGTCTGCCCACTCTGAAAGAGAGGGGACACACAAAAAATACCGCAGCTGGGGGTGGGTGGGGAGAGAGCAAGCAAACCTATATAAGGCTCTGCTCTCCCTGCTGCCACCTCTTCTCCAGTCCATATTGGATGAAGAGGTTCTTGGCATGTGTATGTCAACAGTTTCACTTTTGCCACATGAGAGACTGAGACTTGGAGCAGAGCAGGGCAGGAGCATGCCCTGAGGGTTTGCAGGAAGATCAGCAAAGAGTAGTGGGGAGGATAGTACCAATAAAGACATTTGGCCTGGAACAAGGGCAAGTCTTTAATTATACAGGTGATCAATTATCTGTGGGCCACCAATGCCAAGTTTCCAAAGGAGTGGATCATCTTGTCTGACATCTTGATCTGGAGGGCTGAATGCGACCTCAAATGTATTGACTGTGCCAGATAGGGAGTGAACTGTGAGGCTGGTAGAGCTGTCAAGGCTGGACCAGGGTTGGTGGTGAAGCATCCTGAGTGGAGAGTGAAAAAACCCAAGTTATTTTGACCCAGCTGGGTCCATTTGTTAGATAGGGGCCTGGGAATCTTTTTGCTGAATTTACAAGAGGGGCTTAGAGCTGAAATTTTCTGCTTGGGTGGTGGGCAGGGAGCATAAATGTAGCCCCTGTGACATGTGACATGGTGGGTAGTGTGAGAGCTGAGATGGAGCTTTCCTTGGGGTACACCCATGGTGTGTCTAAGATGTCCCACCTCCCAAAATTTGATGAACTAAAAGGCACAAATGGGAGGGAGGGATCTGCAGGGAGATTATGGGCAGCAGACCACCAAGGGTCCCATGGCTTGTGTGGGCTGGGCTCTGTGCAACAAACTAGGAAACGGACCTTGGTGTCCTGATAAGGTGTCAACCGAGTGTGCTGCAGCAGTGAAAAAAGCAAACTCAAATGCTTGGCATCATTAGGAAGGGTATAGAAAATAAGCCAACAAGTGTCATTTTGCCTCTTTATAAATATATGGTGAGGTCCCATCTGGAGTATTGTGTACAGTTCTGGTCACCATGCCTTCAGAAGTCTGTGAAGATTCTGAGTCATCCAGGTGAGTTCATCTGGAAGTTGCGTCATGGCAACTGGACTTCTTTTTCTTGAGAGATTGAAATGTTTCGCTGCTCATCCAAACAGCTTCATCAGTCTGAATAAAGCTAGTTGCAAGTCTTCCATTTTATAGCTCACTTCGACCTCTTGTCATCCTGGTCTGAAATAGGCTCATAAGATGAACAATGGCCTGAATAGGCTTGTTACGTAGACAACAGCTTCAATATCCTTAAGGTGAACAATGGCCTAAGGTGCTGAAACGCACAAAGTAATGGGTCGTTAGCTATGGCCTTGGTGGTGAAGGCTTTTTGATTTTGTCTGGGTATTGTTGAAAGCACAGCCTGATAAGTAGAAGATAGACTGTGCCTGAGGCCCCCACCTCATGCCCACATGATCCCTCTCTCAAACCACCTATCTTTTCTGTCTAATATGTGTACATCTGTCAAGATATGTAAAAGTTGATAAAATATATGTTATGTATATTTAACAGATAGTGGAAAGAGAATTGTAAAAATGGAGGCAGTTAGATTCTGCAGACTCATGATGTTAATTCACAAGTGTAAGAGATAAGTAATCACAGGCATGTTATGTGATGAAGCACAGGTGAAAGAATTTATAGCATCATGATTGTATCAGATTGCATCGGATTGTAATTAGTAGAGATGGGCACGACTTGAAAAAAAATTTTTTCGAGTTGTCGTTAGTCGGGCCGGTTCTGTTTCGGGTTGTCTCCGTTTTTCGCGAAAATTCGCAAAAATTAGTCGGTTCGTTTTTGTTTTTTCGTTTCCATTTCTGCTGCGATTTCGTGCATTTTGACGTCCGACCGAGACTTGCGGCTTGCGGGCGCAGCGCGGGCGGCGGTGGCGCGGGGGTACATGTGTGGGCGGCGGCAGCGGCAGCAGCAGGGGGAGTGGCTAGCACGCGGGTGGGGGCGCGGGCACGCGGGCGGGTGGGCGCGGGTCCCGCAAATGAGCAGGCGAAATACAGTTTAAACCTGCCTGGGTGATTGACTTGCTGCTGCACAACAAGGCTAGTGCATCCTAAGCAAACAAAGTGGGGCAGAAACATATTTGCATTTCTTTTTTTTCTCTTGGTCTGCTGTGCTGAATCTGCTGATCCTGAACCAGCCAGCCACCCTACTTGGTCTGGCTGACGTGCCTGTTTGTTGTACTTTTTGTTGTTTGGTTTTGAATCCATCCCATCTCCCCTCCACCTCTCTCAGAGGCAGCAGGAGAAACAGACATTCCGTTCCTCCCCAAATTTGGATGAGGGGTCTACTACTCTACTCCTCTCAAATTGGCCCTCCATCACCAAGGTCCTTCTGCCTTCACTTCACATTCACAGTCAAAGTCACACACACTTAAAGGACAAGCAATAAAGCCAAAGCCAATGCAACCCTGCTTTTGGTCATGGTCAACAAAAACATTAGCAGTTAGAGCCTGAGGTGGTTAAGCTACGTACCTAGCTAGTAGCTACAGCCAGGAATAGTTTTGGTAGGGATGGGAATGGGATAGGGCTCTGGGTTGCTCTGACTTAAGTTTTACAGCCCACAGCCCAGCCCACTAGGCTATACAAGGAGGAGGACTATCTCTGGTCGACGCGTCCATAAGGCCAGAGTAAGGGCGGCCACTCCGGCCAGGCCACAAGGCAGAGTATGAGAGCACCACAGCACAGAGCCAGAGTGCGGCAGGCTCATTGCCAGCTCCAGTATAAAAAGGATGGAGCTGAATGGCATGACAGGAATTTAAATGCCACTGGCCTTGGGTCACAGTGTCTTGCAGCCCAGAGGACTGAGTTGCGGAGGAGGCCAATCACCTTGAGTCTGGTCTGGCACCACACTGCCTGCGATGCACCACATGGCACTTTCTGACAAACTCTTGGGTGGTGCTGTACGTAGTATGAACGCTGTTCAAATCAGTACCCCCCTTCTGTGTGAAACACGGCGTCTGGCAGCCCAGAGGAAAGACTGGAGGAGGAGGCCAATCACCTTGAGTTTGGTCTGGCACCACACTGCCTGCGATGCACCACCGTCCACCACATGTCACTTTTTGACTAAGTCTTGGTGGTGCTGTACGTACGAACGCTGTTCAAATCAGGAACCCCCTTCAGTGAGAAACACGGCGTCTTGCAGTCCAGAGGAAAGACTGGCGGAGGAGGCCAATCACCTTGAGTTTGGTCTGGCACCACACAGGCTGCAAAAAGGACAGCAAGCCACATTCTGAGTCTGACTCTTCCTCCCCAAGTCCCCAGCTGTGTGCTGGTAGACTTGCTAACTGCCGGCCCGGCAGTCTACTACCATGCCCTTCTTTGTGAATCACAGTTGGTTCCCACACAACTCCAAGAGCCAAGCCTGCAACTTTGCAATAAACTAATGGAGTGCTGGCACCCAACTCCTCTTCCCTTCCTTGTGAGGCACAGTGTCTTGCATCCCAGAGGAAAGAGTGGCGGAGGCCACAAGATGGAGTAATTGAATGCTAGGCCAGCAATCCACGACCATGGCCTTCGTTGTGAATCCCAGCTCCTACAACTCCAAAAGCCCAGCCTTGAACTTTTGGAAAACTGTTCTATTTATAAATGGTGGTGCCACCACCACGCAACTGGTACATTTTTCCCCTTCTTTATGAGCCACAGCTGGCAGCCCAGTGGAAAGAGTGGCGGAGGAGACAGAGCTAGGTCTGTGTGAATTACAGACTCACACCGTCAGTGTGCGTCAGAGTATCCACCAAGAACCAAACATGGAGGCTTCCTTGTCCCTCCCTTCACAGTGCATTGCAGCTCAGAGTGAAAATTAGCAGTAGCGGAGGCGGACAAAACTCCCACACAGCGGCAACACTTCCTGCAGAGAGGCCTGCCTCTTCCCACTAGAAGCGGAGCTCCTGTCTTTCCCTTTCCACAGCCCTTCTTAGTGGTTCACAGACCAGCCCAGACGACAAAGTATGGGACTGGGAGGCCAGAAGGGCAGACTGGAGGAGGTTGAATGAGAAGCAACATGAAGGCATGCTCAAAGCCGGGACTGGTGGAGTCTGACAGGCAGGCAGGTTGGCAGAGGGCCGGGCAGGCAGGGAAGCATCTAGTCTGGCTTACAGGTATGTGTGTGTAGCCTAGGCGCATGCTTAGAGGATACCATCCTCCAAGGCTAGGGATTGGGAAGGCACTAAGCCAAAGTGCCAGTAGGGAGGATTGTTTCCGCCTTGGCAGGCAGTTTCTATCTCCACCCCAGGAGACTGGGTTTTGGCAACCAAGGAGACAGAGTGGAAGCAGGAGAATTGGGTAGGTCTATTTCTTTAAGGCTGTAAGGAGGGGAGCTTGCCCCCTGATACTCAGTCTTTGAGGTAGGTTGTTGTAAAGTGCTTCCTCACCACTTTGTTAGCAGATTGGCGCCTAAACCCCAGGGAACGGTGTGAAGCACCAAGGAAGGCAGGTATTAGGGTCTCTCTCAGACCAGCCATGGCAAAAGGAGAAACATTGGGCCAATACAGACAGACCCTTTCCAATGACACTTTGAGTGGCCCTGCCTGGTTTGGAGACAGGCCAGGGCTACAAAAATTGGGCCACTAATAGTACCCTTCAATTGTGTGTGTGAGAGAATACAGGTAGGCAGGCAGGCAGGCAGGCAGTCAAGCAGGCAGTTTTGCAGGCATTAGGCACTGGAGTCGGCAGGTAGTCACAGGGCCAGGCAGGCAGGCAGGCAGGCAGGCAGGCTCGTAGGGCCAAGGGGAGGCAGGCAGGCTTGCAGGCGGGCATGGAGGATTGCAGTCAGGAGGTTAGGTTACAGGCAGCAACTTAGTTCTTGGAGTGTTGGGGTAATCCCAAGGTGGAAAGGTTGAAGCGGATGAAAGTCAACCTTTCCACCGTCTCTGGGTCCAGGCGACAGCGGCACGGCCTCAGGACATCTCCCATGTGGGAGAAGACACGCTCACTCTGGACACTGGTGGGTGGGATAGACAAGAGGTCCAACGCCAGAGTTGAAAGAGTGGGCCAGAGGTCTGCCTTTCTGGCCCAGTAGTGCAGTGGGTCCGAGCTGGAGGGGGCTCGGCCATGTACTCCTTCACCATGGTCTGAGCGGGGTCTGCTACTTCTTCCTCCCTTGCCTCCACTGAGGAGGAAACTGCCATGGCTAGGGCAGAGGCCAGGTAGTTGGCTGCTGGAACAGAACCTGGTCTCTGGGTGAACGCTCCTGGAGTACAGAGGGATGTGGATCCTTGCGAGGACTCCTCCTCAGCATCGCTCTGGCTTCCGTGCGCCCTCTGAAACGCCTGGCCCTCATCAGAGACAGCCCTGACTTGACGGCATAGCTCCGTCTTCCAGGATTTCAGTTCGGCAGTGCTGGCCGCCAGGGAACCCTTGACGCGAGGGTCGCACAGGCAGGCCATCTGGTACACGTTTTCCCTTCTTAGTGGGCCAAGGCGGGTATCCACGCCAGTCAACAGCCTGTCTGCCAATGCCCTGCTCTTAGGGAGAAGATTGCCCTACTGGTCTCTAGGCGTTGGCGAAGGGCATTGACCAGGGGGAGAACGTGGCCCAGGTTGGCGTTGTAGCTGCTGAGGACGTGGGTGGTCTCCTCAAAAGGCTGCAGGATACCCGCCATCTGGGAGAGGGCGACCCACTCGGTAGCACCAAGGTCCAATTCCCTCCCCTCATGCAGGACTGGGGTGGTTGACATGATGTATTCCACCACTTCCTTCTGCTCCACCAGAAGCTTGACCATTTCGTGGGTGGAGTTCCACCGGGTGGTCACGTCCTGGATGAATGTAACTTCTTCAAAGATGTAATTGAAGAAAAAGTTCTATAGAGGTGGCTGGGTGCCTGCCCTTCAACAAATGTTTGTTTGAGTGCCTGACTGCAAAAAAATGAATGAGGTGTTGGACAAGTGAAAGAATATCTATAAGTGTTAAGTAAAATGAAATTGTAAAATGTTCTGTAGAGGAAGGTGCCCTAGCCTTGTTGCCAACAAATGTGTTTGAGAAATTTGAGTGCACTGGTTGGCGAGGGAGACTCTGCCTACTCAGTCTGTACTCTGTATAATATTTTAAAAATAATTTAATCCACAGCCTCCAACCTCCCCTTCTAAGCACTAGTACTGGACCTTGGCTGTTGCTTGCCACTTGCTAATAAACTGTAGAATAGAAAATAAATGGAATAAAACTATAAGCTGCTACTAGGGTAGGATAGGGTTGATGGATTCCCTTCCAAAACCCCAATCGCAACAGCAGCAAAAAAGCTGTAGGCACAGGGTAAAAGGACCTTGGCCAAGTAAATGAACTTGGTGGGAAATTGGGATACAAAAGAAATGGTATGGTAGTGTAAAATAATATATTTTCAAAATAAATCCGCAGCACCTCCCCTCCCCTACCACTCCCACTCAAATCTTCCCTCCCCCTTGAAGCAAATATAAGCAAATAAAAAATGGAACTCTTCCTCAAAAATGCAGAAAACAAAAAAGAATAAACACTGCGTTGCTATTCCCCACAGGGAATAAAAGAAATTATTATGTTTTGCGAATTAAAATCAATTCAATTCCCTCCCTGCCTAGCGAGACCGAGACTGCGACCGCGAAATCGAAACTAGACTGAGCGCAGCAATCCAGCCCTGACCACCCTCCACAAGATCCAAGCCCAGACTGTGACGGACTGGAACTGCCTCGGCTTTTTATGCCCTCTGGCACATCCAGAAGTGTCAGTCAAAACCTGTCCATGCGATTGGTGGAATGGCTCCGAAAATTTGCATGGTCCCGTCCCATGGCCAGCCCATCGTTGCGCAGGTGTAAAAAAATAAATTAAGAAAAAAATAAAATAAAATCAACGGAGACGTATTTTGGCAAGACAAACCCACTGCTGCTACTGTTAAAAATCAAGCATTTAAAATAGGTAACTTTCGCATGTTTCTGTGGTGCTTTGGTGGGGTTTTGGGCAAGGATTTCAAAAAAAATATTGCGGTCGCCATTTTGGACCCCCCCCCCCGCCCGCATATCGCAAGGCAAAGGCAGACGAGACGATGCCCCCCGGCCTGGTACCAGCGCAGCGCAGCAGTAGCACTAGCCAAGGAAAGGGGGGCGGGGAACCTCCCCCCCAAAAAAAACCTTCTGGCCTGGTAGGTGCCCTCAGACAGTTTTCGCCTGCTTTTAGGGCCGGAAATCGGTGTTTTTTTTTAACTTTTAAAAACTTTTTTTCTGTGCCGCTTGGAATTGCGTGATCGCCGCGTGCAAGTAACGAGCACGACAAATCAGACCAAATTGTTCATTCGTCGGTTCGAGCTCGAATTCTGGCGGAGTAATTCCCGTTACCATTTCCATAGAGTAACGGATACGAGTAACGGAAACGGAAACGGGAATACCGCTAAGTCGTGCCCATCTCTAGTAATTAGTGATTACTCACATCTGATGGGTACTGAACTGTATAAAAAGCACTAGCTTTCCATTTGTTAGGTGGGTCTGTTATGGTGAGAACAGAACCCCACACTCTGTTTGTCTGTTGTAAATATTGCTTGGTTGTTATGCTGTATATATTTTTGATGTATATATGAATATGAGTTTTTACTCTACCCATTGTCATTGTCTCTTCATAACCTAACTCTGCAATACTTTATATCAATACTGACATTTTATCTGCATGCTACTACTGCACTGCTCTGTGTCAAGCACAAATAAATATTATATTTGTTGCTTAATTGCTGATAGGGTTATGGGCCCAGCTGGGTCAGCTGCCTGATGGGTTTTGTTGTACCTGTATAGATAAAGTGTGTGCTGTATAAAGTTGTGTTTTTGCAGAGAAAAAAGGTTTGGAGTTGGAATGGAGACAAAGAGGAGCTGCAAAGGATTTTTCTCTCTGAGGCTTGGAAGCGAACAGAGGAGATAAGCAGGTGATAAGGGCAAACCAAGCAAAACAGAGTGTTGTGAATAAAGTGGAGGAGGCTGAAGAAATATTTGCTGAAGTTGAAACAAGTGTTGCCAAAACTGTGGAGAAGCCGGCACTATCAGCGAAGATGGCTAGTATAAATTTATCTTCAATGCCTCTAATTAAGCTGTCTGACAATAATTACCTGAACTGGTGTCTGCGTATGAAGCATTTTTTTAATTTTCCATGAGCTCTATCAGTATGTAGAACAAGAGCTGGAAGAAGATTCAGATGAGCAATGTATCAAAGAGGATGCAAAAGCCTTGGCGATTTTGATGTTATCCTTGGAGGAGTCACAGTTTGTTTATGTAAAAGAAGCTAAAACGGCATGTGAAACATGGTTAGTTTTGAGAACTGCTCACATCAAGGACTCAGCTGGAAGTAAGATATCACTAATGAAGCAGCTTTTCCGGACAAGGCAAAGCCCAGGTGAAACTATTTCTGATCATGTAAGGAAAGTAAATAATATTTTTCAGCAGTTGTCTGAAGTGGGCATGCAACATGATGAGGAGTATAAATGTCTTGTAATATTGTCAAGCTTGGATGAATCGTATGACAATTTAGTAATGGGGATGGAAGCTTTGAAAAGTGATGATTTGTCTGTCTCATATATCCAGTCAAGACTGCAGCAGGAGGAACAGAGAAGAGCTGATTCTAAAGTAAATAAGAAGCCTGTTCAAGTTTCTGGAGAGACAATTCAAGTAGTAAGAAAATGTCACAATTGTGGGAGTGACAAACATATCTTGTGTTTCTGTGACAAGTTAAACAAGCGGCAAAAGCAGAAAAGATTTGCTGGCACACACTCGAAGAATGAAGGACACCAGCTGTCTGTAATTAATGATAACAATGAACAGGAGTACTCAAAGCAAGAATTATTTATTGTAGATTCGGGAGCCAGCATTCATTGTATAAACAAGAAATGTTTGTTTGAAAAACTAACTTTGTTTAACTCTAGAACAGTAACTTTGGCAGACGGAACTCAGGCGGAAATTTGTGGAGAAGGTAAAATATTTTTTAAACCTCTCAAGTGTGTTTTTGATAAGGTCCTGTACATACCGTCTCTAAAAAATAATTTGTTGAGTGTGCCTATGCTTGTAAAGGAAGGATTTAATGTACAGTTCAATGAGAGCAGTTGCAAAATTGTAAAAAATGGGAAAACAGTTGCAACTGGACAGCTGCAAAACAATTTGTTTATGATTAGCAGCACAGCAGAGAAATATTTCAATATGGTTGATAATAAGCCTCTACATGACAAATGCATTCATCTGCTCTACATAGAAGATTAGGGCATCTAGGTTTTGAAAACATTAGAAAAACTCTGCAACATGTTTATTTATTTATTTATTTATTTATTTAAATACTTGTATCCCGCTCCATCTTCCCAACGGGAACTCTGAACATGGGTCTGTGCAAAGCTGTGATAAGCATTTAGATTGTCATGTTTGCAAAAATACAAAAACTAAGTCTGCTCCCATTGCAAGAAAAAATTTGAGAAAGTCACATCATCCTCTACAGTTGGTACATATTGATGTAATTGGACCCATGGCGAATTCTTTTGGCGGTGCCAGATTCTGTCCAGTAATAACAGATGATTTTTCTCGTTATTCTTGGGTCTACATAATGAAGCACAAAAGTGAAGTGAGTGCTATGTTTAGGAAATGGTTTGAAATGGCAGAACGTCAGTACAAACATAAGAGAGTAGCTGTTCAAAGTGACAGGGGCAGTGAATTCTTATCAAAACAGTTTGTTGACTATTTGGAGGAAAAAGGGGTGAAACACAGATTGACTAACCCTGCAGCTTCTGCCTAACATGGTCTAGCTGAAAGGAAGAATGGGATTCTTCAAAATATAATGAATGCAATGTTGACTGATGCAAAACTTCCCAGAGGTTATTGGGCTGAATCGATGAAGTATGCAAATTATGTGTCTAATAGAGTATGGAGTTCAGCTGTTAATGAAGTTCCTTATACTCTGCTACATGGTAAGAGACCTACAATCAAATATCTTCGTTTATTTGGCTCTGAAGCCTGGATATTGGTTCCAAAGAAATATAGAACACAAGAATAGCCCAAAGTCAAGGAAACTTATGTTTATTGGTTTTCAACCTGCTGCAAAATCCTGGCGTTTTTGCGATAATCATGGGAAAGTTTATATTAGCAGATCTGCAACGTTTTGTGAACAAAGAAACTGGGAAGATCTACATGCAAACAATGAAGTGTTTTTGCCAAGTATTTGTCCCCACACTGAGCCTGCTGAGGAAGATTCCAGTGATGGAGGGGAGTCGACATCATTGCATGATGAAAAGGTTGATGAGGAGCCAGTGTTGCTCAGAAAGTCTACAAGATCCAATTTTGGTGTGCCACCTGAAAGGTTTGTTGTTAATTTTGTATCCCATGAGCCACAGTGTTATGAAGATGTACTGCAAGTGCCTGGAGAGGACAAGAAAGCAGTGGATGATGGCTATGGAAGAAGAGCATGTGTCTCTGAAGGATCGGCGAGTGGATTCACCAGGAGATGGCGCCAGAGAGCAATGGACATTTTGCATGAGAAATAGGTTTTTCTCAAAGTAGGGCAGATCCTTGCTTGTATACAAAGGGTTTTTTGATATTGATTGTGTTTGTTGATGATTTATGTTTAATGGTGCCTGATATCTCACATGTGAAGTGGTTTATGTCTTTATTAGGCAAAGAAGTAAAAATGAAGCATCTTGGTGAGATACAACATTATTTAGGGGTTGATGTCACAACTGATCCTGAAGGTAATATTGCTTGGTTGTTATGCTGTATAGATTTTTTGATGTATATATGAATATATGAGTTTTTACTCTACCCATTGTCATTGTCTCTTCATAACCTAACTCTGCAATACTTTATATCAATACTGACATTTTATCTGCACGCTACTGCTGCACTGCTCTGTGTCAAGCACAAGTAAATATTATATTTGTTGCTTAATTGCTGATAACATCCTCATCTTTGAATGAGTGCCCTTTGTCCTTCAAGTGGAGGTGTACTGCTGATTCTAGTCCTGAGCTGTTACTCCTTCTATGTTGGGCCACCCTTTTGTTTAATGGCTGTTTCGTTTTGTGTTTATATCTGCTACTTATCAGGCTCTGCTTTCAACAATATCCAGACAAAATCAAAGAGCCTTCACCACCAAGGCCATGTACACATATTAGGCAGAGAAGAGAGGTGGCTTGGGACAGGGGCAGGGAAGCCATTCATTTGACTATTCGTTTGTCTGTAAAATGGCTCCCTTACCTAATGTGTCCCTCCTCATCCTCATCCTCGTCCTCTGCCACTGCCAGAGCTGCTGCCACCACTGAAGCTGCCACTTCCATAGCCCCATCAGCCATCTGCAGAGGGCGAGCGAGCCCAGAAAGTGGCCTAGGTCCATTGCTGGAGCTGCCTCTGCCAAATCCACTGCTGCTGGAGACCCGCTGGAGCTGCCGCCGCCACAGCTGCCACTGCTGCCGCCACCACCACCAGAGCGCTGCCAGCCAGCTGGAGGTGTGGAGCGATCCCTGCAGGTCAGCCTAGGCCTGTCACCGAAGCCACGGCTGCCACAGCCCCACCAGGCACCTGGAGATGGCGAGCGGGCCTGGCAGGCTAGCCTAGACCTGCTGCCGGAGCTGCCACCGCCGGAGCTCTACCAGCCAACTGGTGAGAGTGAGACGGACCTGGTAGGCCAATCTAGGCCCTTTGCCGGAGCCACCACCACTGGAGCCCAGAAGAGGAGAAGGAGGTGTGTAAAGTAATCATTTCATTACTGTTTGGTTTTGTACAATTTCCCCCCAACATTTGTATGAAACAAAACAAAATGAAATGCAGGGGAATGAAACGGAATGAAACAAAACAATGTTTTCCCATTTCATGCCCATCCCTAATTTAAAGTTTAAATGGTTAAACAAAGTTGTGGCCCCAGTCTAAACCAACACATGTTTCTTAACTCTTTATTGCTGGCTGGGCAGACAATGGTCCAACCAGCGTTCCTGTGCCGGGAGACTCCAACAACATCTGCCACCCCTACGCCTTTTGGGTGAGAGGCAGAAGGGGCTGCTTGCAGCTTTTCCCTGTGGGTGCTGTTTGGCTTTGGGGTCCCTGCCGTCTCCTCAGGACCTGCCGTCTCTTCAGGACCAGGACTCGGCTGCCTGGACTCCCCACACCTCCCTGCTTAACACCAGCCACCTGGCCCAGGGGGGAAAGGGCTTGAAAAGGCCGGGCTGCCAGGGACTGTCGGACCAGGATTCCTGTGCCGGGAGACTCCAACAACATCTGCCACCCTCACGCCTTTTGGGTGAGAGCCAGAAGGGACTGCTTGCAGATTTTCTCTGTGGGTGTTGTTTGGCTTTGGAGTCCCTGCCATCTCCTCAGGACCTGCTGTCTCCTCAGGACCAGGACCCTGGGACTCTGCTGCCTGGACTCCCCACACCTCCCTGCTTAACACCAGCCACCTGGCCCAGGGGGGAAAGGGCTTGAAAAGGCCGGGCTGCCAGGGACTGTCAGACCAGGATTCCTGTGCCGGGAGACTCCAACAACATCTGCCACCCCCACGCCTTTGGGGTGAGAGCCAGAAGGGGCTGTTTGCAGATTTTCTCTGTGGGTGTTGTTTGGCCTGGAGTCCATGTTGCATGTTCATGGATATGGTGGGGAGAGGGAGGTAGAATGGTGGGGGTGAATGGGTGGATAACTGTTGCCATCAAGTATATGAGATAGGACCCACAATAGAACTGAGGGAACAGGAAGGGGGGAGGGCAATGGATGGGGCAGCCATTGGAATTGTGCTGGGTAGGGGAAGGTATGGTGGTAGGAGTGGAACATGCCCGTGTAGGAGAAGAGAGGTTAGATACCTTACATCTATCCCTTCTTCTGGTTCCACCCCTAGCCAGAAGGAATCAGGTGACCATATCAGCGAGCCCACAAGCCACACGGTGCTGTTGTTGAATGCGAGGTCGGTACAAAATAAGACAGCCCTCATCCATGACATCATTCTGGATGAGGGTGCTGACTTGGCCTGTATTACCGAGACCTGGGTGGGAGAGGAAGGTGGTGTTCCCCTCTCCCAGCTATGCCCGCCTGGGTACTCGGTCCAGCACCAGTGTCACTTGAAGGGTCGGGGAGGGGGAGTTGCTATAGTCTATCGGAGTTCTACCTCCTTGACCAGGCTTCCTGTCTCCTTGGGAAAAGGTCTAGAGGGCCTGTACTGTGTGTTGGGCTCACGAGACAGATTGGGGATTCTGTTGGTGTACCGTCCACCCTGCTGCGTACCAACGGTCTCCTTGCCTGAACTGACGGAGGTGGTCTCGGACCTGGTGTTGCAGACCCCCAGACTGTTGGTACTGGGGGACCTCAACATCCATGCTGAGGCAGCTTTGAATGGGGCAGCTCAGGACTTCATGGCCGCCATGACAACCATGGGGCTCTCTCAATATGTCAACGGCCCAACGCGTGAGAAGGGCCATACTTTAGACCTGGTCTTTTCAACAGGATTGGAGGATGGTGGTCTGGATGTGGAGGGGTTGGTTCTAACTCCATTGTCATGGTCAGACCACTTTCTGGTCAAGTTTAGGCTATTAGCCTCTTCTACACTCTGCAATGTTGGGGGATCTATTAACATGATCCGCCCTCAGAGACTAATGGATCCAGATGGTTTCCTGGAAGCTCTGGGGGATTATCCATCTGCTTTGGTCGGCGCTCCTGTCGAAGCTCAGGTCACCCTATGGAATAGGGAAATGTCCCGGGCGGTTGACACGATCACACCTAAGCGCCCTCTGCCCTTACACAAAGCCCAGATGGCTCCTTGGTATACATCTGAGCTGTGGGCAATGAAGCAGGAGGGGAGATGGCTAGAGCGCAAGTGGAAAAAATATAATTGTGAGTCCGATCGAACACGGCTTAGAGCCCATTATCCGGCCTATTCCATGGCGATACGGTTGGCAAAAAGGCAATATTTCACCAACCATATTGCTTCTTCAGAGTGCCGTCCAGCTGAGCTGTTTCGGGTGGTCCAGGACCTTCTTCAACCGAGAAATACAGTGGAGGTTCTGGACCACTCAGCAGCCCATTGTGACAAGTTTGCTGTCCACTTTGAGGAACAAATCGCTCAAATTTGCAGGGAATTGGACTCCACTATTGGTGCAGAATCAAGGGATGTGTCCAGTGTGCCATGCTTAGGTCCAGTATTATTGGATGAGTTTCAATTATTGAGACCTGAGGATGTGGACAGGGTGCTTGGATCTGTCCGTGCTACCACCACACCAGTCGACCCTTGCCCTTCTTGGCTAATTGAAAGATCTGCCAGGGGGGTTCGCACCTGGGTCCAGGAGGTTCATAATGCCTCCTTAAGAGAGGGAGTGGTCCCCACCACCTTGAAAGAGGTGGTGATTAGACCACTCCTTAAAAAACCTAACCTGGACCCAGGGCTGGTGGTTAACTACCGACCAGTAGCGAACCTCCCTTATTTGGGCAAGGTGTTGGAGCGGGTGGTGGCTGGGCAACTCCAGCCGATCCTTCCTGGCTGACCGTGTCCAGAAGGTGGTGCTGGGGGACAGATGCTCTGCCCTGTGGCATTTATGTCATGGGGTTCCTCAGGGCTCTATACTGTCTCCCATGCTGTTCAACATTTACATGGAACCACTGGGAGAGGTCATCAGGAGGTTTGGGCTGAGGAGTCAGCAATATGCTGACGATACTCAGCTCTACCTCTCATTTTCCACCAATCCAGGTGAGGCGGTTTCTGTTCTGAACTCGTGTCTGGACCAAATAATGGACTGGAGGGTTAATAAATCAAAACTCAATCCAGACAAGATGGAAGTGCTGTTAATGCATGCTTCTCCGGACAGGTTAGAGGGCCATATTCCTGTCCTGGACGGGGTTGCACCCCCCCTAAGGGACAGGGTCCACAGCTTGGGGGTGCTCCTGGACCCCGGTCTAACTCTGGAAGCCCAGGTGGACTCGGTGGCCAGGGGTGCCTTTCTTCAGCTGCGGAAAATATACCAGCTCCGCCCCTACCTAGACGAGCAGAGCCTCATGACAGTTGCGCATGCACTGGTAACATCCCGTATTGATTACTGCAATGCGCTTTACATAGGGCTGCCTTTGAAGACGGTTCGGCGAATGCAACTGGTTCAGAATCGTGCGGCGCGGCTGGTAAGTAGTGGGTCCGCCAGGGATCACATCACGCCAATTCTACGTAACCTACATTGATTACCAGTTGCTGCCCAAGTCCAATTCAAAGTGCTTGTTCTGACATATAAAGCCCTAAATGGCTTAGGACCTAGATACCTGAAGGACCGCTTTCTTCCATACAAACCTACCCGACAATTAAGATCGAGCCAGGGGGCCCTCTTGAAAGAGCCATCCCTCAAGGAGGTGAGAGGGATGGCTTGCAGACATAGGGCCTTCTCGGCAGCTGCCCCCAGATTGTGGAATGCCCTCTCAAGTGAGATCCGCCTGGCGCCAACATTGATAACATTTCGGCACCAGGTAAAAACCTTCCTGTTCCAGAAGTGTTTTAATTGATACAGTATAGACTGTGGGTCCTCTGATGGCAATTTTAGTGTAATGATTTTAGTGTAAGGTTTTTATTATTGTTTTAATTATTTTTTGATATTTGATGTTTTAATTGTTTTAATTCTTAGATTGTAAGCCGCCCAGAGACCTTTAGGTAGTGGGCGGCATATAAGTTGTAAAAATAAAATAAAATAAAATAAAATAAAATAAAATAAAATAAATAAATAAATAAATAAATAAATAAATAAATAAATAAATTTTGACCAAAGAAATTGCAACGGGGGGGAAAAGAGTTCTAACGTTTCTTCTACACTGTTTTCCCAGTCTAAATTACCCTTTGACTCTGTTCTTAGACCCACAAGCAGGGTGGGAGGAGATAGTAATACAGGCACATTATAGGAATGTGCAGTTTATTCAGTTTGGGAGTAATTGGAGGAATCTGAAGATTTATATGAAAAAGAATGTGATGAGAAGGAGTCAGTTTTCATAGCATTTGACTTATCACATGAAAATCCAATGTTTGCTAATCCATTTCTTTCAAAGGGTGATTTGATAATGGGCCTGTTGAATCACAACTGTTTTGTATCTTTGATGTTTTGTACTGATATGTAAATCATATATCTATATATCTATATCATCTATATCTATATCTATATCTATATCTATCTATCTATCTATCTATCTATCTATCTATCTATCTATCTATCTATCTATCTATCTATCTATCTATCTATCTATCTATATATATGCATGTTAGGGTGGATTCGGGTTTCTTCCCGTGTAGAAATCTGGTTGTTTTGGCGACGTTTCGACGAGGTCTCACTCGTCATCTTCAGGCTGGTGTTCTGGCTTCTTTCTTCTTGAAGCAAAGTGTGATCTCAGTTGAAGTCCTTCTATAAATACTGCTGGGGGTGTGTGGTTTGCTTGCTCTGTTGCTGATTGCAGGTTCGTTTGTTCTTTTGTGATCTGCTGTGTGGCTGAGGCGATCGTTAAGGGCTTAACTGCTGGTGGGTTAGATGGCTGTTTAGAGACATCATGTGTGGGTGAGGTGCTGGATGTGTGTCTATTAGCCTTTTGTTTCTTAACGACCTTGGTGATGGGTGTTCTGGCAGCATCCTGGGCTTTGGTGGAGTGGGGTCCTGTGTCTTGTGAATTCATTTTGGTCTGGCTGCGTGTCTGTGGTCTCCCAATGTTTTTTTGGCGTGTGTAAGTGTGCTCCATGTGGTGGCTGGAGTGGGGAGTAGCGGTGGATGGTGCAGTCGTGGTTTTGTTATTGGATGGTGGTTTCGTTTCATCTGTGGGAAGGGTCTGGGTTTGTGTTTGGTGTGGATGGAAGGTGGTGGCATCTTGTGTCCTTTTGGACCTGGTGTCAGTCTTTGTGACAGAGGCTCGTCTGTTGACCAGGGCTAGTTTCCAGATGTCAGGCAAGCGGGAGGTGTCATCACGTTTATTCATGTTGTTTGGGTGTTTCTCTATTTCAATGGCTTCCATGATTATTCGACTGTTGAAGTGTTCAGTTTTGGAGATGAGTTTGGTTCTTTTAAAATCAATTTCATGACCTGTTGTTTTTATGTGCTGGAAGAGAGAGGAAGATTTTTCTTCTTTTTTGACTGCGTTCTTGTGTTCTGCGATGCGTGCGCTTATTCTCCTGTTTGTCTGTCCGATGTATGTGGCTGGGCAGACTTTGCATGGTATTTCGTAGACTCCTTGGTTTTCTAGCTCAATCTTGTCTTTGGGGTTTCTTAAAATGTTGGCTATTTTTTGTTCGGTGCAAAAGGCTGTCTTGATATTGTGTTTGTGGAGAATTTTGCTTATTTTGTCTGTGGTGCCTTTGATGTAAGGGAGGAGGGCCGTGCCGTTGTTCTCTTCTGTTTCTTGGTTCTTGGGGGGGTGTTTCTTTTTGGATTAGTTTGGTGATGGTGTTTTTTTTGGAATCCGTTCGCAATTAAAGCATTCGAGAGAGTGTGTAATTCAGTTTTTAGGTGGTCTTTGTCAGTGAGGCGTTTGGTTCTGGAGATGAGGGTTTTTGCTACGGAGTTGATCTGTGCAGGGTGGTGGTGTGATTGTGCATTTAAGTAGCGGTTTGTATGTGTTTTTTTTCCGGTAGATGGTATGTCCTAAGGAGCCGTCGGGTTTTTTGTAGATTAGGACGTCCAGGAAGGGAAGTTGGTTGTTGGCTTCTATTTCCATAGTGAATTGTATTTTGGGGTGTAGGCTGTTGAGATGTGTGAGGAAGTTGTTCAGTTTGTCTTTCCCGTGTGGCCAGATAACAAAGGTGTCGTCAACATATCTGAGCCAGAGTTTGGGTTTATGTTCGGACTTCTGTAACGCGTTGGTTTCAAAGTGTTCCATATATAGGTTTGCGATGACCGGTGAGAGGGGTGATCCCATGGGTGCTCCTTCTATCTGTTTGTATCTTTGTCCATTGTGGATGAAGTATGTGTTGGTTAGGCAGTGGTTGGTCAGATCTAGGATGTGCTTGGGGGGGTTGTATTTGTTGTGGATAGCTGTCAAGGCTTCTTGAATGGGCACTTGTGTGAAGAGCGAAACAACATCGAAGCTCACGAGTAGGTCATTGGGTTGTAGGTCTTGTTTCTTTATAATTTCTATGAAGTGGAACAAGTTTTGTACGTATGAAGAGATGGATTCTGCATAGGGCTGGAGTTGTTTGGCAAGAAATATATAACAAATATATATATATTTGTTTTCGTAGATTTTCACGGGTATAGGTATGCATGTTAGGGTGGATTCGGGTTTCTTCCCGTGTGGAAATCTGGTTGTTTTGGCGACGTTTCGACGAGGTCTCACTCGTCATCTTCAGGCTGGTGTTCTGGCTTCTTTCTTCTTGAAGCAAAGCGTGATCTCAGTTGAAGTCCTTCTATAAATACTGCTGGGGGGGTGTGGTTTGCTTGCTCTGTTGTTGATTGTAGGTTTGTTTGTTCTTTTGTGGTCTGCTGTGTGGCTGAGGCGATCGTTAAGGGCTTAACTGCTGGTGGGTTAGATGGCTGTTTAGAGACATCATGTGTTGGTGAGGTGCTGGATGTGTGTCTATTAGCCTTTTGTTTCTTAACGACCTTGGTGATGGGTGTTCTGGCAGCATCCTGGGCTTTGGTGGAGTGGGGTCCTGTGTCTTGTGAATTCATTTTGTTCTGGCTGCGTGTCTGTGGTCACACCACCACCCTGCACAGATCAACTCCGTAGCAAAAACCCTCATCTCCAGAACCAAACGCCTCGCTGACAAAGAGGCTGGGGACCCCCCCCCCCAGAAACCACCCCTCTGGTAGGTGCCCTCACTCAGGCAGGCATATTTTCGCCTGCTTTTTTGGCCGGGAATCGGTTTTTTTTTATTTTTAAAACTTTTTTTCCTGTGCCGCTTGGCATTGCGCGATTGCTGCGATGCCAGGAACGACAACGACAAATCAGACCCAATTTTTCTTTAGTCAGTTCGGGTTCGAGTTCTGGTGGAGTAATTGTCGTTACCATTTTCGTTATGTAACGGAAACGAGAAACGGAAACGGAAATGAGAATTTCGCCAAGTCGTGCCCATGTCTACTCAGAACATTTGTCTTAAAAAGAACATGCTCTGTTACCCACTATTTGGGATCAATAGCAGATATTTCGTCTTACCACAGCTTGAAAAATACAATAGCACCACCACCACCTTTATTTGCAGGGGATTGCTCCTAAGCCCCTTGCCTTGAAAAAAAAGGCAGATTATAGTTAATGCTAGTTTAATAGCTAATCCTATACCAGTGTTGGCAAATCTATGGCACGGGTGCCAAAGGTGGCACTCGGAGCCCTTTCTGTGGGCACCCGACATCACCTCTTCACAGCCACCTGTATTCATGTTAAATTGCTCTATTGGCACTTTGCAAAAAATTAGTGGGTTTTGAATCGCAGTTTGGGCACTCAGTCTCTAAAAGGTTTACAATCACTGTCCTATACATAGCATGTCCTCCCTCTAGAGGCCAGTTCTGACAGCTTCCTCTTTAAAAATACATATTTCTAGGGGTTTTATAAAAAACTCTTTTTAATATTTTCAGACTGTAGATAAGTGAATCAGCGGATGCTGATCTTATAAGGGCATCCTACAGCAATCAGTTCCATTGCTTGATACCATCACACTATATCATTACTGTGTGGAGCCATTAGGAAGAGCATGAAAATGTTCACTGGTTTCTTTAAATGGCCAGTTCTGTTTACAGCACATTGAAAACACTGTGAAAAGCACATCACAAAGGTGTAATGTGTCACATAACAACTGTTTCATGGTACTATCTAGAGATGGACACTTCATATTCATATCCCTGGGGATAGGAATACAAAGCATGGGTTTCAGTTCCAGACGTGCTGCAGCAAAGTGACTTGATAAGTTCTCTGGCTTATCAGGTTGAATTTCTTCAGATAAATAGGACCCTAAAAGGGCAAGTACACTTGGAGTGGGGGCCAAGGGAGGCAGCACCTGTTGACTACAAAGAATGTGGTGGAAACCTTTGTAGATCTGGGAATTGCCTTATTTCCTGCTGGAGGAAGACCAGCCACCATGTCATGGTGATGGCTCAAGCTGCTGGTGCCAGACAAATGTAAATAGCTATAAATATTTTGAAGGTTTACTGTTGCAATTAAGACTATTTGCTCTCCCCTATCTCTCTATGCGAGTTTCACCTTGGTGATATTTTAGATGTTTCTTTTCTCTCTCAATAAGCATTAATACCCCACCCCCCGAAAATGTGGCTCCAAGTGTAAGAGGAAATGAATAGCTAAAAGACGGAGCTACTACAGAAGTGACTATTTTTATATATTGCATCATTGACTTACCAGGCTGGCAGAACATTCTGAAGAACACTTCCTTTCTTTTTATTTCAATAGATATAAGGAGGCAGCTTGAGAACAGTGGTGGAAATGCTTTTTTTTAAAAGGTAGCAATTCATCTGACCCTGGATAGTCTCTAGACATGGGTACGACCAGAAAAAATGACGTTTCGAGTTTTCGTTTGTCGGAATGGGTCCGTTTTGGGTCGTTTCCGTTTGTCGCGAAATTTTTCAAAAATTTGTCATTTCCGTTTGTCGTTTGTCGTTTCCACCGCGATTTAGCGCAATTTGACTTCCCAGAGCATAGGGGCGTCCCGCAATCAGGGCCAGCGCTAGGTGTTTTTGTGTCCTAGGCGGCGGGCGGGGCAGGGGGCGGGCGAGCAGGTGGGTGGTGGGTGAGGGCAGGCAAGTGGGTGGGCGGTGGCGCAGGTCGCAGGCGGATGGCGGCACGGGCAGACGGGCAAGTGGGCAGTTAGGATATCACTTAGGATAGAGGTTCTGTTCTTGGCTTGCACCCCAAATGTGTGTGTGTGCAAGCAAACTGAAGTTGGGAAAATAGAAAATAAATGGTAGTATATAATATATTTTTAAAATAAATCCACACCTCCCACTCCCAGTCGAACCTCCTCCTTTATCCAATATCAGAAAAAATATCCTCACAAACTGCCAGAGAAGAAATAAAGAATAAACTGCTATTCCCTTCAGCAGAGAAAGCTGCAGGGCATCAAAGAAATTATTTTCTAAATTCAATTCCCTCCCTGCCTGCCTAACTTAAATCCTAAAGCCTCCAGCCTCCCTCCTCAATCTCGATTGGATCACACCAGCACCAGCAGCCAGCCCTCCTCCCTCAACCACATCCATACACCTGACTGCGATCTCTGGAAGGTGCCTCGGCTTTTTATGCCCTCTGAGACATCCAGAAGTGTCAGTCAAAAACCTGGCGATGCCATTGGTGGAATGGTTCCCATGCCCAGCCCAAATGGGCAGGTCTAAAAAAATAAAAAATAAAATAAAATAAAATCAATACGACATTTTATTGTTATAAAAAACCCCCACTGCTGCTACTATTAAAATTGAGGCATTTAAAATAAATAAATTTCACATGTTTCTGTGGTGATTTCGTGTGTTTTTTGACCATGATTTCAAAAGAAAAATTGTGGTCGCCATTTTGGATCCCCCCCGACCGCATGGCATGGCGAGACGACGAGGATGACCCCCCCCCAGCCTGGTGCAAGCAGCCCAGGACAGGAGAAGAGGGGGGGAAAGGCCGGGGACCCCCCAGAAACCACCCCTCTGGTAAGTGGCAAAGCCTCAGGCAGGCATATTTTTGCCTGCTATTTTGGCCGGGAGTCGGGGTTTTTTAAAAAAACTTTTAAAAACTTTTTCTGTGCTTCGCATTGCACGATCGCAACGATGCCACAAACGGAAATGAAAAACCCAACCAAATTTTTCTTTTTTCGGTTCGAGTTCGAGTTCTGACGGCTTAATTATCGTTACCGTTTCCGTTACGTAACAGAAACGATAACCGAAAACAGAAACGATAATTTTGCCGAGTCGTGCCCATGTCTAATAGTCTCTAATGTTTCCAAAACAAGCTGTCAGATAATGAACCAGGAACTTTCTCCCCCTCTCCTCCTCCTTCTTTGCTTTTCTCTTTTCTATACCCCTCCCTCCTGGAAGCTGAGTAGAACTATAACCACAAGTGATATTAATCCTTTGAGGTAAATTCTAATTGAGCACAATGAGCTGGGAATCAATGGCAGATCAGCAATTTGAAGACCTGCTCCTTAGAATCCAGAATGTGATAGACTCTTTGGAGACTGAGCCCCATGTTGAACTCATTATAGAAGCAGAGGAGAGTCTTACCCTTAATCTTGATTGGAGCATGGAGCTGGAACAGAATACTGATTTTAACCTACAAATCTACAATCTACAAATCAGCACAACAAGAAATGTGCAGGAAGAATGTCTGGAGAGTGTGGAGTTTAGCTCTGTTCAGGAGACTTCTGCATCATGGTATGGACATGTGGATGGGTCAAGTCTGGAGAAGACAGGGATGGGTGGATCTGGGTTAGAGAAAAGAGCTGTGTGGAAAATTTTCAATAGCCAATCAACATATAAGATAAGAAAACAACTTAGAAAGACAATGGACATCAGGAAAGACGGAAATCCAAAAAGGGGATCTCTGGTTCAATGAATCAATTATTTAAAAAGCCTATCTCTGTATTTTGATGGTCTTGGCTGACGGTGGTGTGCCTTCGGCACTCCAGCTGTTTGATGTGCTGGAAGTTCACCACCACTGGTTATTAATGGACTATAACGATGTGGAAAACAGATAATAAAAATAGAGATAAGTAAAGATGGACATAATATTGATTGGGGGGGGACAAGCAAATATAAAAGTATGAAAACAATCTCGCTTAAGATGAGAAGGGAAATATGAAAAATTAGGGCTGAAATATTGGGAAAATAATTGCTTTTGAATTATATAACACAAACAATGTATTTGTTTTAATATGTTGGGTATAGGGAAAAATACTTCTAAAAAAAGAAAAAAGGAATACAAAGCACGGCACTGCAGGTGCCAGGGAGGTCTTTTACCTCCCCCTCCCCCCCCGAACTGATTGGTCCAGTCACAGGTCGCAATTGGGTGTATGTGCCTATCATGCCCAGGGTTGTGCCAATGGCAGAAGTAGCCTAGATCATGCTCCCCTGCCTCCCCACAGAGCCAACAAGTCTCACCACTCAGCTGTTGAGTGGTTCATCTGTGCATGGAGGCTGGGAAGCCAGCCGGGTGAATTCCATGATTAGTCCAGTTCTGGAAAAAGGAAACAGACTTCCCTGGCACCTGTGGTGCCGTGCTTTGTATTCATATGCTAAACAATACAAATGCAAAGTACTCATCTCTCATACTGGCCTTCTCAGATGTCTTAAAGTGCTGCTGTTCCAAATGGACTTTATCCAGTTGGAAATGGGATAAGATCCATAGCAAAACACTTCACATTCTTCTAAATAAAATAAATAAGATGGGTATTGGGAACTAAGAACAACATCTATGTCAGGTACCTTGCCAGGTTGGCTGGAAGAATTGGAAAAGTTTCTCCTATAATGATGTTTCCATGCTCAGAAGTTGTACACCTCTGAATAACAGGTACTTGGGTCTATGTGGGAGGGCTTTGCTTATGGATCCTTCTAATATGTGCTGATAATAGGACCTCAGGCATTGATATAGGGTATGTTTTTACAGGTTTTCTTGATTCTGTTTCTTCTAGAGCTATCTTTTAAAATTCAGCCATTAAAAACTACCTCCATCTCAGCCTTTAATGCAATGAACTAAAAGCATGGGCTTTCCTGGCAACCAAATGTACTTAAACCAACTGACCTCTCCTGCATGCATGAGTGCAGCACCATCTGAATTACAGATCTAAGCTCCCCTCCTGCTCTCTCCACTTGTCTCTTTGCAGCTCATGTTGCTAGACATGTAGCATTAGGACAAGGGGGATTGAGAACAAGTGGTTTGGTAGACAAGGGAGGAAGAGACCTCCTTGTTTCAGAAAACAGCGTGAGCAGGAGGGGATGAAGTCCAGGAGCTTGAAGCAACATGTAATCCAGGCTAGGGGTGGGAAAGAGCAATACAAGGAAGTGTAGAAGCACCTCAGGTTTTGCATTTCTTTGCTGTGCATCTCCTCAAGTGGTGCTATTTCCTCTTGGTTCACATCCCCCTGCTGCACCTCTTCCACAAATCTGGGCAGGTGTGGGCAAATCAGTGCCTACTCCATGAGACTTCTAAGCCTTCCTGTTGCTCTCCCTCGTAATTCAGATTATCCCCTCACTGCTAATGATGAATAAGAAGCATATACTCTGTCTATTGAAGTAATACATATCTTGTTGTAACTCATTCAAAACATACCTCAGTTAAACAAAACCTCACACAAGTTACTTCTGGTGTGTTTGTTTTGTGCCATCAAGGTGGAACTGATTTAAAGCAACCCTAATAGGGCTTGCAAGGTAAGTAAGATATTTAAGGAGCAGTTTTACCAGTTCCATTTCCGCAGTGAGTTTCTCACAGTGCACCCAAAACCCTGTAGGGGATGCTGGGATAAGGAAGTATATTAATGGATCTTGATCCAAATTTGCAGTTCAGTTACTGCATATGTAATACTATCAGTTTTGTAATGCTGGCCAGTAAGTTTAGGAATAGAGATGGGCACGAAACGAACAATTTTTCGTTTCCGTTTTCATTTTTTTGTTTTGTTACGCAACAAAACGACAAATGAATTTTGTCTCCAAAATGAAACGAAACGAACAGAAACACCGGAAATTTTGTCGTGCGTTTCGTTTCCGTTACTGCAATACAGTGAACTGCTTTAAATGCTAAAAAATATCACAAAAATTGAAATAAATGGTAATGAAATGGTAAGTAAATGAACAAAAACGAAAACAATTTTTTTGCAAAAATTCACGAAAAACGGAACCGAACCGAAACGGAGCCTCCAAACGACAAACGACAAATGAAACGTCATTTTTTTTATTTGTGCCCATCTCTATTTAGGAACATTAGTTTGGATGCTATCTAAGGAATCTCTTACAGTCCTGTGATTTTGTTTTGGTTGGAAACGATATCAAGCCAATGGAATGGCTGCTTATAGGGACAAGCCTGCCAAATAGGTCTGAAATGAGTAGGTAAATAGTATCCAAAGCTGGAGTCTCCTGGAAGAAGCAAGCCTTGGGGAATAAGGGTTTTGCTTACATCCGTGGCTCAAGAAGAAAATATCATCAGGGCTTTTTGTGTACATGAGGAATCTGAAAGTTGGGGTTGGAAGAACCTTCTGCTCCAGTCAGGATGCCGTTTGGAGCCAAGGAAACAGCTTCAGGGAGTTGATTTTCCCATTTTTAACTGACATAATATAGATTGTGGGTCCTGATGGCAACTTTAGTGTTTTGTGTTTAAATGTTTTTATTGTTTTTAATTGTTCAGTGACATTTAATGTTAATTGATTTAACTGTTCATTTTACCCAGAGACCTTTGGGTAGTGGGTAGTGGGTGGCATATAAGTTGTATTAAATAAATAAATAAAATTAGAAACATGGTGGGGGAGCAGGGTCTGTTGGGAGCTTTAGACTCAACATGTATGTATTTGTAAATATATTCAAATTACAAAATGCTGGCCAGTGTCCAGTAATGTTATCTGCCCCCCCTCTCTCTCTCACACACACACCTTTTTGAAATATCACACTCCTGCATTGCATGAAGTCACAATGCCTGGCCCAATAACATTTCATATAGTCTGTGAAGTGATAGTGCACCTTATCCTGAATGCCCGTCCACCACCACATCAGCTTAGATATTGGAATCATACAGCACGCTTGTGCAAACCCAGGAAGGGTAATAGAAACAGCAAGATTTGTAGAGTAGCATGGAGTGATGATAATGAGAAATCAACACTGATGGACATGTTCATTAAATTATTGTACACTTGTAGTTTGTTATCGTCAAGAAATGCTATGCTCTTATGTTTTTCAATAACGTTATATGCTTTACCAGAAAAGGCTATAAATTAACTAATGATTAGCCGTCACACTCCTGGTTGTTTCCCAGGATCCATTGGCAGTACATAAATAAATAAATGATAAATGGCAAAAGTAGAATGAAATGGGTACATTCTTGGAAGTATTTCAAGTTTTAGACTTCAAAATGTCAGGAACCATTGCCTGGTTAGGTGTATCTTGAATATCTGCCAACATACCTTTCAAATCCTTGATATTTACCAGAAACCATTTGAAATTAGTATGACATTTCATTAGTAAACAGGGGTGCTTGATGTGTCAGATTTACTGATATATGTAAGGATTGCCCCATATTTGCCATCAGCATTGCAAAATGAATGGCTGGATAACTCAGTGGCTTAGGCATGGTTTGAAGTTTGATTCCTCACTGTGCCTCTTTGACGGGGCAAGACTCAATGAGTCATAGGATTCCTTCCAGCTCTGATGATAAAGATGATAAAATGCCTGCTATCTCAACATTCAAGTCAGTTTTTATATTCATTATAGAATTCCTCTAAAGAGCTAGAGGAAGTTTGATTCTACACTGTACCTCCTAGGATGAGACAGATGCTCTGTGTAGCCTTAGCAAGCTCCATGACACCCCCAGAAGACAGCAATGACAAACCACTTCTGAGTGCTCTATACTTAGAAAACCCTGAAAAGCCATAAATTGGAATTTAATATATCTGGGTGGTGGTGGTGGTGGTGGTGGTGTCAAATAACATCTGACAAAGCAGGGTTTTGATGGAAGGCTGAAGAGACCATGAGACCAAGACCCACAAAAGTTGTTTGTAAACCATCACATTAGAGATGGGCATTAAATGAATTTTTAATTTGTTTCATTATTTGTTATTCATTTAGTTCCCTAACAAAATGAACAATGATCCCCATTTCTGTTTTGTTCCGTTTCATTTTGTTTACCCATAGGAATGAATTAGCAATGCATCCCTTTGGGGAAAACCCCACGGTCCCCCCCCATGCGCCTGATGGGGCATGGGAAATCATGGGGTTTCGCCTTCCCTAGCACCGATCAGCTGGCGCGCAGGCTGGGGAAGCAAAAAAAAAAAAAGAAGAAGTAGTTTAAAACTCCTGCCTTTTCGCCTGTGTGGGAAAAGGCAGGAAGTTTAGGGGTTTTTTTGTTTGTTTTTTGGCCTCTGCACTGGGCTCACTGCGGCCTCGGGAGCTCCCTCCCAGGGGCTCGTTGGAGGCACCAATGGTGGGGGATGCCGGGACGGCTCCCCGAACAACAGCAACAAAAAGTGCCAAGCAGGGGGGCTGCACTATAGCTTTTTAAAATGCCCCATCAGCTCTAAAATTAAAAAATTAATAAAGCAAATTTTTTAAACAAAGCACTGAGCAACTGTAGTGCAGGCCCCCTGCTCCACTTTTTAAATTTATTTTTCTTAAAAAATTACAATTTTATAAAAAAATTTCTGCAAGCGCCCAGCAGGGGGCCTGTGCTACAGCTGATTGGGGCTTTCAGCTGTAGCGCAGGCCAACTGCTCAGTGCTTTTTTATTTTTATTTTTATTTTTATTTTGCTGCAAGTGCCCAGCAGGGGGCCATGCTACAGCTGATCAGGTCTTTTTTTTTAAAAGCCCCAATCAGCTGCAGTGCAGACCCCCTGCTGGGCCCTTGTTTAACAACAACAACAACAACAACAACAACAACAACAACAACAACAACAACAACAACAACAACAACAACAACACTGACCAGCCCGCTGTGCTGGGCTGGTCGGCTTGTGTAAAAAACAAACAAACAAACAAAATGAAACAAAATATGAAACATTTTTTTAAAAAAAATATCATTTTGTAAGAAACAAAATGGGTGAGGGAGAAACAAAAAATGAAACAAAACACCATTTTAGCATTTAGTGCCCATCTCTACATCACATCACAGTTGCTATCCCTGAAATAGACGATTATAATCAAACATATAGTGGTTCTCAATGGATTGTGGCATTTCATTGGCAAGCAAAATGGATGCCAATGGTTGGGTGCACAAGATTTGTCCTCCCTCTGTAGAAACCTACTGTGGGGAACTCTTTGCAACAGATCTGGGAAGTGTGCAAAGAAAGGATGCAGAAATTGTCTCATGTGACACCGGTTATTGTCCAATATAAACATATTTTGGCTATATGGAATAGTACAAAAAAGGTAAATGTAAAGGTTATCCCCGCACATGCGTGCTAGTCGTGTCCGACTCTAGGGGTGATGCTCATCTCTGTATTCAAGCCGAAAAGCCAGTGTTGTACCAGTCCATGGCCACATGGCTGGCATGGCTGCAAGGAAACACTGTTTTACCTTCCTGCTTTTTACAGCGGTACCTATTTATGTACTTGCATTTACAGGCTTTCAAACTGCTAGGTTGGCAGGAGCTGGGGTTAAAAGTGGGAGCTGGCTCCACTGTGTGGCACCCGGGATTCGAACTGCCAAGCTGCTGACTTTGCAGCCAACAATTTTGGGACCCTTAGTCTGCTGAGCCACCACGCCCCTGGTGATGGACTAGTACAAGGAAATGGAAAAATATATGGCCGTTTCCCCAATGGATCACATGTTAAGATGCAGCATCCATCATAAACCATTGCCTATGGATGAAATAATGAAGCAAAGTGATGCTGACAACATTACCATTAGACATGGGCACGACTTGGCGAAATTCTCGTTTCCGTTTCCGTTCCTCATTTCTGTTACTCAACGGAAACGGTAACGACAATTATTCTGCCAGAACTCGAACTCGAACCGAAAAAAGAAAAATTGGGTCTGATTTTTCATTGTCGTTCCTGGCATTGCAGCGATCATGCGATGCCAAGCGGCACAGAATTTTTTTAAAAAAAAAAAATAAAAAACCCGATTCCCGGCCAAAAAAGCAGGCGAAAATATGCCTGCCTGAGTGAGGGCACCTACCAGAGGGGTGGTTTCTGGGGGGGGGGGTCCCCCGGCCTCCCTCCCTCTCCTGTCCTGGGCTGCTCTGGTGGGGGGCATCCTCGTCGTCTTGCCAACTCGCCATGCCATGCGGTGCGGGCGGGGGATCCAAAATGGGGCGACCGCAATATTTATTTTGAAATCGTGGTCCAAAAACACACCAAAGCACCACAGAAACATGCGAAAATAGCTATTTTTAAACTGCCTGAATTTTTACAGTAGCCTGAAATTTTACAGTAGAGCCTCGTGGCGCAGTGGTTAAATGCCTGTACTGCAGGTAAAACTGTGCTCACGACCTGGGTTCAATCCCCGGTAGCAGGCTCAAGGTTCACTCAGCCTTCCATCCTTCCGAGGTCGGTAAAATGAGTACCCAGCTCGCTGGGGGGGCAATGTGTAGCCTGCACACTGTAATCAAAATTGTAAACCGCCCAGAGACTACTTGTAGTGGTATGGGGCGGTATATAAGCAGAACACTTTGCTTTTGCTTTGCTTTTTCTTGCAACAAAACGTCTCCATTGATTTTATTTTATTTTATTTTTATTTTTATTTTTTTACACCTGCGCAATGATGGGCTGGCCATGGGAGTGGACCATGCAAATTTTTGGAGCCATTCCACCAATTGCATGGCCACTTGGCCAGGTTTTGACCAAGACTTCTGGGATGTGCCAGTCGGGCATAAAAAGCCCACTAACCCTAGCCCGAACCCTAACCCTAACCCTAACCCATACGCCAGTACACTGTCCTTCTTAGTGGGTCAGAGAGGCACCCAGAGGTGCACCCCACTAACTCACCCTAACCTTACCCGTAACCCTAAGCCTAGCCCTTGCGCTAACCCTAACCCTATGCCAGATCTGTGTACTCGCATTGCACTACAGCAAGTACACTTCCCTTCTTAGTGAGCCAGAGGGTGCCCGTAGGGGTCCTCTCTCACTTTGTTCCTCCCCATCCCCAGCCCAAGTGCACCGTATGCCAGTGAGTCACAGTAGAGGCACCCGAAAGAGAGGTGCCTCTGCCTGCCACTGCAACTTGGTATGCATATCCAGTTGGCTCTGCGTACCCTTTTGTAGTGGGCCAGAGGAGGCACCCACCCCAGAGAGGTGCCTTCAGGAGCCCACTTTCCCTTCATAGCGGGCCAGAGGAGGCACCCACCCCAGAGAGGTGCCTCCAGGAGCCCGCTTTCCCTTCATAGCGGGCCAGAGGAGGCACCCACCCCAGAGAGGTTCCTCCAGGAGCCCGCTTTCCCTTCATAGCGGGCCAGAGGAGGCACCCACCCCAGAGAGGTGCCTCCAGGAGCCCGCTACCCCCCCCAAACCAGTACGACAGACGAAAAAACGACAAACAAAACGACAAATTTTTGAGAAATTTTGCGACAAACAGAAACGAGCCGAAATGGGCCGGCTCCGACACACGACAACTCGAAACATCATTTTTCCTGGTCATGCCCATCTCTAATTACCATTTTAAGTTATTGAAGGATAACAAAATGCCCAATAGAATCTTATGTGAAAAAGTGATTCTTGGCCCCACTATACGCTATACACTATACTGACAGCTTGTAATAATTTTCACAAATGTTGTGGCAGCACATAAATAATCTTCAACATTTACAGTCATATGCAAGCAGATGGAACTAGATTTTAAAAAGGAAATGGGTTGACCCAGCCTTCTGCTCATTAACCACAAAATAAACTACAGTATGTGAGAAAAGAATCTTTTATAATTATTTTGCATTATCTGACTCTCTCCAAATTGCCTGGGAATCCTAGGAGGGCAACGGGATACACATTCAAGGTAACTAACAAATTAGTTTATTATTAGAAGAGAAAAAACCCTTAATATTGAATATACTAAGTCTGAAGAATTTGGTCTTTGAGGGAGAGAAAAGGAGGGAGAGATTGCTATCACTCTCAATTTCTGTGAACAAAGCACAAGGTCAATGTTTTCTTTGATTTGAGTAGTTCATTATCTTCTTTTTAAGGGTAGTTTTGCTTTTAATCACGAAAAAAAAATCAATCACCCAGATATTCAGGAGTTTGAAATGCAATCATTAAAATAATTTAACGTCTGCTAGTGGAAATGACTTTGTATTTCAGGTCTGGCCTTATCATTAGGCAGAGTAAGGTGGCTGCCTCAAGAAGCAGATATGGTGGGGAGGGTTGGGAGCAGTAACAAACATCCTTTGTTGTTCTCCTCTGTTGAACAGAAGTGTACATCTGCTAGGCTGTGTGCCCTGCAAGGGAGACGGAGTATCATCAGTCTCCAGTTAAGCATCAACTGCCTCAGGGATCTTCTATCGCAGTGATGGCGAACTTTTTAGAGACCAAGTGCCCAAACTGCGAATCAAAACCCACTAATTTTTTGCAAAGTGCCAATACATCCATTTAACCTGAATATAGGTGGCTGTGAAGGGGTGATGTTGGGTGCCCACAGAAAGGGCTCCGAGTGCCACCTTTGGCACCCATGCCATAGGTTTGCCAACACTGTTCTATAGGCAGAATGCAGGGACAGAAAAAAATCTGTATCCCTCTCATTCTCCAACAAAATGTCTTGGGCGAGCCTCAGTTTGTTTTCTTTAGATGTCCCTTAAAATGTAATGCACGATTCCAAAATAACAGTTTGTCAACTTGTTCTAGTGTATTGACTATAATGCTAGGCTGAGAGGAACATATCGTCTTCAGCTCACTAGTCAGGTTTAACACTTTTTTCAGCGGTGATGGATAGTTTGTGAAGCAATTTATCTATTCTATTCAAATCTCATGTTCTGGCTACAGTATGTGGCTCCCATACTATGAATTCATCTGTTTATGTTTAGTATTTTGGAACATGAACAATCTTTGGGGGGAAAAGAACAGAAGAGGAAGGCCATAGGTCCTGTGGTGCATTGGTTGATTTTGCTCACGACCTGAGTTTGATCCTGCTGGCTCAGGTAAGTAGCACAAGGTTGACAGCCTTCCATCCTTCCAAGGTTGGTAAAATGAGTACCCAGCTCTTGGGGGGTTGTTTTTTGCATAATTATATTGTGAACCACCGAGAGAGTGCTTTAAGTGCTTTAAGGGATAGTATATAAGGGCTCAATCACACATGAGAAAGGACCCCATATATATATATATAGTGGAACCTTGACTTACATACTGCTTGACTTACAGCATATTTGACTTGCAGCAAGAAGGGGCCTGTTTGACTTGAGTCGCAGGCTTTGACTTACATCTCGGAGCCCCGGCGCAAGGCACCGGAATCGGGTGGCATCCACGGCCCAGCATCGCGGCTGCCACCTCCAAACTGCTCCTGCCTTCTTCCTCTCCTCTTGAGCTGGTCCTCGGCCTCACCGAATCCGCCGCTGCTGCCGGAGGAGAAGAAGGGCCGGGAGCTCGGGGCTGGCCTCGCTGGTTAGATAGTCGGCTCAGTCTTGTAAAAAATCTGGCTGCAGAAGTCTGGTCCACAATGGAAGCATTTTAGTTGGGGAGCTGTACAATTGTGGGACTCTAATGGTAACCATAGGGTTGTTCAGGACTTGGAACGTCAGGTTAAAAATCAGTAAAACTTAAATGTTAGACATTGTTGCTATGACCATTAAAAAGTGGAGGTGTATAACTTGTGGACTATAATTCCACTGCCTCCCCCTCTCTTTGAAGAGACGTTTCATTTACATCCCTGGAAGGAATCTCCTGTCCCAGTCAAATTTGTGTTAAATTGCTATTTTCGAGGGTCCTTTTCATCATCTGGAAGGGATTAATCCACTTTCCCATTACTTTCTATGGGAAAAATTCGTTTGACTTAAGTCATGTTTGACTTAAGTCTAGACCATTGGAACAGATTAATGATGTAAGTCAACACACACACACACCAACAGGAGTGTTCACATTAGTTTTAAATATATCAATCTTTTTTTTTCTATTGAAATAGATGATTGAATTATACCAGGCTATACTGCTCTTAATTTTGTACTGATTCGTTTACTTTACTCTTTCTTGATGCAATCAGCCCCCTTGCCTTTTTTAAATGATTACAAAAGTGATACAGTGGCCCCTTGTATAGTATACGGATTGTATAACATAAAATCTGTACAACATAAAAATTCCGGAGATTGGAGAAATTTGCTTAACAGAATCACCTATGGGGTAAATCCGTACAACATAAAATGGTCGCAATTAGGGATTACTCTGTTTTCAATTCAATCCTATAGGAAATTCGTATAAAGGAAAATTTTCTTAACATAATTTCATTTGGAATGAATTAATTCCTTTATACAAGGTACCACTGTACATTGATAGTGCTATATAAAGGTCTGACATTATCCCCTTTCCCCTCAACTCATTTGCAAAGGAAATAAATAGACACCATGATACTGCACAAGTTTTTGAGACTTGTGAAGTATCCCGAAGAAGAGGGTTTAAAAAAAGGAGGGGGAATGCAACACTCCTTTCTTTATAATTCAAAACAGGAAATGTCTCTGCTCAAGCCCATTGCTCAAGCCATTGTTCAACCACAAGGGAGAAAACTGCATATTTCAAGCTGTCTCCTTCTAAACAATGTATTCAAGTTTTTGATAGCACCAATGGCTGTTACTGACAATTAATCTCTGTATACACACAGAGAGAGAGAGAGAGAGAGAGAGAGAGAGAGAGAGAGAGAGAGAGAAACATATCGGCCATAAAGTGGCCACAGTGCCATGAAATCTGAACCCGTTGCAAAGGAAATAAATAAACAACAATGTTCACACAGGCAGAAACAATAAGGAAAGAAGCAGTTCATTATGAGTACAAAATAAAATAATCCACTAGGCAAGGAATAAACTGGAAATAAACTGTTGGCTGGGAAAATGAGTCAATCTTGGTCATGCATCAAGTGGTTAGAAATTTATTAAATTATCTTAAAAAAAAGGCTTTATCAGTATAACTGTAGTTTTTGGCAGGCCTGGTCAAGCCCTAAGTTGAAACAATAAATAAATAAAAATCATGTATTTTCTTATGAACATACTGTATATTTACCGTATTTATCGGCGTATAACGCGCACTTTCCCCCCCTGAAAATAGGGGGCAAATCATGTGTGCGCGTTATACGCCGGTATAATGTTAACGGAGGGGGTTAAAGGAGGACCATCTTGACAGGAACGAAGGGGCGGGTGGTGGGGAGGAGAGGCCCGCTGTTGCTGCCGCCGGGATGCAACCTAACCTGAAAACAAACAAACAAACAAACAAACAAACAAACAAACAAACCCAACACCCCCCAGGGTGGAAAACCAACTGGCGGACAGGATGAGGCGAACGGACGACCGCCAGTCCCTGACTCGCGGGGTGGGTGGGTGGGAGTGGGGGGCTTATGGGCGAAGCGCCTTGGGGGGGTCGGTGGCGGTGGCAAAGGCCACCTGGCCCCCTCCCCCTCCCCTCCCCCTCCTTCCCTGCTCATTTCCCCCCCTCAGCCGCTCACCTGCTGCCGCCGCCGCCGAGCAAGAAACGGCAAGGGGTGCCGAAGAAACGAACCGGCGTTGGTGTTAAAAAAACAACAACCAACGAGCGCTTCGCCCGATTCCCCCTCAGCCGCTGCCGCCGCCGCTGCTCTCTCTCATTCAGCACCGGCCACCACTGAGAGCCCTCAGCCACACGCACGCGCACGTGCACGCCTCCTCCGGAGAGCAACGGAAAAGAAGGCGATACCAGAGGGGCATGCACGGACATGCCTCCCTCCCTCCCTCTCTCTGGACCTTCAGCTTGACGGGAAAGGGATTGCGCAGGAGCAAGAAGGCCTCTTTTCATTTGAAACAATGTGTGTAGCCTTCCATCGCCTGCAATAACAGCTTTAACGACCGGCCCCAGGGCAGAATGTGCATAGTTGCTGGAATGCCATTCAGCGAAGAGGTGAAAGCACGTTAAAACCTCGCTGCTGTGTTCCAAGTTAAGGGTTCAGGAGCAAAAGTCTGGAGGTTTACGTCCTAGAATTAGGAGTAAGTCCCTTTGACTTCATTGAGGTCTGTGTTATAAACATTGTTCCTTAACTCACATGTTGTGTTGGAAAGAACCTTGTAAAATATTGGGTGTGCACATATTTTAAGGGCCTTTTGAGAACTAACACTTCTTACAATTGTTGCAAAAAGAAATATGGTCATCTAAAACATACAAGCAAGCTTTATGTGAAATACGCAGTTTTTGCACTTGACAATCTTGCATTTATTTTCCACAAGATGTTGATGTTTTTGAAAGAGGAATTAGGCATTGGACAGCGTGAAATATTTATCTTTAAAAACAAAACAAAACCCTGCATTTTCTTAATGCAGTTAAAGATTTTTGAAAGCCCTTTCCCTATCAGTAATGTCCATTATTTCAACCTTCCCTGCCACATGATATTCTTTAAAAGGGTGTTTGTCCTGGGGTGGTGGTGAAATATTTCTATTTTGATAGATTATTAGCTAGAGACAAGCAGAATGCTGTAGAAAGGAATCCCTTCAGCTTCACTGGTTCCCAATCTATTTCTGGGCATAATTCAGTATAAGAACAAAAGAACATAAGAACATAAGAAGAGCCATGCTGGATCAGGCCAAAGGCCCATCTAGTCCAGCGTCCTGTATCTCGCAGCGGATCCACCAGATGCGTTTGGGAGCGCATGAGACTAGATATCTGTCTCCTGATGTAGAGAATCTTTCCCTGGATGCTTTGCATTGGCGTCCATTAACTAAGCAAAGAAAATCATAGCAGGCAAGGAGAGTTTAAACACATGCGTATTGTACTAATCAGGTCAACTTAGATATATACTCCAATATGTTGCATTTTAGGTAGAAAAACACTTTGTGATTGGCTGAAGTTACATGGTTGATCAAGTTCCCAGGCTAGAATTCTACACATGCGCAGAAGCTTGTTATGTAACTAGTAGTCTTGGGCATGCTCAGTAGGTTAAGATTTAGACAAAGAAGTAACATTTAGGCATTACGTAGATGTGTAAGTTTGTAATTGGTTAAGAAATTACTGCAAAGTCATATGGGATTTGTAGTCATGTGGTTTTCAATAAAACAGCCTTGCTGGGGTGCGGCAAGGAATCAAGAATCAAGAAGAAGCTTCATTTTGCACCAAAAATACACTTGTCGGAGTCTTTATTTTCCAACCCATCGGGGGGGGGGGGGGCTTGCTGGTTGAGCTTCCTTTTTGGGTTCCCGTTTGATTTCAAGCCTAAAAACAGTAAGGCTTCCCTGGATTATTCCTTTATTTGGCAAGAAATATCTCAAGCCTCGAGCTTCCCAGGATTTTTACCACATTTGGCCAGCCAGCCAGGAGACTACGGAGTCTACTTTTCATCACTCACCATTCTCATCCGGGTAAAAGGATCCCAAGAGCGCTCAATTTTCACCATCGAAGCCGTGTCTTCGACCCCCTGGTGAGTGATTTCGTATTTTAAGGCTATTGATACTGCTTAAAAATGGGTTCTGCCCTCTCTGCTGAGCAACAATCCTTCAGAGATGATTTAAAGAGACTTTTATTAGATAATGGCCATCAAACTTCCACCTCGGAAGTGGAAGATTTAATTTTAAACATAGATCGGCATTGTTCATGGTTTCCAGCAGATGGGACTTATGATTTGAAAAAGTGGGACAAGGTCGGCTCGATTTTTCATGATCACCACCAAATAACGGCAAAAACTCTGTATACGTGGTGTAAGGTGCGAGCTTGTATCGCTAAATTAAGCCCCCAAAATATGGTCCAAGACCAGCAAATGATGTTTTTTACAAAGACACTCCCCAATCCTTCACCCCCCCTCGTGGCTGAGGGAATGGTGGAAAAACCACCAGATCCTATCCAAAATCCCCCTGGCACGTTGCCTCTACCTACTCCTGAAAAGGGGAAACATCCTCCCCCCCTGGCTCAACCCTTGGCTCAAGTAAGCCTTCCTTCGGTTGCAAAAGCTGCCCTTTTGGACAGTTGGCTGGATTCTTCCTCAGGCGGGGAATCTGGAACGAATAGCCCTCAGGTTTTCCCCATTTAACCAATGCTCAGGGTGTTCCACAATGGCATGCCCTCCAATATAAGCTGATTAAGGAGATTCATAAATCTGTTAAAGAAAATGGGACACAAGGTCCTTATACAATTGCTATCCTGCGCAATCTCACCACCATGCAACTCTGCCCAGAGGATTGGAAAGCCATTGCGGAAACTGTTTTATCTCCTACAGAGAAACTGCTGTTTTTTAGAGAGTGGGAAAATGAGACTCGCAGATGGATCCATGTAAACCAGGCTATGTTGCAAGTTCAGAATCCAGCAATGTTGTTTGATCATATGATGGGCTATGGTAATTTTGAAAATCCCACAGTACAAGCAACTTTAGGTCCCAGATGGATAGAGGGAGTAGCTGAGTGTGCTTTTGTGGCTTGGCAAAAAATTCCTGTTGCGGAGGGACCTGCTTCTGTTTCTACCTTGGCTGCCATAAAGCAGGGTCCTAAGGAGCCTTTTCAGGCATTTGTTGATAGGCTGTGGGTTGCAGTCCACAAGCAAGTTGAACACCCTGAGGCCAGGAGAGTGCTTATTAAACAGTTGGCTTTTGAAGGGGCAAACTCTGACTGCCGCCCTCTACTTCAAGGGATTATAGGGGATCCTGACAAGCACTTAGAAGACATGCTGAAAATTTGCCAGGGGGTTGGAACTGCATCTCACAAAGCTCAGCTTTTAGCAGCAGCCCTTAAGACTGAGACTCCAGCTGCTAAGTCTGAAAACCCAGCTGTTAAAAATCGCCGTTGTTTCAATTGCAATCAAATTGGTATTTCCAAAATCAATGTTCGGCTGTCATTCAAAAGAAGCCAAAATCAAAGTGCCCCAGATGTGGAAAAGGCTTTCACTGGGCCTCCCAATGCCGCAGCAATCCTATGCCTGTGCAGCAGCCCAAGCCACCGGGAAACGACCATCCGGGCCAGCCCCTGGCCCAGGCCAAATAATGGGGACAGCAGAAACTGATGAATGTGCCTTGGCTCCTGGAGTTGTGTTGTTGAAGTCTGTTGAAAGCTTGTCTGTTTTTCCGCCGTACCAACTTGTGGAAATTAACACTCAGGTCATTGGGCCGTTGCCTGATAATGTGTCTGCCTTGATATTGTCCCATCAGCCTGCTGCAAAGAAGGGACTTGTAGTTACACCTAGTCTGGTTACGCTTTCTCAGGGGCAGAGACTTTCTGTGTGGGCATGGACGCCTTTGGTCACTTCTCTCACTGTTTCAAAGGGCGATCCTATAGCTCAGCTGATGCTTTTGTCTCTTTCTGATGATTCTCAAGCGGGCACATTTCTCACTGACCATTCTGGGAAATCCCCACTGGTTATGTCTGTGATTACTATTACTAAAGAGAGGCCACATGTTTCACTGGTGATGGGTGGCAGGCAAGTACAGGGACTTATCGATACTGGAGCTGATGTTACAGTCATTGCCAGAAAAGACTGGCCACCCTCTTGGCCCACTATTCCAGCAGACCAGGTTTTTGGGGTGGGAGGTTATGAACAAGCTCAAAAAAGTCTTCATCCTATTGTTTTTCAGTCTGCTTCTGGTCACACTTACACCATACGCCCCCTAGTGCTGGACATTCCATTAACCCTGTGGGGACGTGATTTGCTGGGTCAAGCTGATCTTCAACTGCATACAAATTTTTAGTACGGGCCTCCCCGGCAGCGCCACTCCATGCACTCCCTTTGACATGGAAGGAAGGTCCCCCCATATGGGTGGAACAGTGGCCCCTGCCCCAAAATAAACTGGAAGCCGTGGAGGCCCTGGTAAATGAGCAACTAGAATCGGGGCACCTTGAACCAACCAGCAGTCCATGGAACACCCCTATCTTTGTCATAAAAAAGAAATCGGCCAATAAGTGGAGATTATTGCAGGACCTGAGGCGCATTAACGAACGTTTGGATGATATGGGACCCTTTCAGACCGGACTCCCGAACCCGAACATGTTGCCCAAAGACCACAAAATTCTTGTGATTGACCTTAAGGACTGTTTTTTTTCCATACCTCTGGCACCAAAAGATAGACAGTATTTTGCTTTTACTTTGCCCACCTACAATAATTCCAAGCCCGCCTCTCGTTTCCAGTGGGTTACCTTACCACAAGGAATGAAATCTAGTCCCATGTTATGTCAGCATTTTGTGGCTACTGCATTGCAACCTTTTAGGGACAGACACCCTGAACTTATAATTTACCATTACATGGATGACATCTTTATTTCCGGGGTAGGAGTGAATGAATCTCTAGTGCCCGAGCTGGATGAACTGTTGTCACAATATGGCCTTGTCATTGCTCCCGAAAAGGTGCAAGTTTTTCCGCCTTATTCTTACCTAGGGCACAAGCTCACTGAAAGTTACTCAATGCCACTGTTGCCTACTATAGTGCTGATACCTACTGTTACTTTAGTCCAACTGCAACAATTACTTGGGCAAATTAATTGGGCATGACCTTTCCTTGCCATGACAACTGCTGAACTCTCTCCATTGTTCGCTGCTCTCGCTGGTCACAAGGACCCAGCAGATCGGATTACCGTTGATTCATCCATGAGTGCGACCATCACCCTCCTCAATCAGCGACTGCAGATGGTGGCTGTCGACCGGATTCCATCTCTTCAGGATGCTACACTTTCCTGTGCCATCCTTCCTACCTACAGGATTCCTACAGCCATCCTTTATGTTCCACACTCAGCACGTCACATCTCCATCGTTGAATGGCTGCATCTTTCCAACACTCCCCCTAAAAGCATTTATTCTACTGTAGATTCTACGTCTGATCTCATCAAGAAAGCCCGTCAGCGTGCTGTTCACCTCTCTGGCAAAGATGTTGCAACAATTTGCCTGCCTTTCAAGCAAGATCAACTGGATTTCCTCATATCGTCTTCAACACCTTTTCAAATAGCCATAGCTGATTTTTTAGGGCATTTTTCCTTTTCTCCTCCTAAGGATCCTCGATTGACTTTTCTGTCTTATGTGCCTTATGAGCTAACATCTTGTTTTGTTTTACAGCCTATAGCGGGAGCGCTCACTGTTTTTACGGATGGGACTAAGTCGCGGGGTGTCGTTACTTGGCAAAATCAAGGAGAGTGGGACTCTGCCTTTACAGACCCACAGAAATCTGCTCAACGTTCTGAATTGGCTGCTGTTTTACTGGCCTTTGATATTTTTAAGTATCAACCTTTTAATCTCATTGTGGACACTCAGTATGTGTACAGGTTACTGTTTGGCCTTCCCTTTGCTTACCTCAATCCATCCTTGGATGACGATTTACTTACCTTGTTTGGCAGGCTTCAGATTACACTACGTGAACGGCGATTCTGTTGCTTTGTTGCTCATATTCGGTCACATTCCAACTTCCCTTTTTTTAGCAGAGGGTAATCAGAGGGCTGATGAGTTGTTACGTACTAACTGCTTTTCTCTGTTTTCCAGCCCTATTGACTCTCATGCTAAGTTACATCTTCCAGCAAAGGTGCTACACAAGATATTTTCTATTCCCATGTCCCAGGCAAAGGACATTGTCTCATCATGTGCTTCTTGTTCCAAGGCGCCTACGGCTATTCCATATGATGCTGTCAACCCCAGAGGAACACAGGCCAACCAACTATGGCAAATGGATGTCACGCAAGTACCAGCCTTGGCTCCCTTAAACAAACTTCATGTGACTGTTGATTTATATTCTGGATTTATCTGGGCCACCCCTTTGAAAGGGGAAACTGTGAGACATATCATTCAGCATTGTCTGGCATGCTTTGCGGTCATGGGAGTCGCCAAGCAACTGAAAACCGACAACGGCGCCGCCTATTCCTCAAAAGAGTTTGCAAGCTTTTGTCAGCAATGGGACATTAAACTAACTCATGGTCTTCCTTTTAATTCTACAGGTCAAGCCATGGTTGAAAGAGCGCATGGCACCATCAAAACCATGCTGTTCAAACAAGCCAACGGCAAGAATCTCCGGGTTCCAGAAATTCACCCAATGGTGCAACAGGTTCTGTTTACCCTTAATCATCTGCTTACTCCCCACAACAGGTCTCACTCCCCTGTGGAACTCCACTTCCGGTCAGAAGAGCAGTTACCCAGACCTTTGGTGGCGTACCGAAGACCTCCAGATCCTCAGTGGAAGGGTCCGGTCCCGTTGATTACCTGGGGGAGAGGCTACGCCGCAGTCCAGCTGGACGATCAGCCATTGTGGGTCCCAGCACGCTGTGTTCGTCCCTGGAGAGCTCCTCCGCCGGAGGCGACCACAGACTCCCAGGATCTGCTGATCCCGTTTTGTGCAGATGACTCCTAGAATTGTCTTGCTGCTTTTTCTCATTGTTCACTTTGCCAAAGCTAATTACTTTGTTCAATTGCACATTGCCCATTATGGCAATCAGTCAGTGTGTTACCCGTGGGGACGTCGTCTCACCACACGTAGCCTTTGGCATGGCATTCCCACATATCCGGGCCTGATGTTTAATGGTACTTATCCCTACACTACCAGTGATACCAAGCAGCCTGTCATTTCTGGGTTTTATGGCACTGCTTGGGCAGGCAATTGTATAGGCAATGCTTCCGGCTATGAAGTTTGTCCTGAAAAAACAGGCATGGCGTGGGTCATTGATCGAACCTCCACCTCTGCGGGTGGGTGTTTGAGGAATGCCACTCGTTGCGTTCAGTGGCAACGGATAGGTTTGTTTTCCTGGCATTGCATTCTAACGGAGGTATCTTGCGTTGCCGCTGCACCACTGTCTAATAAACCTTATCCCATTCTAGTTAACGCTTCTTCCTGGAAGTTTCCCTATAAGGCCCGCAATGTTGATCTTTATGCTGCTGATGAAAAGGACTACCTCACTAGTTTTGGTCTCTGTGTTTGCGACAAAGGATGCTGGACTACTGGAAATTACTGGTTTCTCAAAAAGGACGGACATTACTCCAACTATCACAAGGGATGTTCTCAGGTGGCAGTTGGAGTTGTGAAGTTAGGAGATGTCCCCTGTCCTGACTATGGTGAACATCTTGGAAAACGTTTTGAAAAGATCTGCACCTGACACTGGAGTCCCTATCACTCGGGAGTTTTGTGCTAAGAAAGAATTGGTGGTGCAGCCGAGAGGGAATATAATTGCGATTGGGATTGGTTCAGTTGGTGTGTCCACACATATATATTTTGCTCATTTCCAAGAAGCTACTGCTTGTGCTATTGTTCGTTTAGGTAATGATACTTATGATGCTTTGAGTAAATTGTCTCATGGTTTGCGAGAATTGCGTATGTTCTCAGAACAAAATAGAGCTGCTATTGATTTTTTACTAGCAGGGAAAGGAGGCCTGTGCCAGGTGATCGGAAGAAAGCGAGACACGTGCATTATGTCACTGAATGACACAGATATAGAGCCTGAATTACATGATCTTAAAGATTTGGTCCATCGTATCCGACGCCTTGAAGGCGCTGATTGGTCTTGGCTGACTTCATGGCTTCCTGGTACAGTCTGGTTGCGCACACTAATTTATGCTGCTCTTGTGATTGCTGCTGCTATAATTATTTTCTGTTGTTGTTTACAGTGTTTTCCCTTATGTATGCAAACATGTCGTAGCAGTGCCTTAGTTCGATCTGCTGGGCTAACAAAAAGACAGATCATGCAAGTTCGATATCATAAGTTACACGATGATGGAGACGAAGTAGAATTGTTTCCAGATGCATACAACGAACTCAGTGCTCCTATTCTTCAAAAAACAAATTAAAAAAAAAAGAGTGAAATGTAGAGAATCTTTCCCTGGTTGCTTTGCATTGGCGTCCATTAACTAAGCAAAGAAAATCATAGCAGGCAAGGAGAGTTTAAACACATGCGTATTGTACTAATCAGGTCAAGGCTTAGATATATACAAACCAATATGTTGCATTTTAGGTAGAAAAACACTTTGTGATTGGCTGAAGTTACATGGTCTGATCAAGTTCCCAGGCTAGAATTCTACACATGCGCAGAAGCTTGTTATGTAACTAGTAGTCTTGGGCATGCTCAGTAGGTTAAGATTTAGACAAAGAAGTAACTTTATTTAGGCATTACGTAGATGTGTAAGTTTGTAATTGGTTAAGAAATTACTGCAAAGTCATATGGGATTTGTAGTCATGTGGTTTTCAATAAAACAGCCTTGCTGGGGTGCGGCAAGGAATCAAGAATCAAGAAGAAGCTTCATTTTGCACCAAAAATACACTTGTCGGAGTCTTTATTTTCCAACCCATCGGGGGGGGGGGCTTGCTGGTTGAGCTTCCTTTTTGGGTTCCCGTTTGATTTCAAGCCTAAAAACAGTAAGGCTTCCCTGGATTATTCCTTTATTTGGCAAGAAATATCTCAAGCCTCGAGGCTTCCCAGGATTTTTACCACATCCTGATACCACTCCCCTGCATCTGGCCCTTGAAGTACCCTGGTTTAAAGCCTGGAGATTACACATCTCCATCATGGTTTGTAACCTGTGATGGACTTTTCCTCCAGGAATCTGTTCAATCCCCTTTTGAAGGCATCCAGGCCAGATGCCATCACCACATTCTGTGGCAGGGAGTTCCATAGACTGACAATGCGCTGGGTGAAAAAATATTTTCTTTTGTCAGTTCTTACTCTCCCAGCCCTCAATTTGAGTGTATGTCCCCTAGTTCTGGCATTTTGGGAGAGAGAGAAGAGCTTCCCTCTATCCACTTTACTCATACCCTGCATTATTTTGTATGTCTCAATCATATCCCCCCTCAAGCGCCTTTTTTCCAGACTAAAGAGCCCCAAATGTTTTAGCCTTTCCTCATAAGGGAGGTGCCCCAGCCCAGTTATCATTTTAGTCGCTCTCTTCTGCACCTTTTCCAGTTCCACTATGTCTTTTCAGTATGCTGGCTTTGACATAGAAGGCCTTAAATGGCTTGGATCCAGGCTATCTTAAGGAACCTAGATCCTCATAAGAGCCTCCCAGATTTAAAGGGGACCAGAATGGCAAAATAAATCTGCTGGGGGGGGGGCAAAGAAATACGGTACTGTTTGACAGGGGGATTGGATCTAAGAGAAACACAGGATCCCATCCCTGCAAAGGATCACACAGGATCCAGCGCTGCACATCATCAATCATAGGTAGCGTGTGTATGTGAAGCTGACGCTTGGGAAATGCCTCACTACTTATGATTGGCGTTGTGCAGAATGTAAATTTACACACCCCTGATACTACCTAACTCTTTTTTTTTAATTTAAACTTATAGGTAAAAAGTATACCACTGCAGTGTGACTCATCCTGACACTCTGACGCTGAAAAAAACTGCATTCATAACCGTACTTACGGTATTTCCCTACTACTGGTATCCCTAATGGATTTAAAACAAAAGCGTGGAGCATATACAGCTGCTTTCAAGTTGAAGGTTGTGGAATATGCCAAGCAACATGGAAATAGGGCCGCAGCAAGACATTTTGGAGTGCCACCAACAGAATGCACAATACGAGAGTGGCGAAAAATGGAAGAAAAACTCAAGACATTTTCAAAAACAAAATGCAATTTTTGCAGCGGAATTGTTAAATGGCCAAAATTAGAAGAACAGGTGAAGGAATTTGTACTTAATCATAGAAAAGCTGGTATTGCTTTATCAACAAAAATGATCATTATTCAAGCAGTGAAAATCAGCAAAGAGTTGCAAATACATGATTTCAAAGGAACAGCATCATGGTGCCAAAGATTCATGAAGAGGCATGAGCTTCGGATGCGAACAAGAACCAGGATTGCCCAGCGTATGCCAGATGATTATGAAGAGAAGATAATAAATTTTCATAACTTTATTATCAAACAAAGGAAAAGACAAAATTTTGAATTTGGTCAAATAGGCAACATGGATGAAGTACCACTCACCTTCGATGTTCCTTCAAACAAAACTGTGGAAGCAAGAGGTGCCAAGACAGTAACAATTAAAACTTCAGGGCATGAAAAAAATCATTATACCTTGGTCCTTGCTGTCACTGCAGATGGAAACAAGCTGCCACCATTAGTCATTTTTAAAAGGAAAACGTTGCCTAAGGAGAAAATTCCAAGTGGCATACAGGTGCATGTTCATCCCAAAGGTTGGATGGATGAAGAAGGCATGAAGCTTTGGATTAGAAATGTGTGGGAGAAGTGCCCAGGTGCTTTGTTAAAGAAGCCATCCTTGTTAGTACTGGACTCATTCAGATCTCATCTTACAGAACCAACAAAGAGAGAATTTCAAATGTGCAAAACAGAAATAGCAGTCATTCCAGGAGGACTTACATCACAATTTCAGCCATTGGATGTTTGCATTAACAAGCCCTTCAAAGCCTTAATGCGTGAAGAATGGAATAAATACATGTGTGATAAAAGCCAACATGAAGTTACGAATTCTGGGCAAATGAAAAGACCTGGCATTTCAAAAGTTTGTCAGTGGATAAAGACTTCGTGGGACACAGTTAAAGAAGATATTGTTATCAAATCTTTTAAGAAATGTGACATAAGTAATGCTTTGGATGGTGAAGAAGATGAGCTGCTTTATGAAGATAGTAGCAATGAAAGCAGCAGTGTTCATTTCAATTTTGAAGATAGCAGTGAAGACGAAGAGTTTCTTCGTTTCCAAGATAGCGATTTCTGAGTAAACTTTTGTAAAAACAGAATATCCAAGTTTCTTTGTTAAAACAGTTGCTTTTGCTGTCCTTTTACATTATTTACCTTATAAGGTCAGGATAGTCAAAGCTATGGTTTTTCCAGTAGTGATGTATGGAAGTGAGAGCTGGACTATAAAGAAGGCTGATCGCCGCAGAATTGATGCTTTTGAGCTGTGGTGCTGGAGGAGAGTCTTGAGAGTCCCCTGGACTGCAAAGAGATCAAACCTATTCATCCTGAAAGAAATCAACCCCGAATGTTCACTGGAAGGACAGATTTTGAAGCTGAGGCTCCAGTACTTTGGCCACCTCATGAGAAGAGAGGACTCCTTGGAAAAGTCCCTGATGCTGGGAAAAATCGAAGGCAAAAGGAAAAGAGGACGACAGAGAATGAGATGGTTGGACAGTGTCATCGATGCAACCAAAATGAATTTGACAAATCTCCGGGAGGCAGTGGAGGATAGGAAGGCCTGGCGAGCTCTGGTCCATGGGGTCACGAAAAGTCGGACACGACTGAACGACTGAACAACAACACCTTATAAGTGGTAATAATATTAATAAAAAAAGTTCTGAGCTACCCTTATTTTGCTTCAAAGTTCTTTATTTGAAATTTAAATTTTTTTCCTGAAATTTCCCTCTTAAAATGAGGGTGCGTGTTATACGCCTGTGCGTGTTATACGCCGATAAATATGGTAATTTCCATACCAGAGATAATCACTTACTAAAGTAGATTGAATAAATTACATGATCTTTCTGTACCAATTTTCTGGAGATGTTTACAAACATGTTCATAGTTACAGACACACATTTTTTATAACTTAGGACACTAGGGATGGGCACAAAATGAAAAAAAGTGTTTTGTTTCATTTCCATCCCTGTTGCATTTTATTTTGTTACTAACGAAATTTTAAAGTAGTTTTGTTACTAACAAAATGAAACAAAAATGAACTGCTATGCTCCCTTGGGTCCTAACGGACCCAGGGGAGCAAGCGATTTTAGGTAAGCCATCCAGATTTAGAGAGGTTTGGGGGTAAGTAATTAATTTCCAAAGGGGGTTCCCCTAAGAAGCTTTTTTCCAATTGGAATCAGAAGCCAAGCCACAGCTTGTCTGTCACTGTCATAAGCACTCTAGAACACATTACTACATTATGTTTCTAACTAGAGATGGGCACAAAATGGATTTATTTGTTTCATTATTCATTATTTGTTTCATTATGTAACAAAATCAATAACGAACCGCACTTTATAATAGAGATGAAACAAAATGAACCAGAAAATTTCAGTTCATTTTGGTTCATTTTGTTAATGGCAGCGATCGGTGAAAAAAATGTAATTTTTTACCTTTAGAAACATCCTTAAAAGACTTAAAACTATGAGAAAGTTAATATTTATGCCCGATAATGCCTAGCAAGTTGATGACCAGTGCTTAAAACGTGTAAATATGTTTTCTCACAACCATGCTCTATCTTTACTTAGATCTGTTTTCATCTAATACAGGGGTGCCCAAACTTTTTGGAAGGAGGGCCAGATTTGGTGGCCAGTTGCTCCCCGACCCTGCCACCCCATTGCAAGCCCCACCCACTGACCCATAAGCCCCACTCAGTGACCCCTTGCAACCCCACCCACAGGAAGGAAGGCGGGGACCAAGGGAGGGAGGAGGAAGGAAGGAAGGAAGGAAGGTGGGGACCAAGGGAAGGAGGAAAGGAAGGTGGGGACCAAAGGAAGCACAGGGAGCCGTGGCCACAGGTTGCCCCTTGGAAGAGGTGATCTGTGCGACCTTGCACCCCCCCCCAAGTTCCCCAGCAGTGGCGGCGGCTCGCCCGCCAGCCCACCCCAAAGGTCCTTGGTGGTGGTAGAGGCCCGCTGGCCTGCCCACCCCCACACACTTTCCCCTGCGGTGCCAGTGGCGGCAGACCATCCGTCCGCCCAGCCACCCAAGCTTCCCAGCAGTGTCAGTGTTGGCAGAAGATTTTAAAAAAAAAATGGGGTGAAGGAGGGGGAGGGAGGGGTGGGCCAGCCAGCCGTGGGCCACTCAGAATGGCCCGACGGATGGGCCGGATTTGGCCCCCGGGCCGGACTTTGGGCAGGCCTGATCTAATACAAAAAATAAAGAGAGCAAAATACAATGTTTCAAGGCCTTCCTGGCCACACCAGGGAGGCCACTTTCACTGTGTTTTGGGGGTCAATGTTTCAAGGCCTTTCCTGGCAATACCAGGGAGGTCCACTCTCGCTGTGTTTTGGGGATCTACCCACGTCCAATGTTTCAAGGCCTTCCCAGTGCACTCTCACTGTGATTAAAGGGTCTTTGTAGCTCCAGTGTTTTTCAGGCCTTCCCGGCCCTGCCTGCCCAATTGCTAAAGCCTTGTTGAAACCCCAAACACTGCCTGCTTCAATGGGTGCTGTCTTTTATGGCAGTTTTTATGGGATTGGAGCAACCCAGCTGCCTATGGGTGACTTGGAGCCCTGAACTCTCTGCCTGCCTGCCTCTTTGGGTGGTGTCTTTTATGAGGTTGGTGCCACACAGCTGCCTGTGGGTACCTTAAAGCCCTCAATGCTCTGCCTGCCTGCCTCAATGGGTGCTGTCTTTTATGGGGTTGGAGCCACTCTGCTGCCTATGAGTGACTTGGAGCCCTTTATTCTTTTTCTGCTTGCCTTACTGGGTCCTGTCTTTTATGGGGTTGGAGCCACTTTACTGCCTGTGGGTACCTTAAAGCCCTCAACTCTCTGTCTGCCTAAGTGGGTGTCTTGTGGGGTTGGAGTCACTTTGCTGCCTGTGGGTGGATTGCTTCTTAGGGGGTAAAACATAGCTACAAAAATGAAAGAAACTTGGCTGATCCAAATCCAAAGTTATGTAATGTTGATGGACAGAAGGTGGATGATGTGCTGCTGTCCAGTGTGTCCAGTTGTCACCAGCTTAACAGAATGTTCTGTGTTCTATTTTTTCTTTTTCTTTTTCTTTTTGAAATGTTTTCAAATATTTAAAGAATGTTAACTGAGAGAGAGAGACAGAGAGACAGACAGAGGGAATACAAAGTCAAACAGAGTAAAGCAGGGGAAAACAAATAACAAATTGTAATGAACCGATGAAATGATTTTTTTTCAAAAAAATTCTTTAAAAACAAAATGAAACGAAGCAAAAATGAAATGAAATGAAATAAATCACCATTTTTTTGGTTTGTGCCCATCTCTATTGCTAACAGAAGGTCAAGGCTTATAGCCTTAGATATTATTGATTATTATTTATTAACTATCCTGCCTTTCATGAGATTTCCATCTGATTTCCAAACAAATTAAAAATAGTTCCACTAGAATACTCCCAGGAAAATTATAAATAATATCAACTGCTTCTCAGGATACAGAGTCTGTTTCAGGAATTTGGCACTAAGAGGAGACTAAGAATGACTGAATGTATATTATCCATAATTGGTCCATCATAAATTCTAAAATTAACTTACTTGAGAACCAAGAATTAAGTCATTAAATTTGAATGTTCACACTATCTTGGTATCATGAGCAAAATGTATGAAGAAAAGTGACAAGATAGAAACAAATTCATTTCAACAAAAGGCAATTTTCCAATGTTATCACAGAAAAACATGTTGTCTTTGACATGCTTGTAAACAGATACTTGAACAGCCTTTTTAGTTCTTACCACCTACTTGGAGAACATTGGCTCATTCGTTGTTTACTTGTATGACTAGAATCCTGTTGTTATTTCTGTGCAGTTTGCATAATTGGCCATGGCTATCTGAAGTTAATTGACAAAGAGCCATCTCAGTTACACAATTGGGCACCTGGCTAGACACAGAACTATGACACCCTCTGTCACCTATCTGCCATCCACAACAAGTTACACAAATCTTGCAGTATGATTCTAGTTCTAAAATCGTAGTGCTTGACAAACAAAAATACATGGGCAGACTTCACTGGAGTGTTAGCATAATGTTGGTGAACAGTTGCCAGTGTGAAAGCAAAAACCTCCAGTGGTTTCAGAAATCTTTATTTATTTAGAGCAACTACTGGCTCAAACAATCTTGGAACAACTGTTGCTTGTTGTGATTTCTGGGCAACAAGAGAGTGACATCTTGAAGACAGAGAGATAGTGGGAAGATGGATAGTTGGAAGATATGGTGAAGTGGACAGACCACCTCATCAGGCATAGCGGTACACTTTCTATGCTTGCTACACTTGGCTCCTGGGGTGAGGCTGAGGAGAAGGTTGCCACTGCCCAATCAGGAAGCAGCTGTGGAGATGGCTGAGCTACAGATCAAAGGGAAACAAGAAAACTCAGAGGAGGGAGAATGCTAGGAAGACATGGAGGACTGGTCTGCTCTCAGGGGAGGAAAAGTCTGAGGAAATGAGGTGTCTGAGGAAATGAGCAGTGGAAGACAGGACAGGACAAGGCTCCAAGAACCGAGGCATCTAGAAGACTAGAGAGATGTTAAGCTCTGCTAGGGACCAAACAGGCCAGCAGCTTACCACCCTGCTGTGTTCCTGATTCTCCAGCTTCCACAGCCTAGTCTCTACCTCAACACCTTGCACACAGCCATTTCCCAGAAGCAGTTTCTGCCTTATCTCTAATTGTCCTGTCCAGGAGGGACTGTGTAGGAACATTTCTCCATTCAAGGACCAAGGACCAGGATATGTAGTCTCAGAAGGGCAGTGTGCCTCCTCCCTGCAGAGTCCCTAATGGTTTTCCTTAAGAGAGATATTCTGTAGAAGCTGGACTTTTTAACTTTGGGAGTGGAGTGATTCCCTGGAACCCATACACACAACTATGTTGTCCTGTTGCATGAAAGGCTGTGATTCATTGCAGAAGCTTGACCTATTTAAGAACTTGTTTGCCACTGGCCGTGAAGGGCCTGAGTCCACAATGACTTTTCCCATCCCAGTGTGTCAGAGCCTCTGTTTCACCTGGCCCTGAGAGACCCAGTCCTGCTAAGGACTTTTCAGTTAGCAGCCCAGAAGGTCTTGAGTCTGCAAAGGACTCTGTAGCTGCAGCTGAGCAAAGCCAAAGCCTGTTTTTGTAAGGATCAGGGGTGGGACCCCATTCTTGCAGTCACACCCCTTCAGTGTCTTTCAGGAGGTGCAAGTTGTTTTCTCCTCTTCCCTATTTTAATAATGTTCCTTCTTCTGTAAAGGCTCGCCTTCTCATCATGAATGTGGTAGCAAGGATGGCATAGCACTTTCGATGAAACCATATTTGGCTCTAGCATCCAAAGGAATGGCAGGACATAAACCTCAAGAGACCACCCATAATCATATGGAGCTCATTGCATGTCCAGGAGCCCTACTCTATGTACTGATAAGGAGTCTATGCATTCTTTATATATGCCTTCTGTGTCTCTCTGTAGAAAAGATCCAGAGAATAATGGTATTGTACACCTGTACTTTGGTGGCGAAATTATTTCTCTTTTTGTACAGCTATCATTTTTATACCTTTGAGTCTCATGAAAATATTAAGGAACCTCTGCTATTATGGTACTGCTATATGGCCACATACCTCTGAGAAACAGAAAATATGTTGTAATATGCCCCCCCCCTACAGTTGGCCAACTGACAGACATGCTTCATATTGCATTATAGGGGCTTCATGTTTCTCTCCATAATGTTCAGTTCACACTAAACAGTGCCAACTTGTTGTATATAAGGAAAATGATGGTTTGCAGTTTCAAATGACTGCCAATGAGATAGATGCAATGAGCCTGACCACTGCCTGGCAGTCAGAAGCATGAAAAAAATGCTAAATAGCACATATGGATAGAAATCTGGCAGCCCAAGCCAGTCTCCCCTCTGCCAAGAACCTTGCAAGGTCTTACTTGAAATGCAGTCCCTGCCATTCCAACATATAAAACTGAAAAGGCTGCTTTAAAAAAGATCCAAAAACAAAATCTTGCCAAGAGTCCCAATAAATACGATATGTATGATGAAGCATACACCCTATTGCTAAATTTTGCTGTCGTGATTATGAATAACATTAATCCCTATTCCTGCACTCCACTCGCCCCTGCAAAAGAGTTGATCCCATAATGCCTCTGTGTTTGAAGCTTGCTTCAAGGTTAATGTGAATGAAGATATATCTTTGTTCCTGGATACTTATTGGAGTCTATTTACTCAGAAGAGAGGCCCTGCGGAAATGTGGCTGGAAGAAAAGAGAGAATTGAGAAGGAATTGCTATTTTCTGTAATTAATGCTCAGAATGCTGGTTTGTCATTAGGAAATATGGATATATAAAAGATGTGCTGTTTTCTTTTCAGGGGAAGCAGGGCCACTCTACTACAGGTGTGGCTTTAAGGAAGAAGGCTGAATTTTCTCATGGGCGTTGGGTCAGCTCTACAGATCTGAAACATCACTTTTCTGATTACACCTCTGAAAAATTTCATCCTCAGAATTGTACAAAAAAGGAGCATGTCTTGTACTAACTGGAGACAATGGGTCCAGACCTTGGTGATTATATTAATGCAGATGCCAGAAAGTTGCAACTATGCCTATTTCAAAATAAGAAACAAACAGAAGAATGTATAAAGAAGACTGATATGGTCTCTTCCACCAAAACATCAACATAGCTCAACATTTTTTCTGTTTTTCAGAGGTAGCGGCACCCTTAGCCATGCTTTAATAATTCCTGTCTTGGATATATTTTTAGAATTCTGACACTCATTCTCTTTAAATATTCAAAACCTCCTTTAAACTCTTGACACAATTATGCTAGCATGAGCAATGTGAAGTTCCCCATTTTTCTGCACATAAAGGAAAAGGGTGCAATTTATCCCACTATTGGTCTAATTTGGGATGGGTAGGTTTGTTGCTTTTTTCCAGAAATCACACCATGTAGTTGCTAGGATGAACCAGCCCATCACAGCACATTCCTATTTGTACTTTCTGGGTCCCTGTTTGGGGCTACTGTCTTTTTGTTCTGAAAGAAATTCAGCCCTCAATTGGCCTAATGTGTAACTGGCGTCATAGACAAGAACTTATGGTTAGGACACAACATGGAGAGACATAATGATTTCCTATATGGAAAGGTCCATGACAAGGGTGTATTCTATTCCCTTATCTGTTCAATCTGTATGCAGAAAATATCATAGGAAAAAACCAACTAGATTCAGATGAAGGGGGATGAAAATGGTGGAAGAAAACATCAATAATTTGAAATATGGAGGTGATGCCCCCTTACTGACAGAAAGCAGCAATGACTTGAAGAGGCTGTTGGGGAAAGTGAAAGAAGAAATTGCCATAGCAGAACTGCAGCCTACCTGTAAGAAGACAGTATCATTACTACAGAAGGGACTACACAAATTTTATGTTGACAACAAAGAAACTGAAACATATATTTTGTATACCTTGGTAGAGCCATCAATGGAGACTAAAGCCAAGAAACTAGAAGACTGGGACTAGAAAGGGCAAATGAGGGAATTAGAAAAGTTCGTCAAGGGTTCACCAGAAATGAAGACCAAGATCATTGTATTTCTGATCGCCATGGATGGGTGTGAAGGCTCAACAGCAGAGAAAACTGACAGGAAAAAGACTTGATTTGTTTGAAATGTGATGCTGCAGGAGAGCTTTGTGGGTACCCTGGACTGCCAGAAAGATGGAGAAGTGAGTCCTAGAGCCAATAAAACCTGAACTTCCTCTGAAGGCAAAAATGCTGAAACTGAGGCTGTTCTGCTTTGTACACATAATGAGAAGGTAGGATTTTATGGGAAAGGAATATAGGTAGGAAAATTGGAAATTAGCAGGAAATGGGGAAAACCAAATATGAGATGGACCGATTCCCCAAAAGAGAGCATATAGCAAATCTGCAAGAGCTCAACAGGGTGGGTGAGGACAGGGCTGTTTGGAGAGGACTCATTCATAGGGTCACCATGACTCAAAGTTAACTTGACTGCACACAACAGGATAAATCCATTTGGTTTTGTTTTCCACCCCCACCCCCAAGCCTATTTAATCAATGGGATCAGATTGAAGTAGAATTTGTGGCTTTAAATGTCCTTTCTGCATTCAACTTTTCAAAACATTAATCCCCCACCATTTCACGGTTCATATGCTGCAGCCCAAGTATATCGTGGGACAGCAGTATATGAAGGTAAGGGCACCTGGGGCAAGCTGTGTGGGCCTGTTTGAATCCTCTTGCACTTACCCCAGGCCTGGTGCTGCCCCAAGTGGGCCTCTGACGGGCTTCCTGGGCCTGCCGGAGGCCCCAGAAGTGGTTTCCAGTGAACAGAAAGTGGCTTCCGAAAACAGGAAATGCCTTCCAGATTACCCAAAACCACTTCTGGGGCCCCTGACAGGCTTCCCAGGCCTGTCGGAAGCCCCAGAAATTGTTTTGGCAAATTGAAAGTGACTTCCAAAAAGATGGAAGGAAGCTCCTTCTGGATCACCTGAAACCACTTCTGGGGCCTATGACAAGCCTGTTGGAGGCCCATTTGGGGCAGCCCCAGGCCTGGGGTAAGTGCAAGAAGACCCAAACAGCCCCCCCCAGTTCCATCCTGACCAAGTATCCACATTATTGCGGGCCAGGTTGGGTCCCCACCCTCACGATAATGCCTTTTAAAAAGCACTACTGTCTTTTCTAACACATTTTGTCTTCTTGCGAAGGGCCCAAAGTATGACAGCCACAATTTCATCCATTTTGCTTCTAAAGATGCAGCAACTGAGGCTTGATTTGAAATAGGACCCACTTGTTCATCTTTCTGGCAGTCCAGGGTATCCATATAGTCCCCCTCCAGCACCACATGTCAAAATGAATCAATCTCTTTTCTGTCTTCTTTTTTTCTCTGTGCAGTCTCAGCCCTTTTCAGAATGCTTGACAGTAGACTCCATTTGGATTGATGATTGGACCAGGGTATATAAAATATTCAACAATTTTTAGTTTCTTCATTGTGAGCATTAAAGTTATGTTGCTCTTTCATAGTCATGGTTTTTGTCTTCTTAATGTTCAACTGCAGCCCTGCTTTTTCACTTTTGTCTTTCACTCTCAGGTGCCATTTCAAGTCCTTGCACCATTTTGCCAGCTATATGGTGACTTCTGTATATTTTTCATTATTAATGCTTATCCTCCTCCATCTAAACCAAATCAGCTTTCTGTATCTGTTCTGCATATGCAGCAGATAAGAGAGACAAATTATTATTATTATTATTATTATTATTATTATTATTATTATTATTATTATTATTATTATTATTATTATTATTATTATTATTATTATTATTCAGCATCAGCTTTCACAGATAGTGTGGATGGAAGGGCAGATAGTGATGAGGTCCACACAATGCATATTAACGATTGGGGCCCTTCACCATAGTGCACAGAACCATGCAATGTGGATGTGCCAGTGGGGACCAGCCTTTGAAGATGATCATGACTGTCTTGAAACCATGAGGCTCTGGATGGTTGCCCCCAAATTGAAGATGATCAGGATTTAGAAGCTATCTAAAGGACTGGATCTCCACATATGAACCTGGCATTATGATAATCAGGGGTGGCCTTTCACTTGTTCCCAACACCCTGACAGGTGCCTTTGGTGGGGGTACGGGAGAGGGCATGCCCTGCTGCTGCTTCCTGACTCTGGAATTCCCTCGCACAGGAAGTTTGGCTGGTCCCCATCTCTGCTGTCTTTCTGCAGGCAAGATTTTCCTTAAATACTGGAGGTTTGAGAGAGGTTTTAAATGGGTCATTGGGCTCCATTTTAAGTTTGTATTAATATTAATCTTTTTTACTATTTTACTATAGTAACCTCCCTAATCTATAATATTTGTTTAATTATTTTAAAATATCTGTATATTTTGTGTGTTTAGCTTTAATACAGTTTTTATGATGGAAGCTGCCTTGGGTCCTTTCAGAGAAAAAAGCAGGATATAAATATTTTACAGAAATAAAATAAATAAATCCAGCTAGTTGCAAAATGTATATGTTGCTTCAACCTCATGCCAGTAATGTCCATCAGCAGCAGAGCTAAAACTTCACAGTGCACAGTTAGAATGAATGCAAATGAAAACTAAGCAAGTGCCTTGTCCATATTCTTGAGATATTTTGATAGCTAACTCCCTGAAGAACTTGGAAAGATGTTATTCAGGAGTTCTGTACCCTATTACTTCTCCTCTCCTGCTGTGAACCCTCCCCCTTTGTCCACTCTGTTGTGTATTTGATTTATTTATCATCATATTTATATGTTGCAATGTCAATCCCAGTTGCCTTTATGGAGCTTGGGTGGTGTGAGGGTAACATAAAGGAGGTGTGGGTAAATTTGGGTAATGGTGTATTTTTTCTTACTGCATAAAAAGCAATAAAATTGTTAAACAAAAAAATATTAATGCACTAAGCAATATGGCTGGAAGGTTAGAAATGTGCTTATTAATTAAATTAAATATGAAGGTCACATTTTAAAAGCCCAAACTCCTAAACAGATCTCTTGCTAAACCCCTTCGCCCAGGCGATCCCCCTGCCCTGTCCTTAGCAAGAAAAATTCATCCTCCCTTTATGCAGAAGGAGCAAAAGGAGGTGTGCTTCTTAGTGACCTCATCCTAGGGCAGAGCCACCTTGAATGCATGGTAAAGTGCCATCCATCCCAGTCTTCAGTTTGGCCGAAATACGTGTTCCCAAATTTTTATCCCAAATTGTTGTTTTGAGGTTTGTTCCTGATGCGAGGACTGTCACACATGATAGCTTGGGGAGCAGCTATATAGGGCTGTGGAGTTGTATTTGCAACCCCACAGTTGTCAGGGATGGATGAAGATCTTGTGACCGGGGCAGAGAGCATGACAAAAATGTTGACTCACACTACATTGTATTTGTGCAATGACAAAATCCACATTGGGAATGATTAGAAAATGAAACTGCCAATATTAAGTACTGTTATTCAAATTGGTGTGAATACATTTGAAATCCTATAAACAGCTATGGCTACTACACTGAAATGGGATCTTGCAGAGTTCAGAAAGACCCAAAAAAGGGCAAGCACAACAATCAAAGCCCTAGGACACCTCTCTGGTGAGGAAAGGTTGCAATGTTTGTGTCTGTATAGCTCTTCAAAAAAAGCAATTAAGGGAAGACAGGATAGGTGTTGTGTATTGATCTTTATTCCTATTATCTGTAATTGCTTATGTTGAAGTAACTGCCTTCCTGTTCCCAAAGGGAACAGGCGTATTGGTTATTTCTAGTTGCTGCATTTGGATCCTCAATCCTATTGGTTTCTGCCAAAAGGCAGCTTTGTGATTGCTTGTAATTGTTCCCTCCAAAATGTATCTTTTTCTAGCCTGTCCTCGTTCCTATAAATGTAGCTCCCTCGCCCCAGTCCCCACCCTTGTTCTCTCCCTGAATAAAGAGTTGTTACCAGAGAAGCTGTCTCCAGCCTACTATGTCACAGAGCTGAAATCACTTGCTGAAATCACTAAACCCCACGCTTTCACAATAGGTGTATATAAAAAGGATTGGTGTGAGAAGAAAATAGATAATGAGATTTTTCTCTCAGTTTCACAATACTGGAAGCTGGGTTCACCCACTAAAAACTGAATGGTGGGAGATTTCAGATATATGAAAGCCAGTACTTCCCCCCACACAATATGTAGTTGAACTGTGAAATTGGCTACCATTAGATATAATGAAAGCTGACATCTTGGATAGGTTTGGAAGTGGGTTTCATAAAGCCATGGAACCTAGGCTATAGGGACTCTCCAGTGTCAGGGGCAACACACTTCCCTAAACTCTAATATATCATTTGCTGATGGATATGAGATGATGGGTGCTATTGCTTCCTGTGGGTAGACTCTACATAGGCAACTGACTGGCCACTGTGTGAACAGAATGCTAACCTATAAAGAACCTTGATTTGAGCTAATTCTTCTTATGTTTGTTTGTTTGTGTGTGTGTATGTATGTGTGTGTGTGTGTGTGTGTCTTAACAGCCTTCCTCTCCTAGGAATCATGGGATCCAGTTGGAATCTCCACAGCATGGAATATGCCATGCAGACTGACAGAGCATAAGCACCAGTCTGTCTGATCAATCATCATTCAGAAATCCACTTGAATGCAAATAAATAAATAAATAAATAAATAATAAGAATAAGAATATTGATTTAATTAACCCAGAGCTACTGTCAACTTCCCTCTGGCTTTTCAGAGGTAGAAATAATTACTTGAATGCTGATGAGTACGTTTATACCATTGACTGGAGAAATTTACTCATCTGACATCTAAATACTACTACATTCAAATATATGTCTTTTAATGGGCTTCAATAATGTCATAAAACAATCTCACATTATGTCTTGATGAAAACATACATCACACTCTTTAGTTGCTATTGTGCTTATTGAAGGTTATCTGTGTAAGTCTGCGCTGTATACTGATGTAGACAGTTAAAAATAATTCAATGAGAGGGAACATTACATAATTGAAGCAATACAAGAATCCCTGTGGAATAGGATCTGAGAGATAACATTTTAGTAATTAGCTCTTAAGAGTAACAATGGAGCGCTGGCAGCTCTCCTAGAAGTTAAAATCAAGATTTCATGGTATTTACAGCTAATTAATTGTACGACCAAGGCTATTCAGAGAGATTTGCTGATGTCTCTTGAATAAATGATTGTGTTTGGAGGGAAAATGCATATCAGATTTGAGTATGGTAAATTACTTTGGGTCTTTGTCATTTGCCATCATTGCAGCAACTATTCTTCTTCATAATGTGGGCCTGTGCAACCTTAGCAAGTACCTTGCACTCATTTCATAGTGATTTACTTCCTGTTGGCATCATGGATAAGTTGTCTACATTCCACAGTGCCCTCTAGCAGATTTTGGTGACACACCAGGGCTTATAATGTGTGTGATAAAGTGGTGTTCAGTAGGAACCCACTTGTACTGACCCTAATATGGTTTTCAAGGTCACTGAGGAATTTAAGGAGTCTTTTGAACAAGTTCCACCCTCCCAGTCAGTACCAGTGGTTGAGTTGGGACCTGAACCCAGGTCCCCTGAGTTCTGTTCCATTGCTGTGTCCAATGTCCATTATACCACATTGGGTATGGTCACTGGGTGGCTATGGAGAGAAATCCACTTTGCTAACTGCAGCACTTGGCTGAGTCTCCAGCTGTCCTTTCACATTCTCTTTACTTCGTGACAGCCCATGCAGTTACTATTGGCTCTCTTGAGAACTTATGAAAAAAACATTTCCTTGAGCTCTGCAGGGCTTCACTGCATCTCATTTTAACAGTTTGGCTGTGCCACAAGTTTAAATAACACAATATTCCACAATTGCTGTGTTCCACAATATTCTGAGCTGTTCATGTTTGCTGGAAAGCCCTTTAAACAACTTTCCATAGTTTCCATACCTAAGAGTTTCAACAGCTGTTGCCTAATGGGTGCCTGGCAGATCCACAGGGTTTGTTGTAGTCATTTTAACAAGAACAATTGTGTAGCGGAACTCCCAAGGACAAAGCCCAGGGCTTTTTCAGTAACTCAGACTCCAACCTCTTTTGCCACCTTCCTCAGACTTCCCCTTTTCTTCTGATCAAATGGATTCTCCTGTCATGATGAATACCTGGCCTTCTGAATGTACCACTGCAATCGTGCACAACAGCAAGCTCCAGCAAACTCAACTCCCATACACCCAGAAGACAGTCTCTGCGCTTGATAGCCCTTTAGAAGCAGGTTGTCACCACAGCCAAATAGGGCCAGAATGCAGATACCTACCCTTACACTAGTCTTTTTTTGCTGGGAGTCCTTTAGGCTGGTGGTTGATATGTGCAAATATGACCACATCCCATATGGGCTCACCTGGCACTGGCTACCTGTTGTGTCCTGGGCCAGGTTCAAGCTGATGGTTTTAACTTGAAATGGGCATTTCATTTTGGAAGGGGACTGGTTCCGAAATGAAACATGCCAGCACAGCTGGTGCTTGGAACCCAGTCCCACCCTCTGGAACAAAATCAACCACTGTCTTACCTTGCTCTATTTCATGCTGGGCAAAAATCCAACCAGGAAGCAGCCTCTGATGTGTCATCTTTCCTTCTCTAGGGCACTGGCCAATCAGGAGCTGCGCAAGGACGTGCATCATCCTGCTTCCCTGTCTGATTGGAAGGATAGTGCAAGGATAGGTATCTGCATTCTGGTCCCTTATCTAGTTTTAACTTAGAAAACCCTCCATGGCTTTGGAACTGAATAAATGACACAGTGCCTGTACCTTAGATTAATAAATGCCTGTCCAACTAGATCTTCTTTAGTGTTGGCACTTAAGGTGGCCACTCCTAGGGAAGCCTGAAAAACTGTTATGAGAACCTGGGCTTTCTCAGTGGTCGCCTCTGCTCTTTGAAAAAAATGCCAGTTGACATTCATTTGGCTCCATCTGTGACAATTAGAGATGGGCACGAATAAAAAAATGGCATTTCATTTGTCGTTTGTCGTTTGGGGGGGTCCATTTTGCTTCATTTCCGTTTTTTCGTGAATTTTTGCAAAAAAATCATTTTCATTTTCATTCATTTTGTTACTGTTTCGTTACCATTTATTTCAATTTTTTTGTGATTTTTTTTTAGCATTTAAAGCAGTTCAATGTATTGCCGTAATGAAAACAAAACAGACGACAAAATTTCTGGTGTTTCTGTTCATTTCGTTTCATTTTAGAGACAAAATTCGTTTGTCGTTTTGTTGCGTAATGAAATGAAAAACAAAAACGTAAATGAAAAATTGCTCATTTCGTGCCCATCTCTAGTGACAATATTTAAGAATTCTTTGAAGACCTGCCTCTACTGTGAGGCTTTTGGCAGTGCTGCACATTGCTCGCTACCTACCTGACTCCCTATTATGATTTGTTTGTTGCATGAGTTTATTAAGTTTACTTAATATATGTAAAATGTAATATTTATTTTATTGTTTTAACTTTTCTTGTACACTGCCTGGAGTTGTTCTCTGAATTAAACTTGACAGTATATAAATATATAAATATATAAATAAATAAAATAAATTATCTCAACATGTTCCTCTGGTTTCAGTGCTTTTAAGCCTTTAGCTGTAGATGATGATGATGATGATGATGATGATGATGATGATGATGATGATGATGATGATGATGATGATGATGATGATACATGACCATAAGATACTTTACATAAGAATAAAACACATAACATCTAAATCAAATAACAAACAAAATGTCTAAGTCATATGACAAAATTATTTAACACTCAATTGTTTCATTTAAACTGTACAGTAAAAGAAAATATTGTGGCTAGGTTGTTGAGAACTCTGCTGTTAGGTTGCAACTGGCTCAGGAAAAGACTGTCTATAGAGCCATGTTTTTAGTGATACAGTATTTTAAAAGAGGCTATGGAGGGGGCTAACAGAATCTCAGTCAGGAGATGATTTCAGAGGGATGGAGCTATCACTGAGAAGGCACAATTTTGAGGGTTGCCCCCCCCCCCAATTTGTGCCATCTCCTGGGGTAACAATCTTAATCTCCTGGTCTGAGAAGACTGGGTATTACAGATGGGCATGAAACAGAAGAATTCTGTTTCATTTCATTTTGTTTGTTTGTTTCATTGGGGGGGGGGTTTGCCAGCGTTAGAGCTCCAAACTGGCATCCCTACCATTTTCAGAGGGATCCTGATAAGCTGTCATCGGCTGGACCCTTTTAAAAATGGCCCAGTTGGCACTGGGGAGATTCCCAGGTGGCGACTGGCTGTCACCCCAAGTGCCGATCAGCTGGCTCATGGGGCCCTGCCGGCTGCCCCTCAAGCGCTGATCAGCTGGCACACAGGGCTCTGCCATCTGACCCCAAGTGCATTTCAGCTGGTGCAGGTGGCAAGCACTGATCAGCTAGCATGCCTGTCTGCCCCCTCTGCAGATGATTGGTGCTAGGGAGGGGGCGGTCGGCATACACTGGTTGTCAAAACAACAACACTCCCCCCAAAAATCAAATGGAATGGAATGAAACAAAACTTCCCGGTTCATTTCATTTCATTTTTTAAAAAAAGTACTTTGTTTTTCATTTTGTTAGGAAATAAAAAATAAAAATCATTTTGTGCCCATCTCTACTGATTATGGGCTGATCTCTGCAGAAGAAGGCATTCAGCTGGTTAGCAAGGTCACAAACCATTTTGGGCTTTATACATTAGAGTCAATACCTTGAAGCTGGTTCTGAAGAGTGGCACAGCCAGAGTGGTGGAGATATGTTCATATTTTCTCATCCCAGAAAGTAATCTGGCAGGCAGATTCTGGACTTGTTGAAGCTTCTGCACCAGCCTCATAGACAGCCCCATGTAGAGACCATTGCAGTAGTCTATTATTGTGACTACCAGAGCATTCACCAATGTGGTGAGCAATCCAATGTCCAGGAGCACAGCTGGGAAATCTGCCTATGAAGGAAGTAGACAGACTGGATCACAGATGCTACCTGGGACTCTATGGATAGAATCAGATCCAGTAAAATGACCTAGCTTTGGACCTCATGCTTCACAGAGTCACCCCCGACCCCCAAAGAAGAGTTTCCAATCCACAACCATTTTGAGATCCATTGGATCTCCATCTTGTCTGGGTTCAGACTCAGTCTTTTCCCCTCATCCATCCCAGTGCTGCATCCAGACAGCACTCAAGGGATGGGACATCATCATCTACAGGTGGATAGAAGGTGAGATACAGCTGCATGTCATCTGCATGTTGATGGTACAAAGCTCCATATCCACTGATGATCTTCTTTGGTGTCTTCCTATAGATATTAAATAGCATTGGTGAGGTGATTGATCCCTAAGGGTCTCCACAATTGAGAGTCCAAGGAGTGGATGTAATCTCTAGCTGAACTCTGGAGGACAATTGTTATTTTTTAAGAGCTCCTCTTTCATTTTGGTGACCCTTTCAAGTACGTCTGTGAAGATTCTCAGTCATCCAGGTTCGTTTAACTGGGAGTTGAGTCATGGCTACTGGACTTCTTTTTTGAGAGATAGAAATGCTTCGCTGTTCATCCAAACAGCTTCATCGGTCTGAATACAGCTAGTGCAAGAGACCTTCTTATAGTCAGCTTGACCTCTTGTCCCCTGGTCTGATTGGCTCATAAGATGAACAAAGATTGAATAGGCTCATTAGGAAGACATTAGTGTCCATGGCCTTAAGGTAAACAATGGCCTAAGGTGCTGAAACCCATCAAGAATGGGTCGTTAGCTGTCAAGAATGGGTCGTTAGCTGTGACCTGGTGGTGAATGCTCCTTGATTTGCCTGGGTACTGTGGAAAGTACAGCCTGGTAAGTAGCAGCTAGACTATGCCGGAGCCCCCCACCTCTGTTGAGGGAGGGATTTTCAATGCTAACATGAATGGCTTCCCTTACTCCTCTCTCAAACCACCTCTCTTCTTTGTCTGATATGTGTACATCCTCATCTTTGAAAGAGTGGCCTTTTTCCTTCAAATGGAGGTGTACTGCTGATTCTGGTCCTGAGCTGTTACCCCTCCTATGTTGGGCCATTCTTCTTTTTAATGGCTGTTTAGTTTCTCCAATGTAGAGGTCTGAACACTCTTCACTGCATTGGACTGCATATACTATATTGCTCCTTTTAAAAAAACCATCAAAGGACCAAAGTTTTTTATGTCTTTCATTTTGGTTTTTCTCATTTGGCATGGAGGCCAACAGACCCTCTCCCCCCAAAAAAAACTGTTTTGGTCTAAAATATTAGGTCTGCAGCAACCTTAATTTTGGGGGCAACACAAGCACTTTGCTTTAGAAACAAAATCACCATCAGCCCTACACAGCAGTTAGTTTACATCATGTAAAATCCTAGTCAGCATCATCAGTAGGACACAATGCATATGAGAAAGAAAAGCATCATTGGATTTATCAAGTTTCATTGTCACCATTCACCAGGCACATGGCTTAATAAAATCCCAAATCTATATTATTTCAGAGGCTGTGATAAAGCCAGAGGAGACAAAAATGATAGTGTCTGGGAGTTGAGTCATGGCTACTGGACTTCTTTTTTGAGAGATAGAAACGTTTCGCTGTTCAATCCAAACAGCTTCATCGGTCTGACCCAGAAATGATAGTGCTTTTTCATGTTCTCCACCACCACCTCATTCAGATTGAAACATGGTGGTTTCATTCCTAATAGTGAGCGTGTTTTATTCCTGTAAGCTATGGAAGACCTACATGAGTTAACCTCAGATAAAAAAAGTGGGATTCTGGAGCTTAACTTTGTTCCTATCAGCAGTTTGACTTGGCTGAAATAATTTCCCAAGGTGTAGAGAGATATGTTAAAGAGCAAGGCAGGGAACTAAAGCTTTGTAGAGCAGCTGTTTCAAGGATTTAATTGCACATTTAGCTTCCCCCACTGCAGGGGCAGGGGGGGTAATGCGCTGAAAACTGTCAAAAGAAGACAGTGAAGAGACCGTGGACCATTAACTGACATGAAAAAGACTGTAACTTCCAACCAAAGATAATCTCATTTTATTTTACTGATAATGGCTGGTGTTTTTGTACTAAGAAGTTTCAATGAATTTTGAAAAATAGCCATCAGAAGGTAAGTTATAAAATATACCCTGTTATAAAATGCCAGATGCAGCTTTTGTCAAGTACAGTTTGGATGAACAAGGTGCACCAGGTGGATATCTAGGAGGATTATATGGGGAGATATGCTCTATGAGATGGAAGCTCAGGAGGGGGCCTTCTTGGTGGCTGCTCCCAAGTTACTGAATGCCCTAACACTAGCCTTGTCCCTATCTCTCCTGTCTTTTCACCAACAGGTGAATGCCCTTCTTTTCAGACAGACTTTCAGAACATGAACTAGATGCTCCATAGTTGCTATAGTTATTACTTTTGAATCCCATTAAATGCCTTTTAATGTCATGTTATTAGAATTATTTTTAGAAGAGCATTTTAATATTACCATAATTAATTGGTTTTTAATGGTTTATCCCCCCCCAACCCTATTTGTTTTGATCCATGTGTGAGACACCCTATGTGGCTTCACCTGAAAAAAGGCAGAGTAAAATTGCTATAAATGTATTAATTAATCAAGGTTTTGCTTTATGTTATTAAAATATACTTGTTGTTAAGCCCCACCCCCAAGTAACAAATGTGCTATGTGGACTTAAAATGTCTCTCAGTGGTTTGAATTTCTGCACTAAGTGCAGCAAGAATTTTCTTGGGGTTTTCCACAATTCTATACCTACATCCAAGGTTCAAACAGCTGGGTGATCCCTTGAACTTTTCCTGGATCTGGTTTAACCCCTCATGCAAACAAGTCTGCTGTTGTGTTGTTACTGTGTGGACACAAGGATAAGGATATCATTCATTTAGTAGGAATGACTCTAAAGGCTCCTTGGGAGCTAGGATCTCCTATTTTGGAAGTGCTTGTGAGCTGAAGAAATCTCAGATGGCAAAATCCTTTAAAGCAACTTCACCCCAAAGGCATTACCAAAAGTGTTAATAGCACTGATCCTACAGCTGGTGGGATCTAATAAAAGGTTGACTGGGCATCCACTATGGAGAAAACTTTTGCATCTCCAAACTGTGTTGTACAGAACGGAGCACTTACCCATTCTCTCAACTGACACGGTCATTTAATTTAGACAGATCATATTCAAACCTTCCTGTTCAATTTTGTACAGCCAACCACAGGTGCTCACCAGTCAGTCGCTCATGATACCTGCTTCTGAGATCACTTCCTTTGTGTCCATTTGGTTGCCTTCTTCCTGCCACAGGAGGGGCAGAGATTCTTCTGAGTGTCCAGAGAGCAAATTGTTTCACATTAACCCAAGTAAATTTCAATGGTTCATTTGACCCAGGCCTTGGGATAGTCTGGGGAATCTTCTTCAAAATAGGCTGCAGTGATGCCCTTTATCCTCTTTAAAGGCTGGCACTGCAGTTGCTTGGGGACCAAAGAGCGTTGCAATTGCTGAGCATCCATAGAGAGTGGCCAACACAGAACAGGTGTTCTTCCCGTCCTCCTTTGAGGGTGGTATAAAATTAGCTTCTGATAGGTACCATGAAATGCTCTGGGAGTTTTCACATCCCATTCAGTTCTTGAAGGGGTGGCTTTTCCAGCCTTCTGAACAAGCGACAAAGCAACCCTTCTATTGATTTTAAGTTCAGTCTGTTTGTCTACTTCCTGGAAGGAAGTGGTCCACAGTAGTTTGTTTTGATCGTCTTCACTGAAGGTCCTTATATGGAGTATTCATCAGGGCTAGCCTTTGGAGTACTTACTGTAACTTTACCATATGAGCACTACACTACAGCACAACATATTTTCATTCTGCATGCTCAGGATCCTGTCTCTCCTGCAGGCACTCCTCCTGCTAAATTAGCTAAAATATTCCCAGATCTGTCTAGTAAATGTTGGAAATGTGTGCAAGAAATGGGGACTTACTATCACGCACGGTGGACGTGTGATAAAGCGAAAAAAACATTCGATTAAAATACATATCTGATTTAATAGAATAATAAAAGTACATCTAGACTTTAGGCCAGAACTCTTTTTACAAGGCATCTTACCAGAGGAATTTAGACAAACAAAATACCTATCTAATATTGCACATTCTGACAGTGGCAAGGATAGTTTGGGCACAACATTGGGAAAATGAAGAAACACCAACAGATGAAATGATAATTATGAAAATTTTGAAATGTGCAGAGATGGATGGATTGGCAATGAGAATCAAGGAAAACAGGGACTCACAATATTACCAAGTATGGATTCTGTTTTATCCTGTTTTTAAAAAAGAAACAAAGAATTAGAGAAAGCTGGTTGTAACATAATAATGGCTGAAACTCTTGTAGCATGATGAGTAATAAATATTACATATACTTCTTTTTCCCCATAGAAAATGAATAAAATATAGTTTAAAATATAGTGCTTAATCGCTTCCAAATATTGTTCTGTAGATCACTAAATGTGAATACACTTAGAAAATAATATTCATTTTATTTTTAATGTTTTCATATAACTGAAATAAATTACTTTTAATTCATTAAAGAATATTTATTCCTTAAGTTAAAAGCATTGTAGAACAAACTAAATGAAGCACAATAACTTAGACATATTGTACTCATTTATAGACATGGGCACGACCAGAAAAAATGACGTTTCGAGTTTTCGTTTGTCGGAACGGGTCCGTTTCGGGTCGTTTCCATTTGTTGTGAATTTTTTCAAAAATTTGTCATTTCCGTTTGTTGTTTGTCGTTTCTACCATGATTTAGCGCGATTTGACTTCCCAGAGCATAGGGGCATCCCGCAATCAGGGCTGGCGCTAGGTGTTTTTGCGCCCAAGGCGGGGGGCAGGCGAGCAGGTGGTTGGCGGCCGCAGGTGGGCGAGTGGGCCGGTGGCGCGGGCGGACGGGCGAGTGGGCAGTTAGGATATCACTTAGGATAGAGGTTCTGTTCTTGGCTTGCACCCAAAATGTGTGTGTGTGCAAGCAAATTGAAGTTGGGAAAATAGAAAATAAATGGTAGCATATAATATATTTTTAAAATAAATCCACACCTCCCACTCCTAGTCGAACCTCCCCCTTTATCCAATATCAGAAAAAAAATCCCCACAAACTGCCAGAGAAGAAATAAAGAATAAACTGCTATTCCCTTCAGCAGACAAAGCTGCAGGGAATCAAAGAAATTATTTTTTAAATTAAATTCCCTCCCAGCCTGCCTAACTTAAATCCTAAAGCCCCCAGCCTCCCTCCTCAATCTCGATTGGATCACACCAGCACCAGCAGCCAGCCCTCCTCCCTCAACAACATCCATACACCCGACTGCGATTTCTGGAAGGTACCTTGGCTTTTTATGCCCTCCGAGACATCCAGAAGTGTCAGTCAAAAACCTGGCGATGCCATTGGTGGAATGGTTCAAACAATTTGCATGGTCCCATCCCATGCCCAGCCCAAATGGGCAGGTCTAAAAAAAATAAAAAATAAAATTAAATAAAATAAAATAAATACGACGTTTTATTGCTATAAAAAACCCCACTGCTGCTACTATTAAAATTCAGGCATTTAAAATAAATAAATTTCACATGTTTCTGTGGTGATTTGGTGTGTTTTTTGACCACGATTTCAAAAGAAAAATTGCAGTCGCCATTTTGGATCCCCACCCACCGCATGGCATGGCGAGATAACGAGGATGACCCCCCCAGCCTGGTGCAAGCAGCCAAGGACAGGAGAAGAGGGGGGAAAGGCCGGGGACCCCCCAGAAACCACCCCTCTGGTAGGTGGCAAAGCCTCAGGCAGGCATATTTTCGCCTGCTTTTTTGGCCAGGAGTCGGGTTTTTTTTAAAAAATTTTAAAAAAAAAATTCTGTGCTTCGCATTGCACGATCGCCATGATGCCACAAACGGAAACGGAAAAACCCGACCAAATTTTTCTTTTTTATGTTCAAGTTCGAGTTCTGACAGCTTAATTATCGTTACTGTTTCTGTTACGTAACGGAAACGATAACCGAAAATGGAAACGACAATTTCGCCGAGTCGTGCCCATGTCTACTCATTTATTAAGGTCAACTATTGAATTCATCAGTGTATACATGTAATTAAAACTGACAGTCCAAAGCACCTATTAAAACATAGAACAACCCAACACAGGGTGCTGCCTCCTATGCTACTGAGCCATTCCTCTAGTGCACCCCCCAAAAACCGAATGACTTTTAAAAGTCCAAAATGTCTCCACATGACATGCCACCACAAGAGGAATGAGTGGAGAGGGGGGGCGCAATGGGGGAATGGCTCAGCAGTGTAGGTAGCAGTATTATGAGTTGAGCTGCACTTGCTAAAACAAAGACCTTCCTTTCCACTTCCCCAGATCTTTCTCTTAAATGGCAGTATAAAGAGCAGTTCCCAGTTATGATAGGAAGGGCCCCCCTCTGATGTTATAGGTGATTTACTGGCTACTTTTGTCATCATGGCTCTCAGAGCTTCCCCCAGGAACCTCTGTAGTTCAGTCCAGACCAATAAGAGGACAATATTTTAAAAGGAGAGTGCTCCAGCCAAAATCTAAACCAATGACCACAATGCTTATTCTGCATGGTAATCCAGGACAGACATTGGAAGAACCTTCAGAATATGTGTGTTCATGCCAGTTTGTTTCCTGGGTGCTAGAAATTAAAGGTTGTTGGGAGAGTCACTTGGGAACAGTCACTTGTTAATGAGGCAGCCACACCTGCAGTTCAAAACATTTAGTTTGGCCTCACTTGAGCTCCCCTTTGGTCTGTTTTTCTCAGAGCTATGCCTGTCTATTTTCTGTTGCTGTTGAGGTGCCTCAGCATTTAAAAGCCATTCAGGTGTTTTGAAGGTCTTCTTCTCACAGAGGTTCCAGTTACAGAGGCGTAGCTAGAGTTTGGAGTGCCCAGGGACAAAGTCAGTTTTCGTGCCCTCACGTCCCCCCCAACCATGTCTCTCTCACCCAGCAAGGGGGGAGCAGATCCTTGGGAAACAGTGGGGGAGGGGAAGAAGGGTCTCTCTTTCTCATGCCCTCTTTGGGGGGTCTTCCTTCCAGTCAAAGCTGTCCTGTGCAAACAGCACAGCACGCGGATAGCGCCAAGCAGGCAATTGTTTTTCAATCATCACCTCCATGGCACGCTTCCCCCTCCTCTTGCCCCTCTCTTGACTAAGGCATCAAGTGAACCTTAGCTGGGGGAAAGGAGGAGAGGAAAGCAGGTGATGGGACCCCCCCAAACAGCACCTCTGTGGGAGCAATCACCTGCTTCCCTCTCCTACTTTCCCCTGACTAAGTATTGCCAAGCCAGGTGAAAGGACGACTGCTGGCAGGAAGGCGCATGGCTTCCTCCTCCTGCTCCCCCTCCAGGTGCCCCCAGATTGCTGCACACCCCAGGGAAAATGCACTCTTCTGCCCCTCCCTAGTTACCCCAGTGTCCAGTTAGTCTCTATCATGACACTATTGTTAACAGACTGTAGATACCACTAGTTTGTAGTTTTTTTTTTCTCCAAAGGGAAAATGGGGGTGTGTGTCATGATTTAAGGGGTTGTAAAATGTGATTGGATCCTCCTCACCTTAACCTTTTTTTTTTACATCTAGAATATAAGATAGAAACCCCAGAAACTCAGACTTTTTCTCCCTTCAAAGTTGCTATTTTCAAACTCTGTATTCATGGATTCCTATTTATTATTATTTATTTATTTGGTGCATTTCTATACCGCTCCTTTTTCCATAAAGGAACTCAGGGCGGTTTCCTGAATTTATTCCAAATATTAAAAATGGGGGAGAAGGAGGAATAGCCATTCATTTTTATGATTCTTTCATTGTATTTGATCTGTTTTAAATCTGCCAGCACAGGTCACTTGTGTCTGTACTGGATGTAAACAGTTTTACTTTTAAAAAGTCATAGATTTAAAGCTGTTTGGCCAAATGTTCCCATATGTGGCACAGAGGCACTCTATTTTCTACGCTTGTGGCAAATTTGGTACTGATCCAGTTCCAGTTCCAGCCCTCCCTTTTTTAACTTGGTTTATTAAATGTTGGATATTACTGTCAAAAAATATATTGGTGCACTCCTGTGCACCAATAATAGAGATGATTTCAACATATGGTTCTAATCTGATCTAATCTAAGATATGCAGAGCTAGAAGGTACCCGATGGAAGATGAAGATGACTCCCAACTTCTGGCTTTACAGCCTTATGCTTAAACCCTTGAGCTATCCAGCAGCGCCTTAGCAAATAGCATCTGCATCAGTGGTGGATTAATACTGTCAGATTTTCCCTTGGTATTTTTCCTCCAGAACATTTCATCTCTTTACCATATAAAAAGTGTCATCTCCTGAGGCAAATGTACTACTGGATTTCTATAACCTCTTTTGTTGGGACACGGAAGTACTCAAGATGGCTTTCTTATCCAAGGAAATGCCGAGGTTATTATTACGAAGAATATTTCCCCCCTAATTCCTAGGTGGTGTTTGAATATTTTCTATTTTTTTGTGTAAGTTAACTTTTGAGATTTGTTTTTTGTTTGTTTATTTTGGAAACAACACGAAAGACTAAGGCTTGTTATATGCAAGACAATATGTTGACGGTGCAATAAACAAAGTAACCTTCACCATGAGCTTTGTGATGGGGCCATGGTGTTCTGAAAGCACTGTACCATGGCACAGAATCTTTTCCACCCTGTCAAGTTCAAGATATCTTGCCGTGAATTTAAATAATGCTGATCTAGCTAGAGAGAGAAGTGCTGAAGCAAATGCAATGTGGAGCCTGCCAAGAATGGACAGGTGAGGTGGCAAGTTTATCCATCCCATGGCATTTGTAAAAATATGCAATCTTTTCTCTAACACAGAACTAACTCCAGTGTTGTGCCAGCATTAGAGATGGGCACGACTTGGCGGAATTCCCGTTTCCGTTTCCGTTCCTCGTTTCCGTTACGCAACGGAAACAGTAACGGGAATTACTCTGCCAGAACTCGAACTCGAACCGACTAAAGAATAATTGGGTCTGATTTGTCGTGGTCGTTCCTGGCATCGCGGCGATCCCCGCGATGCCAAGCGGCACAGAAAAAAAGTTTTTAAAAGTTTAAAAAAAAACCCGATTCCCGGCCAAAAGGGCACCTACCAGAGGGCTGGTTAACCCCCCCTCTCCTGTCCTGGGCTGCTCTGGTGGTGGGGGTGGGGGAAATCCTCGTCGTAGTCGCTCGCAAAGCACCGGACTCGCTGCCGGCCGCCGCAATTCAAGCGGAAGCGGCACAGAAAAAAAGTTTTAAACACCCCCCCCCCCATTCCCTGGCCAAAAAGCAGGCGAAAATATGCCTGCAGTGCAGAGTGCACCTACCAGAGGGGTGGTTTCTGGGGGGGGGGGGGTCCCAGCCTCCCCCCCTCTCCTGTCCTGGGCAGCCGGACTCGAGTTGCCATGCCATGCGGTGTGGGCGGGGGATCCAAAATGGGGCGGCGACCGCAAATTTTTTTTTTGAAATCGTGGTCCAAAAACACACAAGCACCACACAGAAACATGCGAAAATTGCTATTTTAAAACTGCCAGAATTTTTACAGTAGCAGTGGGTTTTTCTTGCAACAAAATGTCTCCTCTCTTTTCTCTCTCTCCATTTTATTTTATTTTATTTTATTTTATTTTATTTTATTTACACCTGCGCAATGATGGGCTGGCCATGGGAGTGACCATGCAAATTTTTGGAGCCATTCCACCAATCGCATGGCCACTTGGCCAGGTTGACCACAGACTTCTGGGATGTGCCAACCGGGCATAAAAAGCCCACTAACCGTAGCCTGAACCCGAACCCGAACCCTAAGCCTAACCCATACGCCAGTACACTGTCCTTCTAAGTGGGTCAGAGAGGCCCCCAGAGGTGCACCCCAATACTCACCCTAACCTCACCCATAACTAGCCTAACCCTAGCCCTTGCGCTAACCCTGTTGCCTAAGCCAGATCTGTACTTGCATTGCACTATAGCAAGTACAATTCCCTTAGTGAAACTCAGTGGGTGCAGAGACTGAGTCTGCCAGTCCGCCACTTGTGGCTCTGGGTGACTCCTGCAGGCTTGGCTCGGCCAGCAGCATGTGTGACATCATGCAAACCATGCCCCCGAGGCCTGACTGATGCAGGGAAGGCAGTAGGCACCCCAAAAAGAGGGGTGCCTCTGCCAGTCTGCTGTGTCTCTGTGTGCAACTGGGTATGCAATCATAGCCATATGTCTATGCATGCTTGCCCTTTTGCAGCAGGTGAGGAGAGGAGACCCCCATGTATGCGGGGTCTCCAGGAGCCTGCTTTCCCTAGCGGGTGAGGATAGGAAGCACCCACCCCCCAAAAAAGAGGTGCCTCCAGGAGCCCGCTACCCCCCCAAACCAGTTTAACGACAGACAAAAAAATGAAAAACGAAACGACAAATTTTTGCGAAGTTTCACGAAAAACGGAAACGAGCCAACACAGGCCGCCTCCGACACACGACAACTCGAAAATGCCTAGTCGTGCCCATCTCTAGCCAGCATATCTCTTTCTGCTGATGCAACTGGACCATATCCTTTTTAACTTCTCTCTGAAGCACTGGATGTCTCCAAACATTTGTTGTGGGTATCTCAGGCCTCCAGCATAATTTTTGAGAGTGGCTGGTGGAGAAGGGGTGAATTGGCCTCCTGTTTCCAGTGGCAACACTTCTCCCATCAAAACAACAGGATGTTTCATAGGGATTGTAGCCATGGCATTAGTGCACTGTGCTCTCTTTCAGAAGCATCTGCCTCTAACAGTATGGACCATATTTACCACATTTTAAGGTAACCCTTTGTTTCCTTAAAATGCTTTATAGAGCAACTTTTAATTGAAAGTTTGGTGAGTCACTACAAGTAGAGTGAAAGAACAGAATGCTTTATGGAGCAAGAATTTGGTGAGAAGAAGTAGTATCTGCAATCACTACTCCTGTTAAGTAAACAGAATACTATAAACTCATTTTTCTTTTGAGACAGATATATGGAGAAATTCAAGACAATAGTGTCCCAAACTTGAATTTTTACCATGCAACATGAGTAGTGGAGAAACACTCTCACTCTACAAGGAGAGATTTAACATTTATTAGAATTATCTGGGATACTAGGGAAATGAAAGCAATTAAACCCAGTGGATTCTAAGTGGTAAATCTTCTTCGTAGTCCAGTGAGAATAGACTAATTGAATCAATAGGACAACAATAAGTCAATACTTATGCAAGTCTCATACATTCAATGTCTTGAATCCAGTAGTAAATTGCAGCTAGAATTGAATTAGTGAGGGTTTGTGGAGTCAATGGTTTGTAAGTCTCATTAATTCAGTGGGCCTACTGTAGAGGTGACTTACTGCTGATTTTCTTCCAGTGAGTCTGCATTAGGTCTACATGGAACCCATTAGCTGAAGTGTTGTTGTAACTTCCACTGTATTCCTACCTGGCTTGGTTTGTGCACATGTACCTCTGAGAAACAAGGAAAGAACTTTTTGTGAGCTTGTAAGAAATGGAGTAAAACTTTCATATGCCAATCAACATGATTTTAGCCATTGATTTGTTGAATCTACTTGGAACTAGGCACACACTTTTCATTTCAGAATGGGTCCAGTTCCAAAACAAAGCATAGCAGCACAGGTTCTGTTCGGAACTTGGACCCACCCTGTAAAATGAAATCACCCATTGATTTACCTTGCCTTACATTGCGTGGGGCGCACCTCCAACCAAGAAGAAGCCTCCTACGCATCATCTTTCCTTTCTCCTTGGTGCTGGCCAATCACGAGCGGTGCAGGGACATGCATCATCCCTCCTCCCTGTCTGATTGGCCAGTGCTAGGGAGAGGGAACAATGACACTTTAAAGGCTTCTTCCTGGTTGGAGGTGAGCCCCACACGAGTTAAAGCAAGGTAAGTCAGTGGGTGATTTCTTTTCACAGGGTGGGCCCAAATTCCAAACAGTACCTGTGATGCCGTGCAACTGGACCCATTCTGGAAAAAAAGGCCCATGCCTACTTGGGACTAATAAATCCAAGTAATATTTGGGAACAATGGATATAGCTGTATAAAGATGCCATTTGTAAACAGTTGTGATTGGGGTTATAGAGGAAAAACAGACCCAGGCAGGGCACAAGTACACACATCTACAAACATAAAAGAGATGGAGAATCAAAAGAGCTTCGAGTGAAGAATGGGCAGAAAATAGAAAGCTTAACTATATTGCTCTAATTAGGAGCTGTTTACGATGGTATAAGCAGAATTGTAGGGCCTGAACACATCAGTCAAAAGTACCCCAGTTATTTCTCACTTAGTGTGTTAATAGAGTGTGCGTGTTTCTGGTCATTCAACGTGCGTCCATGGTTAAAAACATTTTCTCAGCCAGTGGGGAAATTTCCCTGCTGCATTTTATTTCCATCTCACTGGAAAGGTTGTATTATTTTGTGCCGATGATGCATCAGTTCATTCTGTACTGGTGGTGTGTACGCTCCTAACAATTTATTTCTTTGACAAAGGGCTTGGGTTTCTAGAAGCTTTGGGGAGGGAATACTACATGAGATTAACAGGAATAATGTATGTGCAATTGCTACCAATATTGGGTGTGGTTGGCCTCTTCCTGATCGCCCCTCATTGCTCTTTTGCTGAATGAGATGGGTTAGATAAGGTATGGAGACCAGCAGCTGGGAGAGGGTAGGAATCTCATCTAGGCCCTCACAGAGAGTGGGAAAGTCAATATACAAAGCTTCTCCAAACCTCTCCATCTAACCTCACCCCACAATTTCATTTTAAAATAAATCTGGCAGCTCCTGCATGAAGGGTTTGATTCTACTGTGCTCAGCTATGAGGGTGTGCAACAGAGCCCAACATGATGCCAGGCGCATCCAGATTAAAATTAGCAAGAAACTCTCCTCACAATTTCCAGGGCATTGTCTGCAGTCTGTTGTCAACAGGCTTGTCTGGGGTGTGGGTGTCTGGGAGGTGTGCGAGAGGGTTGCGTCTCCTCTGTCTTTGTTTCAATCCGCTGCTCTTGCAAAATACTGTGCTCTTTTGTGAAGGGGAGGGAAAGGGGAAAAGAAGGCTCTCTGTTGAAGCACAGATAGGAAATAGGAATCTTTATTGTCATTGCCCCCTTGCAGGAACAATGAAATTTTGTGGTTGCTATAAAAACTCATTTAAAACATTTCACATAGATTTAAAAACAGGTACAACACATAATATGACAAATAAAATGACTAAAATATGACATATAAAATAAGCTGACTTCAAAGTCCAGGATTTCCGTTTAAGGCCAGTATTGCTCTAAAAAAGAAGCTATTTTTGAGACGGTTTGTTCTTGCCCTAAGTACTCTATATCTCCGTCCCGATGGCAGCAACTCAAAGAGGCGATGACCAGGATGTGATGGATCTCTTAATATATCTAATGCTTTACAGTGGCATCTGGTACTATAAATTTGTTCTAGGGTGGGGAGTGATCTTTAAAAATGAAGCAAAACACCAAAGTGGGGCAACACTGTCTCAGGAAACCTCAGAGAAATTAAACTGATTCCATGGTGCAGCTGACTTTAACACAGGCATGTCCAAACTTCATCCCTCCAGATGTTTTGGACCACAACTACAACATTCCTTTTCCATTGGAAATACAGGCTTGGAATTCTGGGAGTTGTGGTCTAAAACATCAGGAGGGTTGATGTTTGGACATGCCTGCCTTAACATTTCCAATAGGAAGAAATGAAGTGGTATTGTTAAATCACGTGGGAACGTTCACACTGGTATATATACAGTAGCACATGTCCACAATGTAGTACAACAGAGGCATGAAAAGAATCAATAGAAGTGGGGTTTATTTGGCACATATGATCAGTCCCATACTGGAGTCACGTGGGGGCAGGGATTAGCTGAACTGGCATCTGGTGGTGAACTTCATCTTGGAAGGCAAGGCAGGTCTAAGAATGAGAGGAGAATTTCTGACAGGCCGCTCATGGGAAAGAGATCTGAGAAGAGGCTCAACATGTCCAACAGGGTTGGAATTAGGGAGTTACCAAGGCTGCTCCCTTTGTAAACCAATGGTAACAAATGTATTTCTTTCCACTCAAAGGGAAAGAAGAGGCATTTATAATTGAAATGATGCCAGCACATTTTTTATTTTGCTTTTCTACTGCACTGTTCCAAGCTGAGAAATTGTATAGGGAGAGAAAGAGAAATGATTCCTCCTTCAGCAAGGCCAATGTGCAAAGCTAGGCAAAGGGAGAACAGCTCCTGCAGCAACTGCTTCCACAAGACCTCGTATACCTGCTTTTGGGCATCAGAATAGTTACATGTCCAGTACCCGAAGGTGTCTGCTATGTTTCTTGCTGATGCTCCTGGCATCATTTTTGGGGTCTGTAGCACACACTCATGGTACAGTACAATACAGTAGAATAAATTCTTTTTGCAGCAGCTGCCCGATTTATTTTAAGATGAAATGTCAACTCAAATTTAGTATCATTAAAAAGGTATATGTTGCCCTAATGGTGCTGGGGAAATCATCATTCCCCAGTTGCGCTGAGGAGGTGAAAAATGGGTGTGTAATCTGATGCTAAAACTGTACAATGAGTTGTGGAATAAGTATGGAATTGTATTGACAGAGCCAACAAGGGACAGAAGATGAAGGTGTTGGAAAATGATCACTTATGTTACTTTTTTTTGTCGGTTGTCAACTTGTCAATAAAATTTTAAATAATTTTTTTAAAGTAAAAGGGGAAAAAAGCAAAAATTAAAAAGTTATCTCTTGCCCTAAATGGTGCTGAGGAGGTGAAAAATGGGTTTGTAATCTGATGAAAACAAGGTGTCCAGAACGAGTGTACAGAAGATTTTATGATTCAGTTTGCAGAGTGAACAAGGGAAGAGCCTTTTGGTGGTACATGTCTGTGAGAGATGATTTAAGTTCTCTGAGGCTGGGTCTCAAGCCCTCTTTGCAGCATGGTTTGGAATTTTTGCACCCCTTTGCTCCCAATTACCCTGTGACTACCCCCACCCCCACCCCTCACACATATACTCACATTGTCAGCTTTGAAACTTCAGTTCTTTTTACCTGTGGGGGTGAGGGTGGGGGAGGCAACACAAAGCAGCTGCTAGAACATGATATTCTATTCAGCCAATTGTACCAAATTAAAGTAAAAATAAATCTGACTGATGTGAAGAACCTACGTGGTTGGCCTTGAGAGTGTTTTCTCTTTCAAACAGACTATGATATTTAAAGCTTGCATTCACTTGTGCCCCCTATATAGTAGAACGTACTTTTATGGAGGCACCTGTATTTATTTGACTACATATAAAGACACAAAACACAGAGACCACAGAATTAGACAACTTAAAGGAATAGAGCCTAATGGTTTCACTCAGGAGGCAGACATTAAAATGAAACTTCTGTTCTCTAATAAGCTATTATATAATATCACCCCATGCTATTATCCAGGCCTGTTAATTAGTTATGTACCCTTCACAACTCCTGCTAGGGCATAAGGCTGACACTGCAAAAAGCAAAACACCTAAATTAATATTTTAAATGTACCGTCTGTTGTGTAATGCACTGCAGTTATTATCTTAGAAATAATGATGCAATATCACATTTGCTTGTCTTGCACTTGCTCAGGAGAGCCTGACCACACTTTTTCTATGAATATTACAGCTTAAAAGGGAAAGTATTGTTTGTTACAACACATTGTTGCCTACAGCTGAGCTCCCTTAGCGGCATGATGTAAAATGAAGAGGCATGAACACCACAGTTTTGGGGTATAACTAGGCCACAACTTTAATACAGTGAACAGTACTCTGGCTAGGCCATTGGGTTGGATCCCACACATCAAAGGAGTACCCATACCTTTGATGTCCTGGCTGCTAGGTACACCCCAGGGTGTTCACCCCATCGGTGTCCTGTGCCTCCACTCCCATTACATGATTCAGGGGGTGTCCACCCCCATCGGAGGCCAAGTCATAAATCATTGTCACCAGACCATAAATCATTGTGACCCACTCATCAATCATAGTCAAATGGTCGTAAATCATCCTCCTGGGGTGCACCTTGCCCCCTGTCATTTTACAATGACCATATCCGGTTTAAATTTTTGCCTTAGAGCTTGGATCCGTCCCAATGCCTATAAAATCGCCAAACCTCTCAGTTGTGACAAACATACTATCATTAATCCTAATATCTATGATACAGTTACAGAACCAACATATAATAACAAGGGGAGGGTGGGCTGGGCTGCTCGGTGACCAGGAGGGAAAAGAGGGGGTTGTCCTCCTCGGACCCTCTTTTAAAAACCCCTGGGACAGCCCCTTGTAATTTGCTGTGCACCAATGGGGCTGCCCCCTCCTGGCACCCATTTCCGTGTCCTGGCATCTCCCCCCTCCTTCCTCTTGGACCCTTGGACCACCCCTGCTTCCCACGTGTATGGGGGTGGTCGCCATCATGCCTTTGTTCCCGGTCGCCCATTCCAGCAACAATCTTTAGGCCGATAAGTCCGGCCCTCTCCTTTACTTGAGGTCCAAGTGGTTAAGTAAATAATTCCACTGAAGTCCATCATGTCTATTGTGAATGTACATATTGAAACATGTCTGTGAAGATTCTCAGTCATCCAGATGAGTTTAACTGTAACTTGAGTCATGGCAACTGGACTTCTTTTTCTTGAGAGATAGAAATGGTTTGCTGCTCATCCAAACAGCTTCATCAGCCTGAATAAAGCTAGTTGCGAGTCCCCCATTTTATAGTCCGCATTGACCTCTTGTCACCCTGGTCTGAAATAGGCTCATAAGATGAAAAATGGCCTAAGGTGCTGAAACCTCAGGTGGAGGTGTACTGCTGATTCTGTTCTTGAGCTGTTAGTCCTCCTATGTTGGGCCATCCTTCTGTTTAATGGCTGTTTAGTTTCTCCAATGTAGAGGTCTGCACACTCACTGCACTGGACTGCATATACTATATTGCTCCTTTTGTGTTTTGGTATCAGGTCCTTTGGGTGGACAAGTCTCTGCCTTAGTGTGTTCATGGGTTTGAAATAAACAGGGATGTGGTGTTTGCCAAAATTATTTTAAGCTCTCAGACACTCCAGCCATGTAGGGAATGACCAGGTTCTTCCATTGGGTCTGGGTCTCCGGTTGATCCCTTGTTCTTCTGGGTCGGCACATTGCTTTGTTGAAGGCCCACTTTGGGTATCCACAGGCCTTAAGTGCTGTCTTCAGGTGCCTGTCTTCCTTCTTCTTGGCTTCTGTGGAGATGGGGATGCTCTCTGCTCTGTGGTTTAGGGTCCTGATGACTCCTAATTTGTGTTGTAATGGATGGTGGGAATCAAACAATAAGTATTGATCTGTTTGGGTGGGTTTCCTGTAAACTTCTGCTCCCAGGCCATGTTCAGGTCTGGAGATGACTGCACAATCCAGGAAAGCCAACCCGTTGTCTTGGGTGTCTTCCCTAGGGAACTTAATATTAGGGTCCACCACATTGATGTAGTCTATAAAGGCCTGTCCTTTCTGATTCTTGATTTTCACCCAGGTATCATCTACATACCTGAACCAGTGGGATGGTGTTGTCTCTGGGAAGGTATTGGGTGCTTTCTTCTCCACTTTTTCCATGTATAGCTTTGCAGCAATTGGTGACACTGGGGAATCCATGGCACAACCATGCTTCTGTCTGTTGAAGACCCCTCTGTATGTGAAATATGTGGTGTTCAGACACAGGTCCAGGAGCAGGCATATCTGGTCTAGGTTGAGGCTGCTTCTGGAGGTGAGGGTGCTGTTTTCTCTTAGTTTTATCTTTACGGTTGTTAGGGCATCTGTGAATTTTTATTCTTGGTTTTGTTTCATTGTCTCTTCTGTTTCCAAGGTTTGTGTGCACTAGATCTTTCATTTGACACAAAAGAGACCACTTCTTTGGGGTCATTTCACCCCCACCCCCCCAATTTATGACTTATGAAACCAGCAAAAGAAAAAAAAAAACACTACAGAACCTTTAAAAACTACTCCAAAAACTGAAGAAAGGTAACAGAGAATTCATCTACTCCAAAGGACGGTCCATGAGAAGGAAAAAAATCATTTCAAAAGTCCTCCAACAAATATGCATTTCTAATAAAATAAATGCATTGTAATTTGACTAAATAATATTTTTAAAAAATCTATCAGACAGTGAAAGCAACCCCTTCAAGTGCACTCACATATGGCTGGTGTGTGTTTGTGTGTAGCAAAATAAAATACAGACACACACACACAAACAAAAACAGAAAACCCAATAAAGCAAGCTAATAAGCAAATAAAGGCAAATAAGACATCCAGCCCACCTGATCAGTGGTGGGTTGTCCATACCCAGGGCAAGCCATGTATTGCACTTACCCCCACCTCAACCTGTGGACCATTAACATTTCTTGAGTCCACCAGTCCAGTACTAAACTCCTTGCACTCCTCAAGCACATGTACTGTATTTTAAGAAAATAACAATGTCATTAAAGTAAAATGCATAGTCAAATTTACATACAAATTTACTTAAAATTGCCTGGTTTTAATCTGTGCAAATTTTTCAGTAATAGCATTGAAACTGGTTTTTTTTAAAAAAAAAAACTATTCAAAACTTAGATATTCAAGCAAGCATTCCCTCAAATATAATGTAAATCTAGTTTTCACCCACTGAAACATTTTAGCTGATTTTAGCTGATCTGCCCACCAATAGGTTCAAAATTATATGCTATTTTATGTCATTTTAATTTTATTTTCATTATATTAACTGTATTTACTGTCTTTTATTTTTTGTATGAATTATATGTTTATCTTGTACTGTATTTGTATTGTATTGACTAATTGTTAACTGCTCAGAGTGGCCTTGCTGCCAGATGGACAGCATAAAAATCCATTTTTAGACATCTAAATTGGATATAAAACTCGAATAAATAAATAAATAAAAATACAGTACATAATTCTACGTTGGCATCTCTCTCAGTTTAACAGTATTACTAGGTTACTCAGTCTTTCTTGGCTCATTGTAGATCTCTGCTGTGTTTTGACTCATTTAAGTTTTGAGAAACATCTTTCATGATTGGCAGTTGAAATAAAGATAGTTAAAAACATTTTCCATATTACAACACAGTTAGTCAAACTCTCTTGCAGTTTCCACCTATATGCCCACTGAAGCAAATCTAAAGCTGCCCAGTTAGCAATCTGCTCATCAAGGTTGACTTCCTTATACAAAATAATATGGTGCCAAAGGCAATTTTATTTCAGCAATCATAATTGCAGCCTTTAACTCTCTATACTCAGCAGGTGTGTGCTGAATTTGTATTGATAAAATAATATTTCTCAGTATCCAGCAATGTCTGGATTGGCAAGAAGAAAGCAAAATAACTGGTGAAGCACATTCATTTGCTTTGTGTGTTTTGTAATTTCATCCTTAGACTGATCAATTGCTTCCACTTGTTTTCTGCATCTTTTTTTGCTTTAAGGTCAAGCCAAAATCAGAACTCTGCTCACCAGGCATCTTCTTACATCTTCCAACTCTTCTCTCTGCAGAAATGGTGTACATCATAATACAGTATCCATCTTGCCATGTACATTTAAGTTCTTCACACTGGTACAAACCTGATGATGTGGTGTTTAACCCACAAAAGCCTGTTTATTGTATAATGATTAGTCAGACCTGGATATCTTTAACCATTCTAAGAAGGTGGATAGGAAGCAGGGACATGAGACAGAGCAAACCTAGGATCTCCAGAACTATGAAACTGCAGAGCCTCATTTACCATATTAACTACTATCAGAGTTTATAAGTGGCAGATTTTTCAATACATTTTGCTTTTTAGGGAAGGAAGGATGGTTGCAAAGGTGTAATAGTGTCTCATTTATACTATGAATTGTATTGTATCACATATTGTCCTGCAAAATATATTGAAAACCCTAATTTCCTCCCACTTATGAGTGGTTTTATAGCGGCACTATCTCCCTGTTAATGCAAGCTTGGAGAACAAATTGCTCAGAGCTTTCTAAATATCAGAGCGTGATTATTGCATACATTATTTATGCAAGATTCATGTCCAGCCTTGTACTTGGCTTTGAGGTTAATGGGATGTAGGTTTTCTCAGCCCTTTCCAGATTACACTTGTTAGTCAAATATTTATCCATCTGTGCTGTATGTGCAAATATGCTTCACATGTGTAGGTCAGAGATGCAGACATTTGAACTTCTGGAAAGATTGCCAGTGAACAGATTTTTACCAAACAATCCAATATAGATGGCTTGGCTGTGAAAGAAAAACATACACAGCAAGTCTGATTTGCTGGTCAAAATAGCAACCCAAGACATGCTGCCCAGTGAGAGAGGCTTTTCCCCTCTTGAGTTGTTATTGCTTACATGGCCAATGGCAATATGTTTAAAGCGGCTAGCACCTTCTATCTCCATCTTTTTCTCTTCTAGGTGGACAAGAGTGTTTCTGAAGAAGAGGTTCCCTGCTTCCAGATATCCAGGCTTATTGCTTATATGTAGAGTCTTCTCTTCAGCCGTTACTCTCCATGCGCAGAAAGTGCTGATGGACTGGAAGGAGATAGTCATTCCTCCCTCAGTCCAAAGCCGTTGTGTCTTCCAAATCCATTTGGTTTGTATCAACAAGCTATCTTGCCATCTTAAATGGAATACTGTACTGGGAAGCTCTGCTTTACAGTGATGTAAAATGAAACTATTAAACCCACACCCACACCCACAACCAACTGGCCTTATTCCTGGAGAAGCTGGTATGAGAGTATACTCTCAGGATGCTATTTTAATGGCATAATAGAGAACCATCAACTTTTCTGCAGAACACTAGGATACAGATGTGAAAAAGATAAGGACAAACTTTCTGTAGGATAGCATTTATTCAGTTTCTCAGCACCTATATACTTTCTCTGTTAATGAATCTATTAGTTCTCTTTGTTACCTTGTTTTGTTCTGACCCTGGTAAGACAATATGCTGAATCACTGAAAGAATCACCTCAAGAGAGCCTTGGGTAGAGTACACATGAGATATTTAGTTGCCTTTAACAGCTGCACCTGCCATCTGTGAGACTCAGCAGCTTCTGCATCTCTCCAAATATAATGAGAATAACATTGGATTACTTAAACTGCTTATGAGGCTGCTTTACGCTGAGTCAAATGATGGGTTCATCTAGCACAATGGTTCTCATCCAGTGGGTCCCCAGATGTTCCTGGACTTCAACTCCCAGAAGTCTTCATCACTAGCTGAGCTGGCCAGGATTTCTGGGAATTGCAGTCCAAGAACATCTGGGGACCCACCAGTTGAGAACCACTGATCTAGCACAACATTGGCTAGGCTGAAAAGTAGAGATGGGCACGGAACGAACATTTTTTCGTTTCCGTTACCGTTTGTCATTTCCGTTACGTAATGAAATGACAAACGAAAATTGTGATGAAAATGCAACGAAACGAACAGAACCACGAAAATTGTGGTCGTTACGTTTCGTTTCTGTTAATGGCGACGCACAATGAAATGAGCTGTTTTAAATGTTAAAAAATGCCCTGGACATCCGTAAAAATGCAGCGATAATTATATTGTCTGATAATACCTACCAGGGGGGTTGGGGTCCTTAAAACGTTTGTTTTTGTCTTCTCCTATCACAATGTATTTTTCTTTTCCCTTTAAAATGGATGTTGCACCAGCCACAAAATGGAGGCAAGCCATGTGATGGGTTCATGCCCAACCAATAGCATGCCCAGGTTGCAGACTGGGCGGGAAGGTCTGGCAGCCATAGAGGGCATAAAAAGGTCTGGCAGCCCCCGTCCTCCTTGCAGTCTCTGGTGGTAGTTAGGCTGCGATTCCTGTCTCTGCGATTCTAGCTTCAGTCCTGCAGCCTCCCTGTGTGCATGTGTGCTGCGTACCTCTTGGTGAGTACCCTCCTTGCCCCGCAGTGCAGTCATTCTGTGGCTGCCTTGCACCCTGGGCAACGCCCGCCACTGCCTTTGCAGCCTCCCTGCATACCTAGTCTATACTGTGTCTCTGCTAGAATCCATTTTTTTAGTGTTTTCCCTCTGGTCTGGGGCGTTGGGGGATGCCTGCGCACGGAAATGCTTTAAAAATCACGCAAAAAGCGGGCAGAAACAACTAACGAAAAAATGAAAAACGGTAACAAAATTTTTCCAAAAATTCACGACAAATGGAAATGAACGGAAACAGACCTCTCAATGACAAAAAAAAAAAGAAACACCATTTTTTGTTTCGTGCCCATCTCTACTGAAAACAGCTATCTACCAGCATGTCATATATAGTATATCCCAACAATTCCTCCTGGAAGAATTTTAATAAAATATCTGAACTGGAGAGTAATTTACAAATGTTTTACAAGTAATATTCTTCTAGATGATTTTCTGAGTGTCATACTGTACAGACTTCTCTCATCACTCTCACCAGTGATATTTCTTGGCTGCTTGTGAATAAAAGAGACAGGTTTTATGCTGCTTGCTTGTTTATATGTTTTTGTTTTTGTTTTTTTTTTTGTTTTGTTTTTTTGGTGTGGGGAGGATTGCCTGTTCTCTTGTGCAAAAAATTGCCAAACTCTACACAGTGGTGTGCCGCTTTTATGGAATCTCATGCATAAAATTTATACACAAGTTGCAATAATTATCTTGATGGTGTTTCATCTGGGGAAAACAATCATGAAAAGTCTGGGAAATTCTAGATTTGGAAGAGGTAGACACATTGGTCTGTGCATGCATCTCAGGATTGTATACAAAAGTGGACTTCAAAACAACTGAACACCAAACATAGGTCATAAATTGTGGTACATGTGAAATGCAATGATACCACTGCATCTTAAAGCTGGGCATGATTTTTTTTTACTATGTGAAATCTATATTTTGCCTCATATCTGAAGAAGTGAACTTGTCCACAAAATATCTAATTAAAATATAATAATCTTTAGGGTGACACAAAGATTTTGTCTTTTCATTTTTAAAAAATTTCTTCCCTCCTTTGAGTTTTGTCTGATAAATTATTTGATATTACTTGTGAGAATTCCTATTGGGGTAGAATCTCATACACAAAAAACATGTGGAGAGAAAAGAGGGAGTCTTTTCTTTTAGTTTCTCAGAAACAAGAGGTGACAGGATTCACATTCGTATCCAACATGCTAAGCATAGGAATTGCCATGATGTATTAACTTTTTCTCCAGACAGAATTTACAAAGGTGCTTTATCTTTCTTGTTGGCTTGATAAAATCCTTCCCATAGTGTTCTGTGAGGTTATTTGCTCTTTCAAAGCTGAAATCTCTCTGTGTCTTTGTCTATGCCTCTGTGTCTGCCTCTGCCTCTGTTTCGCTCTGTCTCTGTCTCTGTCTCTGTCTCTGTCTCTCTCTCTCTCTCTCTCTCTCTCTCTCACACACACACACACACACAGAGAGAGAGAGAGAGAGAGAGAGAGAGAGAGAGACAGACAGACAGACACACACACTTTCTGTGTGCTTAAGATATTAGTTTTATCCAGCAAGATAAGTAAGACTAGACAAAAAAGAGAGAGGCAGTAGTGTGAAAAATAGTTATTAGATCTTGCCTTTTAATAAGTATCCAAAAAAGGAGAAATATTGCTTTATATAATTTACATATCTTCTATCATGCTCTCAAAAAGTTCCTCAATTACTTTTTCTACTCGATTTAAGCCCTGACATTTGGTGCAATGTCTTATAAATGATACACTTAAATTGGCTAGGTAGAGAAACCAGACAGTGGGCATTTAAAACCCAATCAAGCATTGCAGCGTACCTGATGCTTTTTTGACACTGTGGACTCCTTTTGACTCTTCAGTCTCATAACCTTATTATTATCATGCAGATGCTATGCCTGCCCCTTGGCCACACTTACTTCATGAATTGCATCATTTATCCCTATGGCCTATAGAGAAATCATGCTTCATTTTTAGTCTTTCTTCAGGGGGTAAGCACAGGGGCTCCATTCAATGAAGTTTACATCCATGACGGGAACCTCCCCCTCAGAATAATCAGTCAGCTCTCAAATGTCCTTAAAACAAAACAGAACAAAATGAACAAGCCAAAACAGCTCCTGCAGACAAGCCACAGCAAGGAAGTTGCTTTAAGCTTTCTTAAAACACTTCTTAATGAGCAGTCTCTTGATTGCAGCTTTCTTAATTGAGAATTGAAGTGAGAATTTATGGATTTGTATCCTACTAGCCTTCAAGCGGCAAAAAGGGATGGAAGACAAATGCCCTGTCTGGAAAAGCCCTTACTGTCACAGGAGACTTATGGATTCCTTCCTCACCAAAACAGTTCCATCACTGGGGCTTATTTAGCTGTCTCTAAGAGTAGACATATTTTCATTTTCTGGGGTCTGGTTGATGGCCGCATGTGTGTAATGATAGAATGGAACAACTTTTTTCCAGCACTACAAAACCCACCTAGTTCTAAGTCATCAGCATGGGTCCAGTGACTTCAGTGCCACACATGTGTTCGAATCCAGTGCTGGCAGCAAGGAGAAATAACAATCCTGAAATTCTTGCTCCTCTTGCTCCTCCTCCATTGTTTCATATGGATAGGCAATAGGAATGGGCAACAAACGAAAAATGACATGCCATTTTGTCATTTTGTTAGCTAACGAAACGAAACAAAAACAAAACGACGATGCGGCATGTTGTTACTTACAAAACAAATCTGCATTTTTACATTGGAACAAACTGATTCATTTCTCTATAACATGCCCCCTGGGGTCCTAGGGACACCAAATTTGGAGTGGTCCATCCTTGGACTCTTCCCTTTACGTTCTCCACATTTGGTGTTCAGGGGGCCGAGTTATTAAACTTCAAAGGGGGTGCCCCCTGGAAAAAACATTTCATAGTGTCATTATCTGTGCTTGGAAATACTGTTCCTAGGCAGCTAGCAGCATGGAAATTGCTGTGGATCTCCATTAAGCTCTCCCCTTTAAACACCCTAAATTTGGAGAAGTTTGGGGTACCAGGGGGCCAAGTTATTTGATGCCAAATGGGGTTCCCCAGTAGAAAAACTTTTGTAATTTTAAAGTCCTTCAAAATACTGATCCCGGGCACCTAGAGCATGGAAATCGCAGTGGACCTTCCTCAAGCTCTCCCCTCAAAGTACCCCATCCTGCCCCCCCTGTTTTTCTTTGCTGAACAGCACAGCTACTTTGGTTCTTTTATCAGGGTTTTATGAGTGGGATATCAGACAGGGTTTCATTTGGGCAGGCTCTACTTTATTTACATTATTGTACCCTTCCAACATCCTTTAAAAAGTACAACAGTTCATTCCATCCACACATTATTTCTAGTCCACCACCCACCTGTACCTCTAGTATACCAGTCCAGTTCCTTCATTCTGTTATTATAACACCCTGTGTGTGTGTGTGTGTGTGTTTCTGTGCTACAGTGCAAAACAAGCAAACATCACTGACAGCACTGCTTTTTTGTGTTCTTCTTGTGTGAGAGTGACTGTGTTCTTTGTTGGGAGGGAGTTTTAGGGAGGGTATTAATAGTGGGCTATCAGGCAGGGATTTTTCTAAAAAAAACATTAGGGGAGGCTTTATATCTATCTATCTATCTATCTATCTATCTATCTATCTATCTATCTATCTATCTATCTATCTATCTATCTATCTATCTATCTATCAAGTGTTGTACTTTCAAGGGGATTGGAAAACAAACTCAAAGATATACAGTGGTACCCTGACTTAGGAGCAGATTGATTTAAGAGCAATTCAACTTAACTTAACTGCTGCCTTACAAATTTTAGATATGGCATTGCAGAGGAGCTTCTGACTGGGTTGAGGGAGTAGGACTTGGCACCAGAGGGGAACAAGAACCATGGTTACATGGTCATGGATGCAGGCCGTAACATGTTGTCTGCTCTGAATGAGGCAGGCTTGAAGGGAATCATGTGCATGGTCCACAAACTACACCTGGTCATGTGTGATGCCCTGGGGTTGGGGAGCCAGGTGAGGGATGCCTGGTCTGAGTCCTTAGATAGATTCCTGTATTGTTATTTTTCGTCAATACCTCCACAAAAAGAAGGAAAGGGAAAAAGGAACTTTGTTCTCTGCTGCAGCATGGCTTACTAGTGTGGGGCTCATGGGAGAGTTTAATTTTCGTGGCTGCTGCCTGCCTATCTTGGATGCGGTGGTAGCTTAGCTGTATTTATCAGGGACCCTTTACGGAATCGAACCCTCATTCCCTGTTTTTCTATTAGGAGCACCCCATTTGGCATTGAATAAGTTGGCGCCTTGTACCCCAAACCTCTCCAAATTGGGGTGCTTAAGTGGAAGAGCTTGAGGGAGATCCACAGCAATTTTCATGCTGCTAGCTGCCCAGGATAAGTATTTCCAAGCACAGAAAATGGTGCTTAGAAATGTTTTTTCCAAGGGGCACCCCTTTTGAAGTTTAATAACTTGGCTCCCCAAATCCCAAATCTAACCAAATTTGGAGGGCTTAAAGGGGGGAGTCCAAGGAAGGTGTGCACCAAATTTGTTGCTTCTAGGACCCTGATAGGCTGTGTAATAGAGAAATGAATAAGTTCATTAACATTCCATTTTGTATAATTTATTTTTTTTAAAAAATTGTCACTAACAAAGTGAAACGAAGTGAGGGGACCAACAAAATGAAACAAAATGAAACACAATTTTTCCATTTCATGTCCATCCATAATAGGCAAGTGTGACAACACCCTGGAAGCAGGAGAGATACATATGTAAATCATCAGCCAATCCCAGCAGGAGGGCGGGGGATTGTATGGTATAAAAAGGGTGGAAACTGGTCTGTGAAGAAGAGTTGTAGTCAAAAGCTGAGAGTGCTGACAGAACACAGCTCTGTTAGAGTTCAGTCAGGCAGGTTAGGTGTGAGGGCTTTACTATTTACTGGTTACTAAAGACAGGGAGGTTTGAAGATTGGATTTAATCTATTCTATGTTTAAGGCAATGCATACCAGCTTCAGTCATTGTTGTATTTATTTATTTTCTCAATAAACATAATCATTATTTTTATGTTATACATCTGAGTCTGTCCCAGATCATAAGGCAACGATTTAAAAGGTGGCAGCATTACCAAGTGGATCCTGTGAAGTTTAATAATTTGGTTCCTTACACTTCACATTTTCATCACAATCACACATTTAAAAGGGAGGTGTCATCACAATTTGGTGGGCAGTGGTGGGATTTCGAATACATCCAGTTTGCCTGAGGGGAAAAGTCACCAGCTCAAAATATTTAGCCTCTACCCTGTGAAGTAATTGAAACCGGAAGTTTAAAAATAAGAAGCCTTTAGTAAAAGTTAGCCCTCAAGTGTTTTATTAGTAGTCTGTGAAAGTTCCTCTGAAAAAAGGGGCGGACTGAGAATTAGGTGAATCTAATTTCAGTTCTTGGAAGCCCTGTGTATGTGAGGAATTCAGACTTAAAAACTCTGTAGTGCTATCTGATTTATTTGGTGGGCCTTTTGGTGTCTGGAGGCCAGGATTCCAAAAGGAAAAGGAATCTGTCTTGACCAAATTAAAGGACACCTGGAAGAGAAATCTGTAAAGATAGACTACAATCTACAGTGGTTTACTAAAGAAACTGCCTGTGATAGTGTTTTTTAAAAAAGTCACTGAACTCTGTGCTGTCCAGCAGCCTGAAAATTAAAAGTTGCTGAGACAAATTTCCTTTGGGAGTGAAGACCAAAGCATTTGCCCTTGAATTTAGGGTGGCTTTGGTAAAGGTCTGAAAAAACACCCTGGGTTTTAACATAAATAAATCTCCAAAGTGAAAAGGTCTGTGTGACTGTGGGGCAGAAAATTTACCTCATGAAGTGAAGAGACCTGAGGAAATTTAAAGCTGACAGAAGCTCTGTGGGAGTGGGAGTTGGCTAATTAGAATCCCTTTTGGAGGGAAAGTGAAATTATAAGAGTCAGAGAAAAGTTATAGGTTAAAAGCAGAAGAAACATATCTAAATCTGCGTGTTTTAAACACTGAGATACTATTTTAAATAAAAGAAAGAGCTTGGAGTCTGGGCACTGTGCCAAGCTTGAGTTAGTAACAGTAACTGACAGAAGCAGAAGCTGTGAGCTGAGGTAAAGTTACACTGTTGTCTTAAAACAGCTGTGACCCAGTCGGAACCTTCTATTCTTAAGAAATAAATAAATATACCACATATAACAAAGAAATTAATAAAAATACTTTGATTTCATGTCAGTTCCAAAAGCAAAACCTAAGAAAGGGAAAAGAGGGATGGCAGCTGAGGGGGCTGTGGTACTGGAACAGGCAATTGTGTCTGAGGAAACACAAATTTCACACAGAGATGTAGAGACTGATAGAGCCCAAAGTCTTGAAAGATGGCGGTTGGAACAGGAATATAAATTACAAGAATTAAAACTAGAAAGAGAGGAACAGGAAAAAGAAAGAGAAAGAGAAAGAGAGGAACGGGGAAAAGAGAGAGAAAGAGAGGAACGGATGGAACGAGAGTGGATGGCTTATCAATTAGAGATGTGAAGACTTGAGATAGCTGGTCAGGCAAATACAGTAATAATAACAATAATTTGAATGAAACTACCAAGAAAATAGATTTGAAAAGGTTCACTAGCTACAAGAAAGGAGATAACATTGAAGCTTTCTTAGATTCTTTTGAAAAGACATGTGAGGATTTAAAAGTGTCAGAAGAAGAGAAAATGTCCTATTTGAGGCGTTATTATCCGGAATATTGGAAGAAATATACAGTATGCTCAAATAGATAGTGAACATGCCTGAGATTATACACATTTTAAGAGAGTAGTGTTTACTAGAATTGGCATTTCAACAGAACAGCTGAGAAGATTTAGATCACTAACTAAGGCCCCAGGAGATACATATGCACAGCTAGCCTACCGACTGACAGAGATATTGAATAAATTGTTGAAAATTGAAATGCTAACACAGCCGAAGAAATAAACAGTTTTTTTTGGGTTAGAGCAACTGTACAGTTTATTCCAGCCTGAGATCAGATTCCTAGTAAAGTATAAAAAGCCCCAGAACATGATTGAAGCTGCTAAAATTGCTGATGAGATTAATATAATACGAAACACGAGATTTTGAGAAGGGACCCCTAGAAATAGAGACTATCAAAGGAAACCCTTCCACAGTGATTCTAAGAATGTTAAATCCCCTCAGAATAAAGGAAGACAAGGGAAAATGGTTGGATCCCAGTCACCCAAGTCTGAGGGAAGGGAAGGAAAATTTAAGAAATGGAGCCCTGAAAACAAACATAAATTAACATGTTGGGAATGTTTAGAAGAGGGCCACACAAGACAATTCTGCCATAAATTAAAGAATAAACAAGACAAAACTGAGAAAAAGGTGTTTCATATTCAAAAGTGTCATGAGGAAATTTCCAAATACAAAGAAGTGGAAAAGTCAGAATCGGAAGATGGAAGTGAGGGAGAGACAGAGCTTCCCTTAGCAGAAATAGTTCATTGTTATTTTATACACACTGATGAGAAGTTACTGGCAGCCTCAGGAGAGTCAGTAAACATAAATGGCAAAACTTATTTGGGTTTCATTGATACCGGCTCCAGTGTAACCTTAGTATACCCTGACATTTTGAAGCCTGAAGCTGTAAACACAGAGAAAACTTTAAATGTGAGAGGAATAGGAGCTTCTAAGGTAGAATTGCCGATGGCCAGAGTGAAACTACAGGTTAGAGATTGGGAAGGAACCTTGGATGTAGGAGTTTCAGATCAAATCCCAAGTGCATGTTTAATTGGAATAGATGTCTTAGAGCATGTACAGAGTGCTTTTGTAGTAACACGAACTCAGACACACCAAGCTGAACAAAATAGTGAACAACGCAGTTACAGATCAAATGTCAGTAGGAGAACCTACTGCAAGTATCTGGCTGGAGCTAAACCACGCTATCTTTCCTGGGGGCCAGGATACGTATTCAGCTGCTTTTCATATAAGCATTTTTAGAAATGCTTTTGAAGTATCAAGGGCTGCCATGGGAGCCTTTTTTTCATTCCTCTCCTTATTTAAGGGGCAAAATGCCAAGAACAGGGTCTCTGTGAGGCCACTGTGTGAGGGCTTGTGAAGTCACTGGAGGCAGGAACCTCTATAACAAGGACAAAACAATGTCTGTGCATGCATGTGTGAGGGAGTGAGATAGGCATTGTGGGTTCCCAGTACTATTACTAAACATATTATGTGTGGTGTACAATAGACACCAGAAGCCAGTGAACCCTGGTGTCAATTCAGAGAGGGCAGGAGGTGTGTACTTGAACACTGTGGCCATTCAGTAACAATAAATGAGACTCAGTCCATCCGTTCCACCACTGTCCCTGAGATTTGTGTCTCTGAACCTGGAAAACCTCATCATTACCACCACCACCTTCAGAATCACCACTCCATCTATATGTTGCAGAGTACAAGTGGAGAAATAATATATCTGTTCAAATAAGCTTACTGTCTAACTTCTCACTCCAGTGCCACAGTGGAGGAAGTGGAGATGGACAATGATTTTGAGGTGGTCATACATTCAAATCATGTGGAGCCATGGCTGGGATGTGCTGCAAAAAGACACTGAGAGTGCAAAACCTGCAGCCTCAGGGAAGCGACTACATGTGAGCACCTAGTGGTACAGCTGTGTATGAATTTTAAAGTTTAATTGCTCTAGATCAGAGAGAGAGCCACAGATGTGTTGTTTTAGTTTCATCAGGGCCTAAGGCCATCAAATTTGCTGCCAACTTACACAACAAGCTTCTCATATTTGTGCTTTGATGGACAAAAGCCTGACCTGCGGCAAGATTTGTAAGTGGAGGTGTCATTCACAAGGCCTCTTTCTATGACAAAGTTCCCCATGATGTCCTGATTAGCAAGATCACTACATGTGGGCTGGATAAATCAAGGTGCATACATAATTGGCTACAGAATCGTACTGAGAAAGTGATGATTAACGGCTCCTTCTCTAAGTGGGGGGAAGTGACAAATGGGGTACCCCAAGGCTCAATCCTGGGTCCTGTGCTCTTCAACATTTTCATTAATGACTAGGAAAAGGGAGTGCAGGGAATGCTTGCCAAATTCACAGATGCCACAAAATTGGGTAGGATAATACCCTGGAGGATAGAAACAAAATTCAAAATAAGAACATAAATCATCTTGATAGGCTGGACTCCTGGGCTGAAACCCACAGAATGAAATTTAACAGGGATAAGTGCAAAGTACTGCACCTAGGAAGAAGAAACCCAGTGCATAGACACAAGATGGGGGACACCTGGCTCAAAAATGCTACAAATGAGAAGGATCTTGGAATTCTTGTAGGTGATGAGCTGAATATGAGCCAACAGTGTGATGTGGCCACAAAAAAGGCTAATGCTATTTTAGGCCGCATTAAGAGAAGCATAATTTACAAATCCTGTGAGGTGCCCATCCCCCTCTATTCAGCACTGGTTCAGCCTCAACTGGACTATTGTGACCAGTTCTGGATACCACAATTCAAGAAAGATGCTGACAAAGTGGAACAAGTTCACACTGTATGCTATGATGTTTTATGTACTTTTGCCTTGCTGGTCAATGACCATAATAAAATTATTATTATTATTATTATTATTATTATTATTATTATTATTATTATTATTATTATTATTATTATTATTATTATTATTACTCTAAAATAAAATAAAATAAATAATTTATCCAGGAAATTATATATAATCCAAGAAAGTTAATATGGTGGGAATTTGAATCATCTGCTATAAAAGATAATATTGAAAAATATTTATTTGTCACTATTACAAAATCAAAAGTAAGTAAGATTAATGACCCCTTTCTTAGATCTATGTTGCATGGTATATAAAGTATATGTAAAAAGACTGTCTGCCCAAGATTCATCATTAAGAACGTTGGTGGCAGTGGACAAAGAAGAGCAGCAGAAAGAGAACAGTGACGGCAGAGTGCCTGGGCAAGCAGCTGGGTGGACGGTGGCAGCAGACAAGCCTCGAACAACTGGCCAGGCCTAGGTGCGTGGCAATGGTGGTGGATGGCCTGTGTGCATGGCCAGGCTGGGGAAATCATCAGGCAGCCCTGGGTGGTCCGCCAGGCTGATGGGACTTGCGGGCAGCAAGCGGCAGGGACTAGCTGGCCCTGTAAATGTTTGGAGGGGGTGCAATTGGCACCTGGGCCATAGAGGGTGGGTGGAGGAAGAAGTGGGGAGCGCCATTTAGGCCAGCACAGTGGGACCTATTTGATTAAAAGGTATCTTACTGCCTCCACTTCTTGGAGCAACCCCTCTCGGCAGGGATTCAGTGGCAGAACCTCTCATTGCAGGGGGTGTGGCTTAATCCCCTGCTGTGCCATGAGGCCCGCTGCTGACGCAGTGCACAGGGCAAACCCCCCCCCCCCTATTTGTAGGGGCCATTAGCCTGGCACAATCACCAATGGGCAACAGATTGAAGTAGGTAGCCCTGGGTCAGGAATAGCGGCATTAGACAACAGCACCCACACAAGGACCACACCGCGTAGTGAGGCCCCAAGGCATACTAATGGCGCCAAAGGGGAAGCAGGCAGGAAGCAGGGGAAAATTCCGGCCAAACGCCTGCAACCTCAAATATCCCCGAACAAGTCTGGGTCAGAGGAAGAAGAATTGGCTTTGCTGGAAAGCATCAGGGGGATTGGGCAGCTCACCTAGGAATGAACCCCAGGGCAAACAAACCAGGCGCCTAGCTAGGAACTCCAGGGCGCACAAGTGGACAAAAGTTAAGGAAATGATTAATGATCTAGCATCACATTTAACAGCACTGGAGCAGCAACAGACACAGGGAGATACGGCAGGAGATGAGGAAGGAACGGGGGGAGCACACATCACTCTGGCAAAGCATCGGGGAAAGCAGCTACCCAGCAGAACAGCAATGCAGCGGACCAGGAGTAACCAAGCAATGAGGGCAGATCGGGTGAGTCCTGTAAGGAAGTCATCATCATATAAATTTTATTGCGTGGCTCACAGGGCCATTGCAAAATGCATCAAGTAAAAATAGTACAATAAAAATATCAATAAAACCAGGGCCATTGCAAAATGCATCAAGTAAAAATAGTACAATAAAAATATCAATAAAATAACAATACGAATAGATAAAAAGGGGCCTGAGGGTACAGAAACCTAGATATCAATTTGACTATTAGAAGTAGTTAAAGCAACTTTCATTTTAATAAGTAAAGGACAGGCTTGGATTACTGACATGCCCCCCAACCCCAGTCCTATAAAGATTTACACATGTTTTAAGCAGAGAGAACAGATTCTATGATTTGTCATAGCTGACATTATGTAAATGTTAGATACTAGAATGAAACCAAATAATCAGACACAAGCTGTTTGTAAACTCATCTGGGTAGTGTTTTCATTGTTACAATAATTCCAGGCCACTCCAGAAATTAATTATATTCAAGTTCCATTAATTCACATCATTTATAGGTTCCATAGGAAAAACATAAAGTCTGAAAATATTACAAACATGTAACATTTGAGAAGTCACAAGCACATTGCTTTATCTTTCAAAATCATCCGTACAGCTATAAACAAAGCTATAGGTAAGAATTACTTAGGTTTTAAAGAGGCAAACTTAAGTTTTATTTGAATACAAAACATAGAGATCCTGTAATACAGGAGCTAATACAGTAAAAAATATAAGACCATAAGTACATATCAAAAAGAATGTTGCATTTTAATTCTTTGATTGTAAGCTGCCCAGAGGTCTTTGGGTAGTGGGTGGCATATAAATTGTAAAAATAAATAAATAAATAAATAAATAAATAAATAAATAAATAAATAAATAAATAAAATTTGTTTAATACAGTTTCCTTGCATGTATTTTGTACAGTAACCCCCCCCCCCGCCAATCGCGGGGGTTAGGGACCCACCCAACCCACCCAACCCACAATGGCTGGTCGGGTGGGGCCTGGGGGGCGAGGGACCACCCCCAGCAGTGTGCGGCAGTGGCATTGGGGGTTTGGAACCCCCTCCGCCGCCGCTGGGTGCTGTGCAGAGCCACCTGAGAGCAGCGTATGGCAGCAGCGTGGGGGATCCCATCCCCCGCTGCCGCCGGGTACTGCCCAGAGCCAACATTGCTCCCCCTGCACCCACTAAACCAGGGGAGGGAGGGAGGGCGGAGAGCGATCCTTGGAGATGGCTTCGACTGCAGTGGCAAGCACTTGCCTCTGCAGCTGGAGCCCTTTCCAAAGACCGCTCCCGGGACACCTGGAACCCCCAGGGAAGGGCGGGCAGGCGGGCAGAGAGTGATCCTTGGAGATGGCTTTGGCTATGGAGGCAAGTGCTTGCCTCCGCAGCCGGAGCCCTTTCCAAAGACTTCTCCTGGCATGCCTGCAACCCCCAGGGAAGGGCGGGTGGGCAGAGAGCAATTGGAGGGGGTTGGGGGGTGGGGAGCCATGCAATGGCTGCCCGCCACCCTCCCAGGTGACTCCGACAAGCCTCGGAGGGGTCAGGGGGGTGGCGGGTAAACATGTGATGGCTCCCCCTCACCCTCCCGGGTGGCTCCGAAGCTTCTCTGAGGGGGTGGGGGGTGGCAGGGAGCGACCTGATCACCCCCCCCGCCCCCAGTGGTGCAGGTACTGCGATCCCGTGATGTAGCGGGACCGCGGGACCTGAACCGCGAAATGGCGGGGGGTGACTGTACTATATTTATGTTAATTTACATTTTAGGTAAATGTAACTCAAGCAGCAGAATAATATGTACTCCTTTTTATTTTTAGTTATTATTTCTGTTCTCATGATGTAAAGATTATTTTATTCACTTTTTCATTGCAAAAATTAGCACAAAACTCAATGAACTGCTTCTGCTTGATCATCCATGTTCCAAAACAATATCAGTTTAGGCAACCCATTTCCGTTACTAGCTTTTCAACAATGATTTCACCTTTAGTTTTCTCTCAAAGGCACATTTTAAAACGACTTTTCAATTTTAAGGTAACCCTTTGGCACCCCATTCAATCAATTTTCATATATTTTTCCTGCCACGTATTTCTGTAAAATATATAATTGACAATACAATTGTAAGGGACTTTATTTAGCCCAATCCAGCTACCTCTAGTTGAGCCATCTGCCCAAGCCTTGACTCCTTCCTCCTGTGTCTGTTGTTAAACTGACTCTCTAGAGAGTAGGTATACTGTTGCTCACCTCCCATGTACATTCTAAATGCATGTATCTCTCTAGTCAGAATAGGAAAAACACTGTTGCAGCAGTTCCACAGGCTGCCAATCACATTCCTCGCCTAGTTCAAAGTGATGGCTTTATCCTATCAGGTTCTAAACAGTTTGGGTCCAACCTATCTCAAGGATTGTGTTTCCCTTTATGAGCCCTCCCAGATATTAAGATTTGTCATGGGAGGCCTTTCGATCACTCCCACTATTTTCACAGGTATGTTTGTGGGGACATAGGAGGGGCCTTATCCTTTCTGCACCCAGACTCTGAGTCTGGAACTCTTTCCCACAGAAGGCCAGGCTAGCCCAATTTTTGCTATCCTTCCACATACATATGAAGACCATTGTTTTCAAACAAGCTTTCCTCTAGTGATTGTCTGTCTGGGAGGTGGTGTTATGTAAGAGTGTTATGCCTTGTTGCTTTGAAGGGGGAATTGGTGTTGACTTTGTTCACCACTTTTAGTTAAAAATTCATGTTAAAAATTTGCATACATTGTTCTTAGCCTTTAAATGTCATTTAATAATGTAACCTGGGTCCCTTTAAAAGAGAAAAGTGAGATTAAAAGTGGGATAAAAATAAATAAAATAAATAAATATACTGTACTGGCTTTTCTATCTTCAATATAACATTCCTAATAAAGATTAGTTATTTTCTCTCAGCTTGTGAACCCTAACAACACCTCCTAGACAAATATTTAGAAAGTTCCAATGTATTTCTGAGCCCTAGTCTTATGTAGTAGTTATGTAGTAGTTATGAACTCTTATGCGAGGGTTCTTTTTGTTGATTTTACTTCTGCATTTAACACTATTATTCCAGATATCCTTATGACTAAATTAAAACAGCTGGCTGTATCTATCACATTTGTAAATGGATTGTAAGCTTCCTAACAGACAGAAAGCAGCAGGTGAAGTTAGGTAAAATTATATCAGATATTAGCAAAGTTAGCATAGGAGCCCCTCAGGGCTGTGTGCTTTCTCCATTTCTTTTTTCCTTATATACTAATGATTGTACCTCAAATGATTCCTCTGTTAAAATAGTGAAGTTTGCAGATGACACTACAGTGATTGGCCTCATTCGAGACAATGATGAATCTGCCTATAGGCAAGAGATTGAACAACTAGTTTTATGGTGTACTCAAAATAATTTTGAATTAAACACATGCAAAACTGTTGAAATGGTGGTGGATTTTAGGGAGACTTGTTCTATGCAGCCACCTCTTATGATATCAAATAACTTAGTGTCAATAGTGGAGTCCTTTAAATTTTTAGGTACTATTATCTCAAGATTTAAAATGGTCATCTAATATTGAAAGTATTATTAAGAAAGCACAACAAAGAATGTTTTTTCTGCGTCAACTTAGGAAGTTCAGACTGCCAAAAGAACTGTTGATTCAATTCTATAGAAGTATTATTGAATCTATCATCTGTTCTTCTATAACTGTCTGGTTTAGTTCTGCGACTAAGCATGAGAGATATAGACTTCAAAGGATAATTGGAACTGCAGAAAGAATTATTGCTACTAATCTGCCATCTATTATAGAATTGTATACCACACGAGCTAAAAAGAGGGCGATGAAAATATATACAGATTCCACACATCCTGGACATAACCTGTTTCAATTGTTACCCTCAGGGCGACGTTTTTACAAATTGCACACTAGAACAACTAGATATAAAGATAGTTTTTTTCCAAGTGCTATCAAACTGCTGAATAATTAATTTTTACTTCTCTTCTTCCTTTTTAAATAATAGGTTATATTGTATTGTTGTACTGTGTTTTTATTGAGGACTATATGATTTTTATATTTCCTTTTATATATGGAGAGCATATTTTACCAAAACAAATTTCTGGGTGTGTCCAACCACACTTGGCCAATAAAAGTATTCTGATTCTGATTCTGATATAGTATTTCCTGGTAAGATGAGAATAGAGATGGGCACAAAATGGAAAATTAGTGTTTCATTTTGTTTTCTTTCCTTATTCATTGTGTTTTGTTTTGTTACTAAATTACTTTTTAATATAAGTTTTGTAAGTAAACAAAATTAGTAATGAAACGATTCAGAAGCTGCTGCCACCCAGGTGGGTTTTTTTGACAGGTGGGGACAAAGTGTTTCCCCACACCTATTTTTAAAAAAAATCCAGCTGGGAGTTGGGCAGCAAGGCAGAACATAGCAAGCAGTGTTCAGTTTGAAATTCCTGCTGCTTGCTCCATTCTCCCTTGTGACCCACCTCCCACTAGCTGTATTCAGAAAGATGAAGTTGTTTGGATGAGCAGCAAAACATTTTTATCTCTCAAGAAAAAAGAAGTCCAGTAGCCATGACTCAACTTCCAGATACTCCGTTAAAATAACATTCTTCCCTATGCACAGTCTATGGAACTAAACTTACCGGCAACTTGTCACACAGAGATAACATATAACATGACTTTCTGAATATAACAAATGATCCCTAAATTACTTAGGAAAAGCAAGATAAACATCATTTCCTTTGAAGATATATTTTAAGGGAATTTTTAGACAGGCACTATGACATTCTTTGATCAGTCCTAAGTGAAAAAAGAAGAATTCTTTGGACTTTGCACTGTACTTCTACAAATATTTCTAAAGTGCAAGATGTGAATTGGCTAATAGAGGGTAGCAGAGTGCATTTCCTAGCATTTTAAAATTGAATAAATGAATAAATGAATAAATAAATAAATAAATAAATAAATAAATAAATAAATGTAACTATTGTGCAATGCGCTCATAAATTACTTGCACAACTGAGGCAATGATAATAAAGATAGAAACCTGACTGCGAGGAAGAAATGACAAGCACAATTACTTTCTTTTAAATATTAACATTCTGAACTGTGTCCAAGCTCCACCCTGCCAAAAAACAAAAATACAGTAGTCTGTTCAGTCACCTTCTGTTTGTTTGTTTTCATACGGCTGGTTTCTAATTACTTCCAGGCATGCTGCTCTTCTTGAGGTCATCGTTTACATGGATCAACATGCTACCTGCTTTTTCTTAGATCCTTGTGGGTGTGGCAAGGGGCTCTGTCATAACAAAATTCTCCACTCCAGAATTTGCTACTCTCTTCTCCATTTCCTCATTCTTCATTCTGTTGCTCCATCATGGACACAACATTAATGACTGGTTTCTTATATGTGCATGCAGAGCTGTGCTAGATGCCGATTCATGCCTGAGCAACACAGACAGTATCTGAATACGACCTTTTTATTGTCAGGTGGTTTGGAGAGAGCTACCTAGATGCCCTAAGCACATCCAATCTCACCAGATTTTGGGAGCTAAGCAGAGCCAGCCCTGTTTGGATGGGAGACCACCAGGGAATACCTGGTGCTGTAGGTGCCTGGAATAGGAACTGGCAAACCACTTCAGTATTACTGCCAAGAAAAATCCATGGACATGGAGTCACAACTGTAATGGTTTGGAGAGAGTTACACTGACACTCAATGGGCTCATTCCACTTCAAAATTAAATTGAGAATCATATTCCTGTCCAATACAGGGAAGACATTCAGTGTTCAAGCCGTTTGAAGAGAAAATGTTCTGTTCTCCCTATTGGCCAAAATGATAGATGTGGCTGCTTTGTATAAAAGTTCTCTTCTAGTTATTATCTTTTGTCATGTGAATTACCCACAAAAGAGAATCTGACTATAATTTTACATTGTTAAATTCAATTTATCACTATCATTTAAGATGATGTGGTAATTTATCGTCAGGAACTATCAGTTGTAACTTGACACATCATTTGAATTCCCCATGCAGTTTTTGCCTAAGGAGCTTTTGAAAATGTCTCCCTTTAAAAGCAACCAGGAAATTTGATTGTCTTGTTGTGAAATAAGGAAAAGCTTGAATGAATGAGCCATGATTCCAGTGAAATTTTCTAGCCATAATTCCAGTGATTTTGAAGAGGGGAAACTGAGGGAAATATGGAAACACACACTTTCCTGGAAATTAGTTTTCATGAGCAAGAGGGGGTGGCTGGAGGAGCAAGCTCCATGTTAATGGATGAATGTAAACCAAAGGAGACTGTGAAGATTCTCAGTCATCCTGGTGAATTTATAATAGGACCCTGGTATCTGCTAGGGATTGGTTCCAGGCGTTCAAGTGGATAATGAAAAGCGTGGATAAGAGAGAATGCACACTGCCTAAATTGCTATTTTGTGACAGTAGCTTGCTTTACAGCTGTTGTTTTATGACAGTAGCTTACTTTGCCACAGTTGAATTATTTAATTTTTTCCTCCACCAGCCATGGATAACTGAATCAGTGGTTAATGGATCAGTGGATATGGGGGTCCTACTATATCTTTAAGTTGAGTCCTGGCAACTGGGCTTCTCTTCTTGAGAGTCTGGAAGCTCCTAATGGCTGAAATGCCAGAAGGTGCCTCTTTGCTGCCAGCCCGGGCAACAGGCCCAGTTTCAAAGAGTCCACATGACCTGTGTAGGCTAGGGGTATAAAGAGAATGCCTGCACAAACATACCTATCTGTTCTTCCTTTGCCATCTCCCTGCTTTGTAGTGTGGCGAGGAGCTGTGGCTGCCATTTTAGGAAGAAAAGAGTTGAGGCAGCATGGTAGCCAGTGAGACCTGTGAGCAGCCGAGGAGGGTCTCTAAAAGTGGTGAGGGAGAGAGTTCTTATCTTCTGACCAATCTCCCTTCATCAGCTTTTCAGTGCTGCAGGCTTTGGTGCCACCGGGAACACGCACTCTGCAAGCCTTGTTACAAGCATAATTCATTAACCTTGTAGGGTATTCCCTACAAATTGTTTACTGCTTGTGTTTAAATTTAGAGCATTTTTTGCATAACAGGTAGTAGTGGGGGGAAGGGGCAGAGGGCGTTTTATTCCAATTCTGTGCTTTGTGCCTATGTTGAGACATACTGTACATAGATAATTTCTACTAAATATTTCTTATGTGATATTTTAAGCACATCAATAATGCTCAGTTGCAACACAGAAAACAAGGTCTGAACCTTTGTATTGCTGGGAAACTTAAGTTGTTTCGTTCAGATATTAGTTAGTGAATATATATATTAGACAGGATGTTCTATATATATCTGATATGTATTTAATTGGTTTAAAGATGGAGTCTGTAAAAGTGCGAAGTCACAGTGACTCAATGTATAGTTTTTTCTAATGGAGTGCAGATGTTAAGAGTTAGCATAATGAATTTTGGCTGATGCAAGGGGTTGCAATAGCTATGAGGTAATGTCATTCATGATTGGACAGACACATGTATAAAACTGTTCTGTAAATCATTGTACATTGGGCCTTCTGTGAGTAAGGCACCCACTTTGTTTCTCTGCCATATATTTTGTCATATGTACTGAATGCTGTTATGCTGTTATGCTTTGCTGAACTTTGTGATGCTGTGATATATTTCTGTAAAGTTTGTAATATAGCTGTTTGGTTTTAAGAAAACTCTGTCTCTGGCTAACTTTTTATTCATTAAGTATGACTTCCGCTGGCTGATCAAATAGCACAAAGCTCTGGCAGTTTGCACTCTCAATCTAAGCATGGAGGAAAAGGTTGAATTTTAAACTGGTTTAATAATAGGATTCCACCTATTTCTAGATGCTGCCAAAAATCTACTTTTCATGGCCCTAGATCGTTAGGGGCATCTAAATTATTGGCCATTGTCTGTTATATTGTCTGCTGGAGTTGTTTGTTTTTAGCTTCTATTTTAGCTGAAACTCCTTGTCTAAATTATCATTGTCATTGCCATAATAACACAATTTTTCTTACTAAAAGAGACTTTAAGTAATGATTTTATCTTTTCTAGTTTAGTTTTAGCTCTGCAGGACATTAAGGAGCTGAGACAGTCAGAGAGAAGGGGAATTAATGACCACTGACTGTTAATTCAATAGTAGCTCCATCATTTTTTGGTCTTTGCCACATTTAGAAGGAAAAAAAAACCTGGGGCTCTGAGAATAAGAACCAACTGAGGTCTCTGTAAGAAAGCTGGTTTCATTTTATTGAATGACAAATATGGAAGGAATATAATTAAATTCAAATTCACTGGCACTTTTTGAAAACATAAAAACATAGGGAGAGTTGTACTGGATAAGAATTGTTACTGAGATGGGGACAGCTACTTCTTTGGACAGCAACTCTTAAAATATTCCAGGAGCATGGAGATTTCCCAAACATCTCACTTTGGCAGTTACTTCACATCCTTCTTTGTTCCACCACTAGTTTTGTACCAAGACAGTGTTGGTCACGATCACGTGGTTTTGTCCCTGTTTCAGTGTTCCCATGGTTGTGATAACTTGTCTTGTGACAAGAGTCACCTCATGGTATTGCACCATGACAAACACTGAATTTGTCTAGCTTCCTTTTTCCTTTTTTTTTGGGGGGGGGGTTGTTGTTGTTAAAAATTCTTTTTTGATATTTCGCTTCTGATAATAATAATAATAATAATAATAATAATAATAATAATAATAATAATAATAATAATAATAATAATAATAATAATAATAATAACCTTTATTGTCATTGTACAACCAGTGTACAGTGAAATTGGCTGTAATAAAATAAAAAATTGGACACAGTTTTCTGAGAGAAACAAATGTTTTGTTGTGTGACAGTCATTACTACATGGTATCTTGTCTCGGAAGAGAAAGCGGGAACAAAGAGTGACAAGGGAAACCCCTACCCCAGCACCAGGTACAGTATTGTCACGCTCAGCACCCATACTGGGCGCATGGTCGAGACAGATTTCAGTAGTTGTGCGATGGATGTGAAGTGACTGTTTTGTACTGCTCCTAAGTGCAACACTAACAGAGACAAAACAGACATGAAGTAACCACCTTTCTGATTCCCAAAAAGGCCTACCCAGTCCAACATTTGCTTTATACAGTAGACTTGCCAAATACCATTTAAACATATTTGCTGAAGTTTACTGATTAATGGGGGGCATGCATAGACAAAAAACTATTTCCACTCAGGCAGGCCTGCTTTCGATTTTTACCCTACTCTTCTTCTCTTTGCTGCAGTCCACTTCCAGACCCACAGTTCTCTGTGGGGTCTTTTAACATTCAGAAATATTTTATTTTGGGGGAGAGACAGGCAGAATATTAAGCAGTAAGCACGTGTTGTGCTCAAAGTCAGTAGGTGCCTGCAAACAGGTGCAAGAGGAAGTCAATAGAGAGTCCATGTTAAACATCTTAGAGCTAGATTCCAAGAGACTGAAAGAGCAGAATTAGGGGGGAGCCACTAGCTAAGTGGCAAATCAAGTAAGCCATGACAGAGCCAAAGGGAAGAGGTCTACAAGAGTCCCAATCAACAGGCAGAAATTCATGCAAAGACAACACCAGGAGAACTAGAGCTGGATGTGATGGCAAATGTGACCACAAGCAATCTGGGTTTAGATAGGTCAGTGATAACACTTTGCCTTGGGTGGAAATTCCTTCCTTCTTCAGCAGGCTTTAGTTATTTACTCAAGAACACCCACACCAGCTTCCCTTTCTCTGTTCTTACACCCTCAGTCACCATCACCCTGTTTATTTACCAAACTATCATCTTCTTCTTCTGGAGGGACTTGGGCTTTCCAGGTAGGCCCAGACAGTTACTGAGTCTTCTTCGCTCCTGGGAGAGAGATACCAGCTGGGGCCTCAAAACCTTCCTCAGCCCTTCTTCCTCCCTACTGAGGTAGTCCATCCTCACTGTCATCCTCTGAAGAAGTCTTGGTAGGTAGAACATGAGTGGGAGAAAAATGGGAATGTCCAGTTGCATGAAAAAGTTCCTATATTAAGGTGCTGCTTTTAAATTGTATGCTCTTCTATCCCACTTTCTCTCCAATGTACTTACCTTCCTGGGGGAAAGCCGACAGGAGCTGAGTGGCATCCGGTTCGGAACACCTCATCCACAGGGAATGAGGTTGGAAAGGGTAGAGAATCACATAGAGATGACATAGCAGGTATTAGTACTGGGATAATAATGGAATGTGATAGTTTGTCTACTGAAAATAATACCTGTGGGGGGGGGAAGAACAAAGCAGCAGCTGTTGTTGCAGAACCCACTGTACAGGTGCTTCTATGCCAATGCTCGAAGCCTCCGACCAAAAATGGGAGAACTTGAACATTTGGCCGCTAGGGATAACATTGATATAATAGCCATAACAGAAACCTGGTGGAATGTAGAGAACCAGTGGGATACAGCAATCCCAGGCTATAAACTCTATAGAAGGGATAGAGAGGGGCGGGTTGGAGGGGGAGTGGCCATCTACATTAAAGAAGGGGTAAAATCCAGCAGAATGAAGATTGACAGAGGGTCTGACTCCACCATAGAATCACTGTGGGTTAAACTACCAGGTCCAAGGAGTGATGTGATAGTTGGGGTATGCTATCGCCCACCAGATCAAAAACTTGAGGGGGACCTTGAAATGAGGAGACAAATCATGGAGGTGTCTCAGAAGGATAGGATAGTAATCATGGGGGACTTCAATTATCCCCACATTGACTGGGCCAATGCGAGCTCCGGGCAAGAAAGAGAAACTGGGTTTCTCGACTTGCTGAATGACTGTGCCTTAGAGCAACTTGTCATGGAGCCCACCCGAGAACAGGCAATTCTGGATCTAATACTGTCTGATACTCAGGACCTGGTCAGGGATGTGAATGTCACTGAGCCTCTGGGGAACAGTGACCATGCTGCAATCTCCTTTGCCATGCATGTTGGAGGAAGAGTGTCAAGCAAATCAAACATAAAAACCCTTGATTTTCGAAGGGCAAACTTCCCTCAGATGAGGAAACTAGTTAGAAAGAAATTGAAGGGGAAGGTTGGAAGAATCCAATCTCTTCAGAGTGCATGGAACCTGTTTAAAACAACGGTAACAGAGGCCCAGCGCAAGTGCATACCACAAAGAAAGAAGAGCTCATTTAAGTCCAAGAGGGCACCGGCATGGTTAACGAGTGGAGTTAGAGAGGCTCTAAAGCTCAAGGAGAGGTCTTTCTGTAAATGGAAATCCTCCCCAAATGAGGAAAATAAAAAGGAACACAAACTCTGGCAAAAATGTAAGAAGATGATAAGAGAGGCAAAGAAAGATTTTGAGGAACACATGGCTAGCAATATAAAGGGTAATAATAAAAGCTTCTTTAAATATGTTAGAAGTAAAAAAACCTGCCAGAGAACCAGTTGGCCCTCTGGATGGTGAGGGAGGAAAAGGGGAGATTAAGGAGGACTTGGAAATTGCAGAGAAATTAAATGAGTTCTTTGCTTCTGTCTTCACGACAGAAGACCTTGAGCAGATTCCGCTGCCTGAACTAAAGAATTAAATCAAATCAAATCAAATTAAATTAAACGAATTAAATCAAATACAGGTTAAAAGAGAGGATGTTTTAGGACTAATTGATAAATTGAAGATTAACAAGTCACCGGGCCCAGATGGCATCCACGCAAGGGTTATTAGGGAACTGAGAAATGAAATTGCAGATCTCTTAACGGTTATATGCAACTTGTCTCTTAAAACGGCCACAGTGCCGTGGGACTGGAGGATAGCAGATGTCACACCAATTTTTAAAAAAGGAAGGAGGGGGGACCCAGGAAACTACAGGCCAGTTAGCCTTACATCTGTCCCAGGGAAGATGGTGGAAAGCCTCATCCAAGAGAAAATCTTAAAACACATAGAAAAACAAACCTTGCTGAGAGAAAATCAGCATGGCTTCTGCAAGGGTAAGTCTTGTCTGACAAATCTTTTAGAATTTTTTGAAAAGGTCAACAGGCATGTAGATTTGGGTGAACCGGTGGATATAGTCTATCTGGGTTTTCAAAAGGCTTTTGACACAGTCCCTCACCAGAGGCTGCTGAGAAAATTGCACAGTCAGGGGATAAGAGGGCAGGTCCTCTTATGGATTGAGAACTGGTTGAAATCCAGGAAACAAAGAGTAGGTGTCAATGGGAAATTTTCACAATGGAGAGAGGTGAAAAGTGGTGTGCCCCAGGGATCTGTCCTGGGACCAGTGCTTTTCAATCTGTTCATAAATGACCTGGAGACAGGGATAAGCAGTGAAGTGGCCAAGTTTGCAGATGACACAAAACTTTTCCGTGTGGTAAAAACCAGAGTAAATTGTGAAGAGCTCCAGAAGGATCTCTCCAAACTGGGGGAAAGAGCTATGAAATGGGAAATGCATTTTAATGTAGCCAAATGTAAAGTAATGCATATTGGGGCAAAAAATCAAAACTTTATCTATCAACTCATGGGCTCTGAGTTATCCATGACAGATCAGGAAAGAGATCTTGGTGTGTTGGTGGACAGCTCCATGAACGTGTCTCCCCAATGTGTGGCAGCGGTGAAGAAGGCCAATTCCATGCTAGGGATTATCAAAAAGGGGATTGAAAATAAAACAGCCAACATTATAATGCCATTATACAAAACAATAGTAAGGCCGCACCTGGAGTATTGTGTACAATTCTGGTCACCGCATCTCAAGGAAGACATAGTGGAACTGGAAAAGGTGCAGAAGAGAGCGACTAAAATGATTAATGGGCTGGGGCAACTCCCTTATGAGGAAAGGCTAAAACATTTGGGGCTCTTTAGTCTGGAAAAAAAGTGCCTGAGGGGGGATATGATTGAGGCGTACAAAATAATGCAGGGCATGAGTAAAGTGGATAGAGGGAAGCTCTTCTCCCTCTCGCAAAATACCAGAACTAGGGGACATACACTCAAATTGAGGGCTGGGAGAGTAAGAACAGACAAAAGAAAATATTTTTTCACCCAGCGCGTTGTTAGTCTATGGAACTCCCTGCCACAGGATGTGGTGATGGCATCTGGCCTGGATGCCTTCAAAAGGGGATTGGACAGATTCCTGGAGGAAAAGTCCATCACAGGTTACAAACCATGATGGAGATGTGTAATCTCCAGGCTTAAAACCAGGGTACTTCAAGGGCCAGATGTAGGGGAGTGGTATCAGGAGACAGATATCTAGTCTCATGCGCTCCCAAACGCATCTGGTGGGGCCACTGTGAGATAGAGGAAGCTGGACTAGATGGGCCTTTGGCCTGATCCAGCATGGCTCTTCTTATGTTGTTATGTTCTTATGTACCAAAAAACAAAGTTCCACTTCTTTCATATACATAGTAGTATACAAAGAGTAAGAAGAGAAAGCACATGCATTTCAATGTGCAACTGTGGAAATTAGATTCTCTCACTGAAATAAAAATTAACTTGAGTTCTAATTGTAAGTCTGCAGGCAGAGAATATTGGCAACAACAAGGGTTTCTTTGATGTGGCATTACAACATTAGCAGAAAAGAAGGTGTGATTAGATTTTCAATCATTAGAAGGCACAGGAAGATTTAAATTTCATAGCACTACAGTTTGGGAAGCCTCAAGGAAGCTCCGTCCTTCATGTTGAAATTCTCATTTGAAATTAGCAAGCTGTTTCATCCACCAGATGAGAATAATTGCACTTTAGATTTTCAGACCTAGAGAACAGGAAAATCTGTCATTTTCCCCTACATTGCCCGTTTTATTACCTTGAGATCAAAAGCACCGGAGGTTAACACTGTTGAAGATACGTGTATGCAAAATATATTTCCTTCAGTGTTTTCCTTTCCATCTGTCTTCGTACCAGGCTCCAGCCACTATTAAGACTGTAGTGCAAAAATATGGTATGCCAGACACTTCTGTGAATAACAAAAACAAGATGAGTACATCCCTAAGGTCACAAAGGCTGCCTGACAGAGAGGAATATTATTTGAACTTCTATATTGCTATGGTTAAATTAAATCATCTTAACTCCACAGTTTTAGCACAGTTGAATATAAATTTATCTTTGCTTTAATGTATTGGGGCTCAGTATTAGTGCACATTGGGATTTATTAAATAACCTCTCCCTTACTTTTGATTAAATTCTTGTTTACTGTGCAAACTCGTTGCACGGGTAGACGTATATAAACCTGCATGCATGCAAGTTGGTGTTTCAACTGGTTATTATTTACTGAACTCCATGGACAAAATCAAGGAAGCCTTCACAAGTGCCAGTTTTTCTAATTTTCCATTGGCCTATTCTAGTTGGCACTAAAAACTGATAGTGGCTCTTGACTAAATTATTTGGCCTCCCCATCCAATCAAACATCTCCTCCATCTTGAATTGCGTCTCTGGTGCAGTTATCATGATTGCTAAATCTTCAGGGGGAAAAGCATACAAATGCTAACCTATCTATGTTATCCCATCCTGGGTTAGTGCCCTACATTCCATTTCAGATACTCAAAAGAGGTTGAGGCAAAATCCAGAGAAACAAAATAAAAGACAAAAACATGTGGCTTCTGAAAGATGTTGGTGAAGGTATATATTTATTAAATCCAGGTATTTTAAAAATGTTTTAAAATGAAAACACAGATGAGACTAAGGCAATTAAAATGATAATAATTAAATTTATAAGATGTAATTGGATTTTTATGTTTTAATGAAGGGGGTTGGATTTTGATTTTAACTTGTCTTTCAATTGGAGGGGAGGGATTTTGATATATCCCTATATTGTACTATGGGGAAAGCATCTATCCCATAAAATTTCACTGAGCAAGACTTAAACTGCCAAATGGCCATCCATTTAAAGTACAGTGGTACCCTGACTTACAACCACCCCAACAATTTTTAAAAAATGTCCTTAAGCACTTGGCACAGACACAGGTCCAGGAGCAGGCATATCTGGTCTGGGTTGAGGCTGCTTCTGGAGGTCTGGGTGCTGTGATCTCTTAGTCTTCTCTTTACAATTGTTAGGCCATTTGTGGTGGGAATGCTAGTAAAGAGAGATGTAACATCAAGGGATACCATGGTTTTGTCTGTATCCAGTTTCAGATCCCTGTCTTTAGAAAGAAACTCATCTGAATTTGAGGGCATGCCAGAGTTAGGGCAGAATAGGAGGTTTATGTGTCCAGCTTCTATCATGGTTATAGTGGGCACTTTCCATTATAAGCATATGTGAACAGCTTGTGCACCTGATAATTCTTCTGAACTCCAGAGATGGGTTGACCTTAGCTGTTTCGCTTGTGTAATTTGGACATGAATCCATTGCTATAGAGATGAAAACCTATGACAAATGGAAATGTATACTTGAAAGGTATCACTTAAAATAGGAAACTTTACTTGACTGCAAACATGTGACTGTTCTGTTCAGTGATCAGGTTTGAAAACCTCTACGAAGTGAAAAGACGGTTCCACTGGGGCGCCATCATTGCTCTCAGTGTGATAGCAATATGTTCTGCCATGGCTATGATTGATGCCATGCTATGGTCCTGGCCTTTGGACACAACAGGAGGAAGCATCAATTTCATCACACTCATCAACTGGACTGTTATTATTCTTTACAATTACTTCAGTGCCATGCTTGTTGGTCCTGGATACATTCCCATTGGATGGGAGCCTGAAAACACTCACGCCTGCATGTATCTTCAGTACTGTAAAATATGCCAGTCTTACAAGGCTCCACACTCTCATCACTGCCAAAAATGTAAAAGGAGAGTGATGAAGATGGACCATCACTGTCCTTGGATAAATAACTGCTGTGTTTTCAGAACCATGCTTCCTTCACTCTTTTTCTTCTACTTGCCCCACTGGGATGTATCCATGCTGCTTTCATTTTTGTCATGACCATGTACACTCAACTTTATAACAGGGTATCCTTGTTATAAAGAATCACAGTGTTAGTTTGCTTGCTTTTATTTCTTTAAATGCTTTTCTTTAATGTAACTTATGTTTTTAGTATTATGTTTAATTCTCAAAAAATCAAAAGTAAAAAGTAAAAAAATAAAAATAAAACTTCTGTGGTCAGCTAATGTGAGTTAAAAGAACAAACAAAAAATAAATAAACACTGTGATCTTCCAGTTTCAACTGGCAACATGCTGTGCACCCCCAACCTCCCCCACCATTGGTTTCTTAATCCATTATATACACAATATGTATCATGTGTAAGTATTGTAATCATACTCATGGATTAAATGCATCTATAAAATATACAAAAAATCATGTTAATAACCCCCCCCAAAAAATTGCTATACTTAACATGTGAGTACTCTTAAGTAAATAATAAAAATAATAATAGCAGATTCAATATTAGGATTCAATGTGAGTTCTTAAATAGCTCTGATCCAGCTATTAAGGGGTGAAAAGAGAAATGTTTCTGCAACTTCTTATCTCACTGTTATGGAGTTGCCTCCCAGTACAAATTCATCTTTGTACAATGCCCAAGGTTAACCAGTTTGGAACACATACTTCTCAGCTTCTTCAGGGCTGTGAAATTGCAGCAGTTTGGAACCGGATCTAATACAAAAAATCACTGGGAACTTCACAAAGTATTCTGTATGTTTCTCTCATGCCAATTACATGCTGTTGCAAATGCCTTTCGTTGCTGGACCACGTTTTTAGTATAGTCTGGGAATACCAGAATCTGGTGCTGTCCTTGCCCCCCAAACAAATCTTTCTTCTCCCTCACAAATCGTAGTAGAAATTTAACTGAAAAGCTCAAGAACTTTACAAGAAATGGAGGAGGTCTCTGAGATCCCTGCAAAAGTTGGGTCAATACATGGTGAGCTCTCTCTCTCTCTCTCTCTCTCTCTCTCTCTCTCTCTCTCTCTCTCTCTCTCTCTCTCTCTCTCTCTCTCTCTCTCTCTCTCTCTCTCTCTCTCTAGCTTGTAATCCTCTGGAAATTCTAAAACAGTTTGTAGAAAATAAATAATTTGACGGGTTGATATTGCTCACTGTTAACTGGAAAACCAAGAATTCTTAGATTTGATATTCAGCTGTTGCCTTCCCGTTGGTCTATTTTAAGGGTCAGTTCAGCATTTGACTTTTGTAATGCTGTAATTGCAATATTCTGAGCTGCAGTAGTATCTTCCAGTTCAGAAATTCGAACAGCAACCTTTTCAACAGCCTTTTCAATCAATAGAGTCTTTAATAGGCTGCAATAATTTTAATTCCCCAGCCATCTCCCTAAGAGTTTCCAAAATATTTATGTCCATGCCGCTCTCAGATGAAAGCATGGCTGCTGCCGGTGTCATCTTAGTTGATGCACTACGAGTTGCCAGGGATTTATTCGGTCCTTTAGATGCCATATTCACAACAAAAATCTTTCTTTTGTTATATGAGAATAGAAGCAAAGACAGTCACCTGTTTACAGTCTGCAGTAGAAGTTTACATAGTTCTCAGGATATGAGAATGCAGGAGAAGTTGAGATTGCCTCTGACGATGATACCATTGCACTGGAAGTCCACCACAGAATTTTTTTTAATTCACTTTATTTGTTCAAGTACTGAAGAAAGAAGTGAAACATGTAGGAAGCAGGGCAAATTGGTGTGTTGTCCAGAGGGCAAAATGACCACAAATTCCAGCCTTATTCATGTGCTTCTTTATATATATATATATATATATATATATATATATATATATATATTATTCATATATATATATATATATATATACTTTTCTCTTCTCCCTCCCCGCCCACCTTTATTTTATTTTTATTTTTTTGAGCACAGCACATCATTTTTCTATTTCTTGTCAATGGCTCACAAACATGCCACAATGAAGAGAGGGTGGGAGTCAGTAAAGCTTTCCCAATGTGCCAAATTGTTTAGTTACAGCTCTGTTGGAAGAACAGTGGAAACTTGAAATCCTAGGTAAAATAATGGGGCCTGAACAAATGACAGCACAAACCTCGGATTTTTCAGAACCGTTCAGATAAATCTGAAATGTGATGCTGGAAGAATGCTTTGCAGATACCCTGAATTGCCAGAAAGATGACTCAGTAGGTGAATCAAGCCTGATATATCTCCTGGGGCAAAAATGATGAAACTGGTGGAAAAGGATGAGTTTGTCCTACTTGGGGCACATCATCAGGTTTATTCAGAAAAGACAGTAACATTAGGTAATAGAGATGGACACGAAATGAACTTTTAATTCATTTTGTTATTCATTATTCATTTTGTTAGCTAACAAAACAAATAACGAACCAATCGAACAAAGAAAAACAAAATGAAACAAAATGGAAATTTCCATTTCATTCACTTCATTTTTCGTTACACCCCTTTTACCTTGTCCTCGCTGGCAGCTGCCATGATCCTCCTGGTCCTGGTGGGGAAGGTAGGTCTGTAGAGGCATTGGTCCCGAGCCAGCACCTCAAAAAGCCCCTGCTGGGGACTTTTAAAACAACAAAAAATAAATATAAAATATAAAATATAAATTAAATATAAATTAAATTAAATTTAAAAAAAGAAGCGCCAGCTCGGCCCCAGGGTTGGCCAGGGTTGCGCTCTAAAATAAATAAATAAATAAATAAATAAAACCAGCACCGGCCCGGCCCCTGGGGCCACACAGTTGGCACTTTAAAAACAAGCAAGCAAACAAACAAACAAACAAAAACAGTGCTGACCCGGCCCCAGGAGCCATGAAGTTGGCACTGTAAACAAAAAAATAAATTTAAAAAGATAGAACCAGCACCGACTTGGCCTCTTCACTTTAGATCAATTTAGAAATGGGAAAAACAACCACACCCACTTCACCTTGAATTCAGAACGATTTATTAAATTGAAGCACAGCTCCTATTCTTTAGAGAGGCATGAATGGAAGTGGGCCAGAGCATTTGATGCAGTGGCACAGACAAAAATAATAATACACATAAAATTCCCAATTTCCCCCTAAAATTCTCAAACACTGAATTTAATTCTAAAATTCTGCAGGGAGTCCCATATAGGTACTCCTTTGGAATGAAGCCAATGAAAAAAAGAAACTATTTAAAGAAGAGACTGTTTAAAGAATAACATTATTAGTTCTTAGTTTGTGTGGTTACTGACAGAAGAAATCAGGACAACTCTGCCTGTCTATAAAATGTGTGCTTCCTAAAGCAATGCAAGAGACATTGAAAATGCTTTGGGGGAAGGTGAATGGGCTTGAGACCAGCTAATTAGCTAATCACTATATAATATCTTGGATGGATTAGTTTGTGGCTGATTGGGAAAAAGACTATTAGCTTCCGTTTATGGTTTTCTCTTCCTTTGCTAAGGCTGATTTTACCATCTGCTTTCCCCTGTGTTGTCATGCAGGCTGCAAGATGAATCCTTTGGCAGTTAGAGACACTGAGTAGAGATGGGCACGACTTGAAAAAAGGGACGGAGGGGAGTTGTCGTCAACTTGGTGCCTGACTGATTTCGGGTGATGTTTCCGGCTGCCAGTAGAAATTCGCAAAACTTAGTCGGTTCGTTTTTTTCCGTTTTTTTTCGTTGTTCGTTACTCTACTGGTTTTTTTGGGGGGAAGCGGGCTCCTGGAGGACTCTCGGGGTGGGTGCCTCCTCTGGCCAAACTATAAAGGGAAAGTGGGCTCCTCACCCACTTGGATCGGGGAAGCAGGCTCCAAGAGACCCCTCTACATGGGGGTCTCCCTTCCTCACCTGCTTCTGCTGCCAAAATGCTATGCAATAGCCATATGGATATTGCATAACATAATGTGCAGACAGTGAGACCAGTGAGGTGATAGCGTCATGCCCGCCCTTCACAAGGCCCCCGCACCACCATGTCTCACACAGCTGGAATGGTGTACTTGCCGCAGTGTCGCAGTGCAAAAAGCAAGTAGATCTGGCTTTAAGGTGGCTTAGTTAAAGAGCAAGGGTTAGGCTAGTGACGGACGGTTACGGTGGGCTACTTTGGGTTGCACCTCTGGGTGCCTCTCTGGCCAACTAAGCAGGCGGGACAGTGCCTGCTTGACGTAAGGGGGCAGGGAGTCGGAGGGTTGGGGTTAGGGGGGGGGCCCGTTCCCCGGGGTTTTTGGGCAGCCGGACCGCAAGTCTCCATGGCCAAGTGGCCATGCGACGGGTGGGGGGGCTCCAAAATTTGCATGGTTGTCCAAACGCCACATTGTTTTGGAAATCGTGGTCCAGCCCATCATTGCGCAGGTGTAAATAAAATAAAATAAAATAAAATAAATGGAGGACAGATTTTTCACAGTAGAGTGGGTTTTTTCTTGCAACAAAAAAAACCCACTGCTCCTCCTCTGTCCTCCATTGCATTTTATTTTATTTTATTTTATTTACACCTGCGCTTGCGCAATGATGGGCTGGACCACGATTTCAAAAACAATATTGAGTGGACAACCGCCCCAAATTTTTGGATCCCCATCCCACCAGTCGCATGGCCACTTGGCGATGGCGACTTCGCGAGTCCGGCTGCCCAAAACCCCCTAAAACCGGCCCCCCCCCTCCCTAACCCTACCCCTCTTGTAGGTGCCCTGTACCCTTAGTCAAGCAGGCATTTTTCCGCCTGCTTTTTTGGGTCGGAATGGGGGGGGGAGAGGTGCAAAAAGTTTTTTAACCTGTGCCGTCCGTGCCGCTTGCTTGCGCTTTAATTGCGGCTAAGCCGGCGGCGAGCCAGGGCTTTGCTTGCATTGGCTGCGAGCAGCAAGGCGAGTCCCACCTGTGTGAGCCCAGGGGGGGATGAGCCTTGTGGAGGGCGGGGACCTCCCTAATTCTCCCTCTGGTAGGTGCCCTGAGGCATTATGCAGGCATTTTCCCGCCTGCTTTTGGCGGGCATTTGCAGCAGTTTTTTTAACTTTTAAAAACTTTTTTTTGTGTGCCGTGTGTGGCATCGCGCGATCTTCGCTATGCAAGGAACGACCCACGACAAATCCAGAGCCCACTTTTGTTTGTTAGCGGTTCGAGCTCCCAAGTCTGGGGGAGGTAATTCCAGGAGCCCGTTTCCGTAGAGTAACGGAACCAGTAGTAACGGACAATGAAAAAACAAAAAAATACCGCTAATTTTTGCCATCTCTAACACTGAGATTGAGATGTGGGAGGGAGGGAGGGACGGAGGGGAAAGCATCAACTTGGTGTCTGACTGAGTCTTGATGTTTGCTTCCAGTCACTGGCAGAAGTAGTTGCCACAGATATGACAGAAGTTTGGCTTAGCTTCCATTGTCCAAAAGAAACGTAGCTAGACAGGCACATAATTTCCCACAAGTTCTAATTGGAATCAATTGCAGTATCTTGAATAATCATCTTTCTTTCATTGCCTGTTTAGATGCCATATGTTTTAGGCTTGTATATCTCGCTTCCTGATGTTTGTTTTTTGTTTTGGTTTCTGCTTTGTTTACCAGGAACAAAATTTTTGTAAAGGCTCAAGTTTCCTTACTAATACAACAGAACATGAATTTGTAAACAGCTGTGACTGAACAGAAAGGAATTTTAGAACCTAATTTTATTGAACCAGATATCAGGATCCATGGTCTCTCATGTATTCATTCGCCAATGCTGTTGAGCTTTTTATTCCTCCCTTACAAAATGCTCCTGAAGTTTAGATAATGAGACACAAGGAAATTATTATTTTTATTTATTGGATGTATATACCACCCATCTAGCCATACGGCCACTCTGGGCAGTTTACACGGTTACATCATAACAAAATAAATAATACAATGTAATAATAGCATACATATAAAACAAAAGCAACTGACTGAAACAATAATAAAATCATTAATGCATTTACATTTATAAAAAAAAACAGTAGGCTGAGTGAACAATTAGGATAGATTGTAAAACAAATAACTAATGGTCAAGGAAAGCAGATCTAATGTTTTCATTTTTTAAAAAAGATCAACAGCAACCAAATAGATCTCAGGCAAATATCAGTTCCACAAGTGAGGGCGCACTATCGAGAAAGCCCAGTTCCTTTTTGTTGATTTGTGAGCCTTTCTTGGCATTGGGACCCTCAAAAGATCTGCTTGAGATCACTGGTGATGTGGGCGGAATTTCTTCAGAAGGAACCGGTCTGCCAGGAAACACCAAAAAAGAGTAAAATTGAAAAGCTCTTAAAGTATGCCAAAGCAAGAAAACAAGCAACTAGCCTAAGGGGTGCACAATTCTACCACTATTCCCAACTAAGGGAAGACACACTGAACCAGGAATTGAGGTATAGAAGGGCCATTCCCAAATGGAGTTTCAGTACTATAGCCCCATGTTGAAGGACAATTTGCACCAGTCCCTACTTCTTCTGTAGCCCCTAGGGCAGGCATGTTCAAACTTCGGCCTTCCAGATGTTTTGGGCCACAACTCCCACAGTCCTTTGCCATTCGAAATACAGGCTTGGAATTCTGGGAGTTGTGATCCAAATCATCAGGAGGGCCGAAGTTTGGACATGCCTGCCCTAGGATCACCTTACAAAACAGAGGGGTGCCCAACCTTCTGGAGAAAATTTGAGGGGGATAGAAGTCAATAGATTTCCTCTCACTGTCCTCTGGATCAAAGGCCCTTCTGTTTGGAGACAGCTTTTGCTGAAAGAAACTCCTGATTTTTACATTTACATCTTAATGCTTTTGACCACTAACACAGTATATCCTTTCAAAGTTTTCTGATTCATTTTATCTGCATTCCAAAAAAAAAAAATATCCTTGGCCACCTGTTGTGGTAAAGGTTTACCTGGATAATTTAGATGTTAGGTGAAATATGGCCAAATATTTCTCAGTAGTACTCAAGGTATAAAGTGAGACAAATTTGTAAAGGCAACCTGCATTTAATGAAATGCAAGACCAGCTAGATAATGTGAGTAGGAATCTGTACTGGGCCTAAAATTGACTGTGTTTCTTTAAATAGTTTGGGTAGTCAAACCAAACTGGAGTGTGCATTGCCAGTCACAATTCGATACGTTTTTCCAAGCGAAATTACATACTTGTACAGTCATGCCCCAATATCCATCACTCTTCTCTCCCCCCCCCCCCGCTTTCTCCTGCTTTATGAAACCCATTATTAGGATGATCCATTGCTCTGCTGTCAGTTTTGTGAAAGAACATCATTCCTCCACATGTCTTTTTTGATTTCATTTCTAGTTTGCTATAACTGTAATTTAAATTCTATGTGATATAGTTCTCTAAATTTGTGTACATTATTACTTAATGCTACCTGCATGAATGTGTCTTGGGAATTTATTTTCAACATAAGCAAACAAGTAAATTCCATGAAAGGTTATGTATTTGTCTCACTGGTGCAGTCGAGTGGTCTTTCGCCATTCATTCAATCTCTAGGGCCACTTGAAGGGCACATAATAGTGATCATTCTTACAATCCTTCTTACTTAAATCCTTTCTAAATAATGATGAATGATTGAATGTTCCAATAACATATTTAACATTCAGGAAGATTTAGTGTGATATGTGTGGGTATGTGGGAGTGAGTATCTCTTGAACTGTAAGCACAAGATTTAAGAAACCATACAGGATACCTGTATATACCGTTGTCTTTTTTCAGTCATCACTTTTGCTCCCCCCCCCATATGCTCCACACTATTTATTATTATTACATTTTCCTTTTGTCACCATAAAAATCTTATGCAGTACTTTCAGCAAAGTTGTGCAGTGATGTATTATTGGCAATGGTTCTTCACATTGATATATATGTATTTAAGACTTAAGTCTGGGTGTTATATCTCATGTATTAAAAAGAATCATTAGGCACTTCAGTATTCCAGTAAAAAGATGGGAGATACTATAATAACTTCCAGGAAATTGTACCTTGTATTAAGTTAGGACAAGGACCTGACCATAAGTCTCAGGGATCATCGCAGAGCTTATCAGCCTATTTTCACCAGTGATCAAGAATTTAGTTCAGATGTTGCCAGGGCTGTTTCACACCCATTTCTATTACAACACTTGGAATACTTTGACATATGCATTGGTGCCCCTTGGCAACACCACCAAAGAGCAAGGATGTTGGCCAATCTCTGGTCCTGAGCCCCAAGCTTTTTCCCAAGACAAAAGGGAGGGTGTGGGTGGGTTCCAAGTCGTGAGTTGAATTTGAGTCATTGAACCCCACCCCCTACAAGTTGAGTCTGAGTCAAATCACTAGTGCAACGTAACTCCAGCTTGACAAGTCCTGAGAGTTGAGTCCCCATCCCTGCTAATGAGTGTGGCATAACCATCTGGGGAGATGCAATCTGCTTTGGGGGGGGAGGGGGGACAAAAGGATGTTAAGATGAAACAAAATAACCTGGCCAGTGATACCATTGGATTTTGATGGCAATAAGTCAACTGGCTTTCAAACCTTATGTACTTGCCTTGTGAAATCCGCCACATGGAGTCCCTGCAGCTTTTAATAAAGCTTTAAAGACCTGGCTTTTTAGGGAAGCTTTCAAGGATCGGTGATATAATCTTTGTTCCCCCACTGTCTTGTTTTTTGTTTTGTTTTGTTTGCCATCCCTCAGTCGTCTTCTTGCCGGGGTCTGGGTTTTTAGTGAGTTTAGTCTATGTTTTTTATATTTGCTATTTATTGTTTGTTTGCTTTTTTATCATTGATTACTTGCTTTCGTGTAAACCGCCTGGAGTCCCTATTTGGGAAATTGGGAGGTCTAGAAAGGCAATAAATAAATAAATAAATATAAATAAAAAAATACTGGTGGATTTTGATGGATGAATACTTTAACTAAGAAGAGGTCAGCTCCCCCTCTTGGTAAGAACTAGTGGAATGGAAGAAGTCTGTGTATCTTCTTTTCCAAAAGCCTATGATTATATCTAGTGGATGTCACCACACTGAGAGATTCCTCCTTGATCCAACAGGAATTTCTAATAGAATGAGAAGGAATGTGATTTTTCAGTTACTCCCTTTCTCCTTGCAACTCTTACAGCATATCCCGAACCACTCCAATTTCCTTCACACCTCAGGTACAGATCTTATGGTCTGAAAGAGAAGGAAGGTGGAATCCCCTCCTTCGTTATTTTATAGACTGAAGTGCCTATAAGATCAGGGACTCTTCTGAGAGTGATGACAATTTGTTTCCAACTAGAGTGGCTATTAGTCTCCCCCAGAAGAAATATTTGCATCAGAGTTAATTCTTTTTTAAAAAAGTGAGCCTTCAGTGATGGTCCTTCAGCCCCAGTTTGGATGTCCTCCTCCTTCCATGTCTGAAGCAACCAAGTGATTCTTACAGGAGTGGAAGGATCAGATGACCGGACACTGCCATTGTTCAGGAGATGGCTGTGTGTGTTTATACTTTTCACATTCTTCTTCATCTTTCATTGCAGAACATAGTGAGAAGCTTTAGCCCGAGGCAGCAAAACCCTAGAGCTAGTCTAGTGTCCCTTTTCTTACCTAGTCAAACTGGCTATCCTGGGTAACAAAGATCACATATGGTGTGTAACACAAAGCACACAAAGGGAATGACAACTCATCATCCTGCTTGGAGAAAGGAAGGATTTTAATCTGTCAGTTGAGTCCAAACTCTGATAAACCGACAGATTCTGTATCAGCACAACTGCTCTTAAAAATCATCTTTGCTCTATGGGAAACCTAATTCTAGCTTTGCAAAGAAAAGCATAGCTTAACCTCAGATTCATGATACTCATTATGCATTCTGGCCCTCTCTTTAATGTATTTTTAATGTTTCATTGGAATGTCAGAGGCCAAAGTTTCCACCATTAGAGGACTGTCTGGCAATTTGCTTGTAAAAATATAGGTATCTGCATGTATTTGCTATGTGCATGAAGAACATTACAAGTTTTGTTAAAGAAAGAATCTAGTTATACCCTAAAGATAAACACATTTATTATGGAATGAGCTTTTGCAGATTATAGAGCAGGGGTGTCCAAACTTTTTGCAAGGAGGGCCAGATTGGAGAGGTGAAAATGTGTGGAGACCAACCAGTCAGCCTAAAGGGGGAACAAAGGGTATAGCATCTGCAACAGACAAAAATGCTCCAGCTTCCAGGCACCCAAGGTCCCAGCAGCTGTTCCATGGCCCAGGAATTGGCCCACACGCACACAATACACATGACTGTTCGCATATGCTACCCTCCCTTGCAAGGAGGTGGGGAAGACACTGCAGCAATGGAGCCAGGAGCAGGTAGGCAGGACGAATGGCTGAGGGGATGGCTGGGAGAGCAGGCAAACCATAAAACTGCAACCTGACATCTCTAGCCAGCACGGGGAAGGGCCGGCTGGCAGGGATGAGTGACAGACTGAGCCGGTTGGGAGAAGAGGCTGAGGGCCACTCAAAATTTTAAATTGGGCTGCATTTGGCCCCCGGGCCAGACTTTAGACATGCCTGTTATAGAGTATTTCATCAGATATAAAACCCATTATCAGAATTTCAAGTAAAAACACAGCATTCATGAGTGAAGATGAAATTTGATACCACGAGGTCACTGTATATACAGTAGGAATGCCAACTGGATTTATTTGACATGGCAGATATGAGAAAGGCACCTTTGATTTAAGTGTCTGCTAGGGGAGGGAAAGTTCCTCAATAGAAAGACGGCTATCCATTTATGAAAATCAACATAATTTCTTCTTGCAAGGTTTTGTTCAGATTATTTGAAATTTATATACTGCATGCTTGCACAGAGGCAGCTCAAGGTGGTTCACAAGTTCAAAGAGATAAAAAGAACAACAATAACAAAGAATCAGCAAGATCAATGTAAAAATGTGAAAAACATAAACATAAAACATAATCATAAACATTGGCACCCGGCAAACAATTCAAAAACAACATCACTGGTCACCAAATGCCTCCCTAAAGAGCCAGCTCTTCAAAGCTGTGTGTGTGTGTGTGTGTGTGTGTGTGTGTGTGTGTGTGTGTGTGTGTGTGTGTGTGTGTGTGTAATTTATTTTCTACACTAATTTACATAGAACAAATATATTGCTTGCCTCCTGTCATGTTACCAATTCAATCACAGTTTTTCCCAACATTTGAGCTCAGTATCATTTATATCTCCTTTCCCAGCTTAAATGAGTGTACTTTCATACTTAGAAGGCTATCCCATGAGCTGGAAGATGCTTTAAAAAAAACACATATTTATGCCTGACGCAATCATGTTACCTAAACAGAGGTTGTTAGGTCCTCATGATGGCAGAGCAGGGCTGGGAGGGGGTGAGGTATGTGTGTGTACCCACACGAGGGTCTCTCTCTCTCCCCTCCCCCCAGGACATGGCCTGGTTTCTTGGGGCTGGAGCACTGCAACAGGCTGTCGAAAGGGGGTACGGGAAAAGAGTGAGAGGGAGGAAAAGGGAAGAAGGAAAAATGGAAGAGAAAGGCAGTGACAGCAGCCTCAGTGGCTCCAGCCGGGTTGCCCGAGCAACTGCTCTCTCTCTCTCTCTCTCTCTCTCTCTCTCTCTCTCTCTCTCTCACACACACACACACACACACACACACACACACACACACACACACACACACACACACACACACACACACCATCATCATCATCATCATCATCATCATCATCATCATCATCATCATCATCATCATCATCTGCCAAAATTTCTGCCCATTCCTCCTTGTGTTTCTTCTGCTTTTTTTCCAAATCCCACCCTCAACTCCTGTCAGATCTAGACATGGGCACGACCAGAAAAAATGACGTTTTGAGTTTTCGTTTGTCGGAATGGGTCCGTTTCGGGTCGTTTCCGTTTGTCGCGAAATTTTTCAAACATTTGTCATTTCGTTTGTCGTTTGTCGTTTGTCATTTCCACCACGATTTAGCGCAATTTGACTTCCCAGAGCATAGGGGACATCCCGCAATCAGGGCCGGCACTAGGTGTTTTTGCGCCCTAGGCGGGTGGTGGGGCAGGTGGCGGGTGGTGGGGGGAGGGGTGGGGGGGCGGTGGTGGCGGGGGGCCATGGGTGGGCGGTGGCCATGGGCGGGTGAGTGGGCGGGCGGCGGCGCGGGCGGACGGGCGAGTGGGCAGTTAGGATATCACTTAGGATAGAGGTTCTGTTCTTGGCTTGCAACCCAAATGTGTGTGTGTGCAAGCAAATTCAAGTTGGGAAAATAGAAAATAAATGGTAGTATATAATATATTTTTAAAATAAATCCACACCTCCCACTTCCAGTCGAACCTCCCCCTTTATCCAATATCAGAAAAAAAATCCTCACAAACTGCCAGAGAAGAAATAAAGTATAAACTGCTATTCCCTTCAGCAGACAAAGCTGCAGGGAATCAAAGAAATTATTTTCTAAATTCAATTCTCTCCCTGCCTGCCTAACTTAAATCCTGAAGCCTCCAGTCTCCCTCCTCAATCTCGATCTGATCACACCAGCACCAGCAGCCAGCCCTCCTCCCTCAACCACATCCATACACCCGACTGCGATTTCTGGAATGCGCCTCGGCTTTTTATGCCCTCCGAGACATCCAGAAGTGTCAGTCAAAAACCTGGCGATGCCATTGGTGGAATGGTTCAAACAATTTGCATGGTCCCATCCCATGTCCAGCCCAAATGGGCAGGTCTAAAAAACTTAAAAATAAAATAAAATAAAATAAAATAAAATCAATATGACGTTTTATTGCTATAAAAAACCCACTGCTGCTACTATTAAAATTCAGGCATTTAAAATAAATAAATTTCACATGTTTCTGTGGTGATTTGGTGTGTGTTTTGACCACAATTTCAAAAGAAAAATTGTGGTCGCCATTTTGGATCCCTCCCCCACCGCATGGCATGGCAAGACGACGAGGATGACCCCCCCCCAGCCTGGTGCAAGCAGCCCAGGACAGGAGAAGAGGGGGGAAGGCCAGGCACCCCCCAGAAACCACCCCTCTGGAAGGTGGCAAAGCCTGAGGCAGGCATATTTTCGCCTGCTTTTTTGGCCGGGAGTCGGGGTTTTTTAAAAACTTTTTCTGTGCTTCGCATTGCGTGATCGCCGCAATGCCACAAACGGAACAAAAAACCCCACCAAATTTTTCTTTTTTCGGTTCGAGTTTGAGTTCTGATGGCTTAATTATCGTTACCGTTTCCGTTACATAACGGAAATGATAACCGAAAATGGAAACGACAATTTTGCCAAGTCGTGCCCATGTCTAATCAGATCAGAAGCCTCTCAGCTGAAGCTCAGTGTGATTTTCCTTTTGAAAGCAGGCAGATTAATCTCCCTCTTGTTTGCTCGTTTACTCTCACCCTGACTCCATTCATAGATAAGAAGCAGCTTTCGGAGTTCCCACCATCCCTGCTTCATTTTTAAAAGTGGCTCTGTAACCATCAAAGAACAAGAGAAGCCCCAGAGCTGGTTCCAATAAACTGCAATTCGGGGGGTGGGGTGGCTGATTTTTTTCTCTAGAAAAGCCAGCTGCCTGTGAGGCCACGTTTAAAAGAGGCGCCTTTGCTGAAAAAAGTGGCTTTTGGACGATGTGAGATAGAGCTCTTAGTTTCCTTACTGTCTCATCCCTATTCTATCTTACTTTACTTACATCTGTTTTTAATACAAAGCATATAGCCTATCTAATTTCAACAATCTATTCAATCTTGCTATTTAGCTCTTCGATATTAAGCAATTAAGGATAGATTTGGCTAACTATATATATTCTATATATCATCCACAGTATATTTACCCTTTCTTCCAAAAAGTGCCTAATTTCAGCAATCATCTCTAATTTAAGTTAATACTTTCTGGGCTCTTACAAGAGAGATGCCTCCAGGTCTATATATTTCACTTTATGCGTATAAATTTTTGTCTATAACTAACTGCCTCTATTCTTTTAAAAATCTAACAGATTAACATTTATTTATATACAGTATCAGGTTTGTCTTCACATTTCCATTTTCCGTTTCCCATATCATACCAATTAACCAGTAGCCTTAGACAATCAGAATACAGAAAGCATTTTTATGTACAGTAACCGTGGGGGGTTAGGGACCCGACCCAACTTGTGATCATTGAACATCCACAATATACAGATGCAGATTGGGTTGGGCCTTGTGTGTGTGTGTGATGTTTAAAATATCTTTAAGCAATGGAGCCAAGCGCTTGACTCCATTGCTTAAAGACATTTTAAACATCGCACACTGCTTCTCCTGACCCCCCTGGCATGGGGTGTGTGTGATGTTTAAAATGTCTTTAAGCAACGGAGCCAAGTGCTTGACTCCGTTGCTTAAAGACATTTTAAACACTGCATGCTGCTTCTCTTGACCCCCTGGGGGTGCAGGGGAGCGGCGTGCGATGCCTCCATGGAGGCAAGCCCCAGGCTCCAGCTAATTGGCACTGGGGTGGGGGAGAAAAGCCTTTTGTTTCCCTACCCCAGCACCAATCAGCTGGAACCCATGGCTTGGGGAAAGGGGGGAAAGTTTTAAAAAGCCCAGGCTTTTAAACCTTTTTTCCCTCCCTCAAGTGCCGGGCTCCAGCTGATTGGCGCTGGTGTGGAGGAGAGGGTACCACTTACTGCAGTCCTGTGATATGGCGGGACCACAGTATATGAACTGCGAAAGGGCGGGGGACCACTGTAATAAATTCACTAAGCTAGAAGTTCTTTTTTTCAATTTTCCCTTTTCCTGCCAAGCCGCCCATCCTCACAGATTGCTTCCTCCTTGCCGAATCCATCATCCTCGTGGGTTGTTGGATTATCTTCATAGTAACATTGATGGCCACTTTGCCACTGAAAAAGACCCAATTTTTCTTTTTGGCACCCACATTGAATAAGACAGATGTGCCCATCATATTCCGTGGACCTGGTACATCCAAGGGCCCAGCCTGCACCATTTCTGTCACATTTACGTTCATGTTAAGATTCGCCTTCTGTTCAGGTTCAGTCTTCTGACTCATGCTAAATTCAGTAAACATGTTTATCCCAGAAGGGCCATGACCAGGATTCTGCAGTGACATGCTGCCAGGACAGCCAGAGACGAAGCCGATGATGCTCGAAGAAATATCAGGTCGACCAGCTCTGAGTTTTGGCTAGGTGATTCCCCAGGAGAGAGGTTGTGTTCCCTGTTTGGGGATATAGCTGACAAGTTCAGCTTGAGATCTCTTTGGAAGCAACATGTCGTTTGGACCCTCGACCACACTCCTGCCTGCTCTTTTCTGACCTTGGACTATTTCTGCCTGATTTCGGACTGGTTTCCTTGATGAAGGTTTGGTCTCTTCCCTTCGGCTTTGGCATCTGGCTTCTGTGTAGATTCCTATGCCGACCTCGGACTGGTAATTATTGTGTTGTGAACTCTGTTATCACCCTGGCATTTGACTTTTGGCAAAAGACTGAAACCTGCTTGATTCTCTGACTATTGACTCTTGGCAAAGGACTGAACTCTGTTAGTGTGTGCATGTTCAGCATGTAGGGCTTTGACAGTTTGCTTCCACCTAAAACTTCTTCAGCAGAATGGAAGACGAGAGGGCTGTTGGGATGGCAAAGGTGGTGGCTTTGCAAAACCAAGTGCGGTTCTTAACCCAGTTGCTTGCTCAACTGCAGCAAGCACCAGCACCAGCTGAGTGACAGCCCCGTTGCCTTTTGTTGGCCCCAGACCGATTTGAAGGGAAGATTTATGTTTATTCCTCTATTATGTTTAAATTACGTTTATTCCTCTATTAGCTGTGATCACAAATATTCATTTGAATACATGGATTTAAAACTGTTCTGAGCACAGGTATTTCTATGGTACAGATTTAACAACTGAACAGGAAATGAGCCACTTGACTTGTATTCTTGGTCCGCTCCTATTCATTCAGCCTTCTTTCTTATACACACAAACACAACTCTTTATCATGCAGAAGAAACAGTAAGGGGTACTGAACATCTGCCTACAAGATTAAATTTATGTTATGTGCTTGTTCAAGTGTCCCTTCTGTGATCAAATTGACAGTGAAGACTAGAATGTAATAATTATTTCTGGATTTAACAGCTTTTATGAAATTTGTATAACATAGAATTCAAACTCTGTTCCCTGAGCTCCCCTAAGTCTAACAGAAAATGTTTTAATCTCCAAAGAAATAACTGATAACTTAAGGTTAGAAGTTGAAAAGCCATGTTTATGTTTCTGTTGCTACGGCAACCAATTCTCGATAAAATGTTGCATACAAACCTTATGTTTGTCCTTCACCTACTGCCAACTCTCATTCCTTCCCTCCAATTTTTAACATCGTTTTCCTCTCCTGCTTCAGCCTTTCCGCTCAGAACAGCATGAGATTCTTCAGTTCTTCTCAGTATTCTCACTTCTTTTGTTCCATTTTTGGATTTCTTTTCTTCCTTTTCTCCTCTTTCCATTTTACCTGCCTTTCCTTCCCAAACTCTTTCACTCAACCTGACCATGCCCTTCTCTCAACCAACACCTATTTGTGTATTTCTAAAACCAATGTATTCATTTTTGCATCGAACACCAATGGAACCAAAAATTTCTCTCTTTCCCCCTCTTGAAGCCCTTCTTGCCCACCCACCCACCCACCCAAATTCCATAAAGATGCCTAAGTAGTTCTGATAAACCAAGAAGGATCCATCAGAAATATATAGTGAGTAGAGATGGGCACGACTTAGCGGTATTCCCGTTTCCGTTTCCGTTACTCGTTTCCGTTACTCTACGGAAACGGTAACGGGAATTACTCCGCCAGACTTCGAGCTGACGAACGAACAATTTTGGTCTGATTTGTCATGCTCGTTCCTTGCATCGCGCGATGCCACGCGGCACAGAAAAAAAGTTTTTAAAAGTTAAAAAAAACCGGTTCCCGGCCGAAAAGCACGCGGAAAAATGCCTGCCGTGCCTCAGGGCACCTACCAGAGGGGTTGTTTCTGGAGGTCCCCGGCCTCCCCCCCATCCTCCGTCCTGGGCTGCTCTGGTGGGACTCGCCGCAGGCTCGCAGCCAGCCAGCAAAAAGCCCAGTCTCGCTGGCCGCCGGCCGCCGCAATTAAAGCGCAAGCAAGCGGCACGGACGGCACAGGAAAAAACTTTTGAACTCTCCCCCCACCCATTCCCGGGCCAAAAAAGCAGGCGGAAAAATGCCTGCTTGACTAAGGGCGCAGGGCACCTACCGGAGGGGTGGTTTCTGGAGGGGGGGTCCAGCCTCCCCCCCGTCCTGGACAGCCGGACTCGAGTCGCCATGCCATGCGGTGCTGGCGGGGGATCCAAAATGCAATATTGTTTTTGAAATCGTGGTCCAAAAACACACAAGCACAACAGAAACACGCGAAAATTTGTAAACTGCCAGATTTTTCACAGTAGCAGTGGGTTTTTTCTTGCAACAAAATGTCTCTCCTCTCCTCCTCTGTCCTCCATTGATTTTATTTTATTTTATTTTATTTTACACCTGCGCAATGATGGGCTGGCCGAGTGGCCAGCCATGTGGGAGTGGACGACCATGTAAATTTTTGGAGCCATCCCACCAATCGCATGGCCACTTGGCCATGGAGACTTCTGGGATGAGCCAAAAAGCCCCCTAAAACCTGCCCTAGCCCCCTAACCCTAACCCTAACCCTTGACTCCGTACCCATACGTCACGGACTGTCTTCTAAGTGGGTCAGAGAGGCACCCAGAGGTGCAACCCACTAGCCCACCGTAACCTTACCCGTCACTAGCCTAACCCTAGCCCTAACCCTAACCCACCTTAACCCTAAGCCAGATGTACTTGCATTGCACTACATGCAAGTACAATTCCCTTCTGTGTGAGACATGGTGGTGCGAGAGCCTTAGTTAGGCATCTCACTATGGCTCTGTGTTCAGTGCCATCCACTAGTCTTCACAGTCACTGTCTGCACAACTGGTATGCAATATCCATATGGCTATTGCATACCATTTTGCAGCAGCAGCAGGTGAGGAGGGGAGACCCCCATGTTGAGGGGTCTCTTGGAGCCTGCTTCCTCTTCCTAGTGGGTGAGGATAGGAGGCACCCACAGGTGCCTCCAGGAGCCCACTTTCCCTTTATAGCGGGCCAGAGGAGGCACCCACCCCACAGAGGTGCCTCCAGGAGCCCGCACCCCCCCAAAAAAACCAGTAGTAACGAAAACGAAAAATGAAAAAATGAACTGACTAATTTTTGTGAATTTTCGCGAAAAACGGAAACAACCCAAAACGGAACCGGCCTGACTAACGACAACTCGAAAAAAATTTTTTTCAAGTCGTGCCCATCTCTAATAGTGAGATACCTCTGGCACAGTCCCTGCCTGCTTTTAAGAGAGCACTTACAGGTAAGACCTTGCCCTTTAAAGAAGCATATGGTGACTGTTAAAGTGATTGTTTTTGTCTATTCTGTTGTTTTTGCTGTTTCCACCCCTGCAGTTTGTTTTCAATAGCTGTTGTGAGTTTTTTGGGCTGTTTGACTGTGTTCTGGAAGTTTTTCTTCCTGATGATTCACCAGACTCTGCGACCAGCATCTTCAGAGGGCAACTAGGTCAGGGAACTAGGTGTTCTCTCTGTGCTCTGGGAACTCCTAGTTCCCTGATCTCCTTTCCCTCTGACGATGCTGGCCACAGAGTCTGGCAAAACATCAAGAACAAAAACTTCCAGAACACGCCCAAACAGCCTGAAAAACTCACAACAGCTATCAGATCCCAGCCATGAAAGCCTTCGAGAATACATTTGTTTTTAAGTTGCTCTTTCTGGCCAGCTTTTAGCCTTGTTTATTAATTTGTTCATTTGCTTATTTTTAGTATTTAATGTTTTACTATTTTCATTATTGTTAACTGCCCAGAGTTCCTTTTGGAAGAAAGGTGGTATATAAAATGTATAAATAAATAAATATCATTGGGTCCTGGCTTTCATCTCTTACCTCTTCCTCTTCATCTCTTTGTACTTCTTCACACTAGTCTCGTCTTTTCCCTTTCCAAGAGCCTGTTCTCATCTTGATGTTTTTTCAACAGCCTTTGGTAAGTCTCAGAAACCATCAGACAGCATAGTCTAAATAGTATTATGCATAATAGGCCTTGCAACAGATCCAGGAAGACAAGACGATGGTGCAACAGTTGAAAGTAAATAAGTGGAAGACAAGTTTTGTTTGCCACCACCTAAAAATGATTATCTGCTACTGTATGGGCACTTCAGGCCAACAAATCTCTGAATTATATTAGGATAAATGATGCCATGTATTAAACATTTATATTGTTTGATTTAATATAGAAGGTAAAAAGAAAATTTTAAAACTTTGAATATGTAGAAAGTAAACTCTTCCTTTGCAAGAAACAGTAATGCAGAAATAACCTTGATAATTGAAATTAGAGATGGGCACGACTCAGCGAAATTTTCATTTTCATTTTCATTTTTTCATTTAGTTTCGTAACGAAAACGAAAATGAAAATTTTTCAAAAACCAAAACGGAAACGGAAACGAAACGACAAATTTTGCTGTGTTTTTCGTTTTCGTTGCGGCAAATCCATTGAACTGAAAAGAATGCTAACGAAACAGCAATTTTTCGTTTTCATTTTCATTTTTTCGTTTCATTACGAACCGAAAACGAAATGAAAAATTTTTCAAAAACAAAACGAAAAATGAAAATGAACTGAAACGGATCCCCAAACGACCAAATGAAAAACAAAACACATTTTTTTTGAGTCGTGCCCATCTCTAATTGAAATATAGCACCTGCCAAGTAAATCTGAATATGTAGAATCATTTGCATGTTTAAATGCTAGATAACCAGCTTTTATTAGTGGCTATGGTAGCTAAATATCTCATAAAACAATTATACTGTGTATGATTGCTACTAGGATCTTATATTTCAAACTGTTGAAGAGTTCAGTGAACAGGGTACTGCTATTTTAGCATATGGCACAATGAAATTATCTATTACTCCATTTCATCAAAACAGACCTTACAGTTTTGACTTAAATCTGCAGATTATCTAATATATATTACCAAATAGAAATGAGTACGAAATAGAGATGGGCACGACTAGGGAAAATGACGTTTTCAAGTTGTCGTGTGTCGGAGGCGGCCTGTGTCGGCTCGTTTCCGTTTTTTGCGAAACTTCGCAAAACTTTGTCGGTTCGTTTTTTGTTTTTTCGTCTGTCGTTAAACTGGTTTCGGGGGGTAGCGGGCTCCTGGAGGTACCTCTTTTTTTGGGGGTGGGTGCCTCCTATCCTCACCCGCTAGGGAAGGCAGGCTCCTGGAGACCCCTCATACATGGGGGTCTCCTCTCCTCACCTGCTGCAAAAGGGCATGCATGCATAGCCATATGGCTGTGATTGCATACTCAGTTGCACGCAGAGACACAGCAGACTGGCAGAGGCACCCCTCTTTTTGGGGTGCCTTCCCTGCATCAGTCAGGCCTCGGGGACATGGTTTGCATGATGTCACACATGCTGCCGGCCGAGCCAAGCCTGCAGGAGTCACCCAGAGCCAAAAGTGGCGGACTGGCAGACTCTCTGCACTCGCTGTGCCTCACTAAGAAGGGAATTGTACTTGCTAATAGTGCAGTGCAAGTACAGATCTGGCTTAGGCAACAGGGTTAGCGCAAGGGCTAGGGTTAGGCTAGTTATGGGTGAGGTTAGGGTGAGTATTCGGGTGCACCTCTGGGGGCCTCTCTGACCCACTTAGAAGGACAGTGTACTGGCGTATGGGTTAGGCTTAGGGTTCGGGTTCGGGTTCGGGCTATGGTTAGTGGGCTTTTTATGCCCGGTTGGCACATCCCAGAAGTCTCTGTGGTCAACCTGGCCAAGTGGCCATGCGATTGGTGGAATGGCTCCAAAAATTTGCATGGTCACTCCCATGGCCAGCCCATCATTGCGCAGGTGTAAAATAAAAAAAAAAAAAAATAAAATCAATGGAGAGAGGAAAGAGGAGACATTTTGTTGCAAGAAAAACCCACTGCTACTGTAAAAATTCTGGCAGTTTTAAAATAGCAATTTTTGCATGTTTCTGTGTGGTGCTTGTGTGTTTTTGGACCACGATTTCAAAAAAAAATTGTGGTCGCCGCCCCATTTTGGATCCCCCGCCCGCACCGCATGGCATGGCGACTCGAGTCCGGCTGCCCAGGACAGGAGAGGGGGGGAGGCCGGGACCCCCCCCCCCAGAAACCACCCCTCTGGTAGGTGCACTCTGCACTGCAGGCATATTTTTCCTGCTTTTTGGCCCGGGAATGGGGGGGAGTTTAAAACTTTTTTTCTGTGTCGCTTCCGGTTGAATTGCGGCAGCCGGCGGCGAGTCCGGTGCTTTGCGACTGCGAGCGACTACGATGAGGATTTCCCCCACCACCAGAGCAGCCCAGGACAGGAGAGGGGGAGGGTCAACCACCCCTCTGGTAGTTGCCCTGAGCCCTCACTCAGGCAGGCATATTTCCGCCTGCTTTTTGGCCGGGAATCGGTTTTTTTTTTAACTTTTAAAAACTTTTTTTCTGTGCCACTTGGCATCGCGGGATCGCCGCGATGCCAGGAACGACCACGACAAATCAGACCCAATTATTCTTTAGTCGGTTCGAGTTCGAGTTCTGGAGGAGTAATTCCCGTTACCGTTTCCGTTCCGTAACAGAAATGAGGAACGGAAACGGAAACGGGAATCCGCCAAATCGTGCCCATCTCTGGTACGAAATGATTTTTTTATTTATTTCAATATTGGTTATTCATTATTCATTACATTACATAATGAAATGAATAACAAACTGCCCCCTCAAAGGAAAAGGAAACAAAAGAAAACAAAAATTTGACTATGTAGAAAGCAAACTCTTTCTTCGGAAGAAACAGTCATGCAGAAATAACCTTGATAATTCAAATATACAATCTGCCAAGTAAATCTGAACATGTAGAATCATTTGCATCTTTAAATGCTAGATAACCAGCTTTTATTAGCAGCCATGGTAGCTAAATATCTAATAAAACAATTATACTGTGTATGAAGAACAAGGGATTAGCTTGAGACTCAGATCTGGTGGAAGAACCTCGTCATTCCCTACATGTAAGGATTGAAAATCCCTCTCTCAACAGAGGTGGGGAGTTTGGCACAGTCTATCTGCCACTTATCAGGCTGTGATTTCAACAATATCCAGAAAAGTAAAAAATAATTCATGCCTCCACTACCAAGGCCATAGCTAACGACCCATACTTTATGGGTTTCAGCACCCTAGGCCATTGTTCACCTTAAGGTTATTGATACTGTTGTCTACCTAACAAGCTTATTCAGGCCATTGTTCGTCTTATGAGGCTATTTCAGACCAGGGTGACAAGAGGTCAAAGTGGACTATAAGATGGTGGACACACAACTAGCTTTCTGCAGACTGATAAAGCTGTTTGGATGAGCAGCGAAATGCTTCTATCTCTCAAGAAAAAGAAGTCCGGTTGCCATGACTCAACTTCCAAACTTCATATTTTTATAACTTCAGAGAAACATTCTCATCGATCAAATCCTCTGATTATCTGAGTGTTTCAGATGTCACAGAGGCTGTTCAGATAAATGAAATTGTACTGTAATGTGATGGGCTTTATGTTAGTCTTGAATTATTTCAAGGCTGGTTTGATGGCTAGGATTTCTCTTTCTCAAAGTACTTGGAAATCATAACAATCACCTCTTCCTGTTGATGTGCACTGTTTGAATTGTGTTCTAAATTATTCTGCTGTAAAATGTCTAGAGGGAAGGTTGTCAGAACTATTTTTTCCTACAAAGGAAACATATATTTCAAAAAGAAAAAAGAGAAAAAAGACATCCTCTCCTCCATCTGAACACAGTTAACAGAGTTGCAGTTTTCAAAGATATTTTACAATGCATTTACCATGCATTCATGCTAGTTTAAATCTCAGATAGAACCACCCCTGAATTGGGTACTGAATTATACTTTTGAGAAACACTTTAAAGGCACCCTACGAACAAACATGAACAAGTTTGGATTTTAGTGACATACTTCACCTACAGGCAATGAGCTGCATATTAATTGACTTTATTGCCAAGAATATTGTGCTGCCAATCATTAGTACTGACAAATGGAGGATAGCATGACATTGTACGAAGATAAATGGTTATTCTTGCTAACTACCAAATATTCTGTTTTGTGGGCCATTGTGTCACACAAGAGGCAAAGTGTAAAGCTGCAGGGTGCAGAGTGACAGAAGAATTTAGCAAACAGTCAAAAAAGATGAAGATGGCAAATAATTAAAAGTGAGATAATAATTGGACTCATTGCTGCACAACATCAGGCTGTTATCAGCTGCCCTTCACTTTCTCTCATAATATTTAGCCTCAAAAACCTTTTACTCATTAATTATCAGCACTTTTTTGCCCACTGGACTAAGAACCTGACACTACAATTGAACAGAAAATCTGAAATTTGTCCTCTAACAACCTCAATAAATTAAATCCCACTTGATTCAACAGAACACATTGGAGTTCAAGCCCTTTTCAAAAGGAATTCATGCTGCTTACCTTACTATGTAAAATAAAATGTTGCTTTATTTGATATAGCAAGGAGCACTCCCTTTCTCCCAGGGAAAGTCTGTTTGAAAGTCTGCGTTTTATATATTACAGAGAATCACCCTGTGGGTTACAGTGGCAGTAAAATATAGGTAGGCTTTGTTGTTCCCTAAAAGGTACAATGAATTTTACAGAGCTATAGCCCAGCAGTGGAATTTATACTAGAATTTTTGAATTACTAAATGCCAGTCTTTATTTCTAACAAATTATAAAGTCTCTATTCCACTTTACCTACTTGCACTGAAATGAAAAAAAAGAAAAAGAAAAAATAACCTCAGCTTTTTTCCCAACATACACTAGGTGTTGGATAATACAGTACTGAAGGAAAAATCAGGTGACAACATTGGAATTACTGAACATGTGTAATCAGAGTCTATCCAAAGCTCTCCAAATGAATTTTCTCAGGTGGCTTCCATCTTTTATCAATGAAATTAGAATCTCCCTTGGAACAAATAATATTTCCCTCCATGCGATACATGCAAAAGAGCCAAACAGCAAATATTTTCAAGCACAATAAAATGCAACATTCAGATACTCCGCTATATACTCCGCTATATGCACGTGAGATGAAAGACACAAACTAACGTGTCCCAATTTTAAAAAAAATGTGTGAAGAAAAGTTCTTCAGCTCATTTCAAGACTGAAAGTAACAGCTTGGATATCATCTTAAGAGAGAGCGCACACACTGGAGAGGAAACATTCTTTTTTGGGTGGCCAAGGGAAATTAAAATGATGAATTTTCCAGGATTTATTGACATGAAATAGAAGGCTTTCCTTTAGTTCTGACAAATGCATGTTCAGCATTATTTTTAAACACATTACAACATGTACTTAAAAGAGTAATAATAAGAAAATAACATCATTCTGGTTCATATAACTCAGCAGGTATCCAGTGCCACAGAGCTATACAACAGTAAGGGACTAGCAACAAGGTTGAGAAACTTCATTTGACAGGAAAAGCAACATACAGCAGAATCTAAACAAGATTAGAATGCCTCGTTTGTTCTTCAGCTTGGTAACTTAGTTCTCCTTGTATCACGTGCTTCCGTTTGGACTACCCATTTATGATATGTGCAAGATGTACAACAGAATAATGATGATTCTAAGAGAAATATTGGTCATTTGAAACCTCATCCATGGGACATAACACCAAGGAAACATGAAATGCAGAGGGTATTCCAAAAGAGTGTGCTAATTTTATAAGATATTTGGACTCTTTTTTATTCTTGCCGTGTTGTGTGTGGAAAAGAATGTATTAAATGTTTTCCAGCAGGTCCTTCATCAGGGTGTCATAGCTTAATGATTGGAGTCCTAATATGGTAATCTTTTTAATTAAAGATAGTATATTAAACTTTAATCTCCCATGGGCAAATGGATATTAAAGGGATAGAATAATAGCAGATAAGCGTTTTACTATGGGCTTCTGACAAACTAAGCAATTATGGAAACAATGAATCCATCTTCTGTTACTTAACAGTTAGACATGGGCACGACTTGGCGAAATTGTCGTTTCCATTTTCGGATATCGTTTCCGTTACGTAACGGAAACGGTAACGACAACTAAGCTGTCACAACTCGAACTCGAACCGAAAAAAGAAAAATTGGGTCTGATTTGTCGTTGTCGTTCCTGGCATCGCGTGGCGATCGCGCAATGCCAAGCGGCACAGAAAAAAAGTTTTAAAAATAAAAAAACCCGATTCCCGTCCAAAAAAGCAGGCGAAAATATGCCTGCCTGAGGGCACCTACCAGAGGGGTGGTTTCTGGGGGGTCCCCCCAGCCTTCCCCCCCTCCTGTCCTGGGCTGCTGGTACCAGGCTGGGAGGGGGCATCCTCGGTGTCTCCATTTGCCATGCGGTGCGGGGGGATCCAAAATGGCGTCCACAATATTTTTTTTGAAATCGTGGTCCAAAAAACCACCAAAGCACCACAGAAACATGCGAAAATTAGCTATTTTAAATGCTTGAATTTTTACAGTAGCAGCAGTGGGTTTTTTATAGCAGTAAAAGGTCGCACTGATTTTATTTTATTTTATTTTTATTTTATTTTTTTACACCTCTGCAATGATGGGCTGGCCATGGGATGGGACCATGCAAATTTTTGGACCCATTCTACCAATCGCATGGCCAGGTTTTGACTGACACTTCTGGATGTGCAAGAGGGCATAAAAAGCCGAGGCACTCCCAGAAGAGTCGCAGTCCAGGCTTGGATGTGGGTGGGAGAGGGCTGTGTGTAGCTGGTTGCTGTGCTAGACTAGTTTCGATTTCACGGAGCCTTTAGATTTCAGTTAGGCAGGCAGGGAGGGAATTGATTCAATTGAATTTTTAGGAAATAATAATAATTCCTTTCTTTCTCTGTCTGCTGTGGGGAATAGCAACGCAGTTTATTCTTTTTTATTCTCCTGCAGTTTGTTAGGATTTCTTTTCTGATAGTGCTTCAAAGGGGGGGGAGGTTTGAGTGGGAGGGGAGGTGTGGATTTATTTTAAAATTATCATTTGCTTGCTGGCAAGCCAAGGTCCTTTCATACCCTGCCTGCAGCTCTGCTGTGGGTGCACTGCCCACTTTGTTTGTAAAAATTGCAATTGCTTTATTCGATGCAGTCTTGTGCAGCAAGTCAGTTTAAAGTGTTTTCCGCCTGCTCTGGGTCATTGCGGGACCCGCGCCCGCCGCCCGCGTGCCCGCGTGCCTGCCCCTCCCCCTGCCGCTGCCGCCGCCCGCCCATGCCCCCCGCCACCCTGCCTGCCGCCTAGGACGCAAAAACACCTAGCGCCGGTGGGACGCCACTCGCTGGGACGTCAATTCGCAAGAAATCGCGGCGGCGGTAACGACAAATGACAAACGACACGATGAAACGACAAATTTTTTTTAAAATTTCACGAAAAACAGAAACAACCCAAAACGGACCCGTCCCGAAAAACGACAACTCGAAAAAAAAAATTCTGGTCATGCCCATCTCTATTAACAGTATTATCATGAAGTATATTTATATTTTTAATCATTGTTCCTTCAAAAGCCTGATGATAAATCATGTAAATGACTTCAGAACAACTTCATATATCTCAATGCTTTTGAAGATGTCCAAATCATTGTAAGCTAGAAGGACTTCCTGTAACTTTCAGGAGGAACACCTGCATTTACCAACCTTGATTATGTTACTAAGGAAAAAAAATCACCTCAGTCAGTTTCTTCAGGACTAATGAGGTATCCTTAGACTTGTCAAAACATACAGTTATAAATCCCACTGGCATCTTTATCTGGTTGGAAGACTTTGGATTATTATTTCTTCTTGAAATTTGTACACATTTTGGCATGCATTTTCAGTAGCATATAGATTTATTTATGCCTTTCCTAATGTGTGCATTTCTATGTATTTCCCTCACTAATGAAGAAAGTAGCTTCCAAACATGGAGCATAGGATGGCCAAGCTCAGTTCTACCACTGCCAGAAGCTCTGACCATTGCTTTTAATGGCTAGGACTTCTTGGATTTGCAATCCAACCAAAACCACATGATTTTGTCCATAACAAAATACACCACGAGTCTTCCAAATCTGCAGATTTTTGAAGAACTTTGTCTCACCGGCTGAGAGGTGTGACTTTTTTCCAAAAGAGCCAGAAGAATATTCATCAGAAGAGCTTAAAAATCCTGTTCAATCAGCCAAAGAAGCCTTATCCACCCATTTTATTTATTATTTATTTTGAGTATTTTTACCCCTGCACGGTTGACCATCTAAAAGTTAAGAGGGATAGACACTAATATTGAAAATATAGTGTCAATGCAATCATACAAGAGGAGAGATAAAGTTATAAGAGGTTATAAGCACAATGTCTGTGTAGCCATGTATGGTAGATTCATATAAAAGAAACACAATAGGTAGTCCATCATTCAGGGAAAGCTTGCCTGAGGAGAAACATCTTTTCCTGTTTCTGGAAAGACAGCAGTAGAGATGGGCACGAATAAAAAAAATGATGTTTCGTTTGTCGTTTGTCGTTTGGAGGGTCCATTTCGGTTCGTTTCCATTTTTCACAAATTTTTGCAAAAAAATCATTTTTGTTTTCATTCATCTCATTACCGTTTCATTACCATTTATTTCAATTTTTGGGTTTTTTTTAGCATTTAGAGCAGTTCACTGTATTGCAGTAACGAAAACGAAACGCACGACAAAATTTCTGGTGTTTCTGTTCGTTTCGTTTAATTTTGGAGACAAAATTCGTTTGTCGTTTCGTTGCATAACGAAATGAAAAAATGAAAACAGAAACGAAAAATTGTTCATTTCGTGCTCATCTCTAGACAGCAGAGATGGGGCAGTCCTGGTCACTATGGGAGGGAGTTCCAAAGTCTAGCTGCAGCAGTCAAGAAGACCCTTTCATATGTTCCCATGGGACATTCCTGTGAGGGTGGCAGGATGGAGATAAAGGCCTCTCCTGATGACCTTAGTACCCAAGCCAGTTGAGATTTGATTAGCTAGGATCCCAGTCATATTGTGCTTTGTAGGTTAAGGTCAGCACTTTGAATTGTGCCTGATAGTGGTTTGGTAGCCAGTGAAGCTGCTTTAATAGGGGTATAATGTGACCTCTGTTCTCTGCCTAGTCAGCAATCTGGCAGCTGCATTTTGGACCCATTGAAGTTTCCTGAGACTTTTCATCGGTAGTCTCACATAGAGCACCCACCTAGTCCATGTTCTACTCATACAACAGTGAATGGACATACCTGCATCTATATGTTTTTCTGTTTGTGTTCCCTAACAGCTGGTTTCCAATATCCAGCTCCTTCTGGTATGCCATGACCAGAATTCAGTTGAATATGAGACTGTCTCATAAGTGCAGTGTCATAATCCAGAGCAGCAAATTAATTACCAAGTCCCTATTTTTATGCTGAATCATACAACTGGTGCACAACTAGGAATTCATTTGATAAATTGTTACCTTGATGAATTGTTACCTGACAGTTGTTCACCACTGCACTTACACTGTAACTCGGAAGGCTGTTACCAGGAACTGGGCTTTCTCAGTGGTCACACCTCATCTGTGGAACCAGATGCCCCCTGAGATTGGTTTGGCCCCCACGTTACACGTTTTTTTTAAAAAACAACTTAAAACCTGACTGTACAAATGCGCTTTCCCTGACCACTGTGTGTCGTCTCACCCATTTCACTTACCTGGTTTTTATATTTTAATCTGTCTCTATTGGTTTGTATTGCATTTGATTTATTATTTCAGTTTTGTTATTAGATTTAATTATGTTCAGTTGGTTGAATTTCCCCCCTGCCATTTCGTGGTTAATATACTGTGGTCCCGGTATATCATGGGACCACAGTATATGAACGCAAGGCCCACTGAGGCAAACTGCATGGGCCTGTTTGAGGCCTCCTGCACTTACACAAGGCAAGGCCCAGTGCTGCCCCAAACGGGCCTCCGATGGGTTTCCCGGACCTCTCGGTGGCCCCAGAAGTGGTTTGCAGCAAACCGGAAGTCACTTCTGTCAGGGAAATGGTAAAATGGCAGTGGTTAGGACAAGAAACTGAAAAAGGATTTGTGAGAGAATGGTTTGTGGAGTTGTTTTCACTAGTTCCATCCTAGGCCTCACAAGCACAGCGTTACCGCATGAGAAAGAGATCAGAGAGATTGCAGAAGACACATCAAATTCCTGAAGCTGGACTTTATGGGTACTGGAACAGGGAGAGTTCAGAATTCTATTACTTAAACAGTTTTCTTATTTTCTTGAACTGTATATTTTAAAATCATGCTATTGACTAATGATATATTCTTTTTTCATTGAATTTGCCTTTTTAACTGAGATTTAAAATGATTCTGCCTTTTGCATTTTACTTTTCTAAGTTTTAATAAGATTAATAATATTTTACCAGAGTGTGGTTTTAGCCTAAGAATGAGTGTGGCTAAAGCCCAATGTCTTGGCATGAGAAGTAATTTTGGAACTTGGGATGTTTTGTCTATATGTCCTACCTGGAAGGGTTGGTCTCTTAAAGTACACAACCAGAAATTAGTCTACAGAGTCTACTAACCTGAGAGGCCTCAGAGTACCTCCACAGGTACTCTCCTGAGCAGGGACAGCTCAGGGTACAAGAGTGATGGGATTTTAAGGTGAAATTGGCTATCAGGGACTAGATCCAGAAAGCTGGGCAATCTTTGGACCCCAGATTTCCCCAAAGACTTCCAAAACCTGAGAGTACCTTCTGGATCACCTGAAACCACTTATGAAGCCTCCAACAAGCTTTCCGAGCCTCCTGGAGGCCCCATAAACGGTTTCTGGTGAACCAGAAGTCACTTCGGAAAAACCGGAACTGCCTTCTGAATTGTCCAGTAAAGCCTTTGGGACACCTCTTCAGGGCAGCACCAGGCCAAAGGTAAGTGTAGGAGGTCCCAGACAGGCTTCCCAGTCCCAACCTGACCCAGTGTCTGCATATCATGGATTTTCCTTTATTGTGGGTCAGGTTGGGTCCCTAAACCCAGTGATAAGTGGGGAATTACTGTACACTCTATATTGCTTAACTGATTTTTTTGGTAATGCCTATGTTCTAACTTTTGTAAACTGCCTAGAGTTACCATTGGTCAGATGGTGCAGTATAAAAATAAAATAAAATAAAATAAAATAATAAATTACATTATAGCAAATATTCAGTTGGTTTCTGGCTAAATTAATATATAGCCAGACAATGTAACTAATGCCACTGATAGAAATGGATTTTTAAATAGAAACAAACAGATGTTCATGAAATAAAGCCACAATTTTAAAAAAATCTATTCAGAGAGAAGATAATCTATTCCTGTTTTACTTTTTAAAAAACATGGTACTTGGGCAATATTATTAAGTACCGTGAGACTAAACTAGCGTGACAGCAAACTGAAAATTGAGCTAATTGCATCCTATTATATTTATTGTGCTTTCTCCACAAAGTTAATTTCATACCTGCCCTTTCCTTTTAATATGTTTTTCCTACAGCCAGGTTAATTGGTTCTCTTCAAGATTTCCCTGTTATTTGGAACCTTTTAAATACTGTGCTGGAGACCGTATTGATTTTTATTGCAATTTTCTTCCAGTTGCAGCTGTACTGCAGATAATGAGGAGAGACCCTGAATCTGGGTTAACTACGGCTGCATTTATTATTTGCATCACTGTGTCTGTCGCCATACAACTGAGTTGCAGGATAATAGCCATGTTACTAAGGACATTCTCTTCCTATGCAGAAAGGGTGGGCCAATCTCTTGGATTCATGGTCTGTAACGACTCATCCATCTTCCTCAGAATTACCAGTTTATTCCTCCCTACTTCTGCATCAGTTCACGTTAAGAAGAAGAAGAAGAAGAAAAGCTGCATGAAAATTCGTAAGCATTTTCATGCATGCAAAAAAAAAATTGTGCAATTTTCATCTAATATAAACTTTCTCTTCTTGGCACTTTCCCTAACATACCATTGGTGTGTTTTTCTTCCAAAGTCTTTCAACTAATAGATAGATAGATAGATAGATAGATAGATAGATAGATAGATAGATAGATAGATAGATAGATAGATAGATAGATAGATAGATTGCACATTTTAAAACTATCAGGACAATTGAAAAAGCAGGAAAATTCATATATACCTCCATTTAAGACCACCATATTTGTTTGGGAAATCCAAATTGGGTTTGGTTGTATCAAAAAGCACCCCAGTTTTCTCTCCCACTTCTGCTTATGCCAACTTAAGTAGCCTGCATTACCCTAGCTTGCAGCCATCATTTAAATGACCACTGCTTTAAATGATGATGGAGGTGCTCCTAAGTCCCTCACTTTCCCAGTCTGCCAGTTTTGCCATGGAAACTTAAAAGACAGTTCTTTCCTCGTATTCTGGAATGCCTGCATGCCCCAGAGTCCTGCCCTGCACCCACTGTGCTTTATATTATTTGCTTTTGTTAGCAAGGGGAGGAAGACTGTCTTTTCTATGTTGCCACCCTCTAAAAAGTACATACACATTTCATGTTACTTCTCACTTCCTGGAATCCCACTCATCACGACTTGCAATGTAGAGCATGGAAGCTTTGCATCTGTCAGAGAACTGCTGCCCCAATATCCAGCAATATACTGTATGAATAAAGAAGTCAAAAGTCACCGAAAAGGAGCAAAACAAAATAAAAAATTGGCTTGAAAATGTGGGAAAAGCATGGAAGATTTATTTGCCTTTCCAAATCACAATAATCCTCCATTTCTTCCCTGTCTTGTGAATTAAAAAATGAATATACTGAAATAAAAAGGTTAGACTTGAATCTGCCAGCGTGTCTTCCCTTTTCATTTTTTCTTTTACTCACTTTAAAAATGAATTTACTCATTTTAACAGTTTAATAAAGCTCAAGGTTTCATTGCATGCTCAAGTTATCAAAAATTCATTTTTCTGTAACACCTTGTGTGCACAGAATATTTCCCCCTTTGACATACTCTCATCTCTGCCCTTACACACACCTGTTAGCACTTCAATGACAGCCACATCTACCTTGTATCCAGACTATAGCCTGAAGTGTTAAGTATGTAATCCTTGGCAGTCTGATTCCTGTATTAACAATAGATCAATTGTCTGCATCCTCACCACCACAGAGACATGTATGAATACTGATGGCATAATAAGAGCACTCCGCATGTCCAAGGAAGTGGATTCCTTGGAGGCAGCTGGACTCAGCAGACAGACATCTCATAGGTGGTGATGGAGTTCACCTATCAGACTTTGGTCATCATATTTGGTTCTCAAACATTAAGGAAGCCATGGGCTCTTGGTTGCAACTGCAGTTCTCTGTCAGAAAGTGAGCTGTGACCAGCTCTTGTGGTACTTTGGCCATTGTGGTGGGTCCAGGGGGTGTCAAAGGGGCACTGGCAAGTTCAGGGATCCCTTTAATGAGAGCTGGTGGCAAGGAGGCTTTGGCATAGCTTGGTGGCAGAAGGCCTGCTGCTGCTCCCAGATAACAGGGAGACATGGAGTGGTGTATATCCACATGGACCCCTTGGTTTGCACCCAGTGTGGATTACCATCAGCGGGTCACTGATGGGTGGCAGCATTGAGAGGCAGGCAGGTCTCTAGATGCACTGGATTCATCCCAATGCCGAGCCAGCACCTGCAGCGGTAACCAATCAGCCTGTGTCCTTTTCCTTCCAGAAGTGTGTCTGTGCCTTGTTTTTATGCAACAGGTGGGAAGCTGAGCCGTCCAGCCATGGGATGGCAAAAGACAACAAATTGCATACAGTATGTTCAAAAGAAAACACGTTGTCAACCTCCTTGTCCCTCTCATATCAAGAAAAAGAACAACTCTCTTTTCATTCCCAATGCATTGTTTAGAATGTAAATACTGTCCAAACACACACAAGGACTTGTGTATTGGACATGATCCACTGATATCACTTCTCAAAACCCAGCATGTTCATTTCGAAATGGACGCAGAGGCTTTCCAAGTGTTGTTTAAACAGCAAGATTCCAACTGAGACTTCAGCCTTAAGAGGAACTAGTTTCCCTAACATACAAATAAAATTTCAAACTATTTTTCAGTCTTTGTATAGTATTTCATCCCAGAAGGAGAGCAAACTCTGAAGATTAGACTGTTCATATATTATGGTATATGTTTTGCTTGTCAAACCTTTTTAACAGAAAAAAGTATGACATAGTACATCTTATGAGACAGCAGAAATGTGTACATAAATACAACATAAATACAAACTAAATCATTCTGACTGCATCACAGCTACCTGAAAAGACTTATCCAAGCATTTGCTGTTACAGATTAATCAACATCTGGAGTGTATTCAACTTCCTGTTATCTTGTCGGTGCCAGAATACATGGAATGTTGTACTAGGACCATAAAACTGCAAAACTGAAGGTCTATAAAATGGAATAAAATTACAACAAAGAATAAATCCTAGGTACAGAGGTATGGCTTACTATCTGTTTGGAACAGCATTGTATGGCTTAAGCAGGGACAGGCTGTAACTTTTCTGAAATTAGGCTTATGTGGGTTTTATCAACATCTGAATATAAATCCCTTGGAAATCCAACATGTACCACTTTAACCTCCATAAAGAAATGGTCAAATAAAGCTATAATTAGTTTGCTTAATTTTCCCCTGCCATTTTTACTTTTGGAAAAGACTGTAAGCTTTGTCCAGTGCCCGGGCAGCCAAATGCTTAAGTGGGAGAGTGGCATACCCTGAAACTGTGTTGACCGTCTATCACTATTAGAGATGGGCACGACTCAAAAAAAAATGATGTTTCGTTTGTCGTTTGTCATTTAGGGTGTCCGTTTGGGTTCTTTTTCGTTTTTCATGAATTTTTTGCAAAAAAAATCATTTTCATTTCGTTACATAATGAAACGAAAAAACAAGAATGAAAACGAAAAATTGCTGTTTTGTTAGCATTCATTACAGTTCAATGTATTTGCCGCAACGGAAACGAAACGCACGACAAAATTTCTGTTTCGTTTCATTTCGTTTCGTTTCATTTTGGAGACAAAATTCATTTTTCATTTTGTTACGTAATGAAACAAAAAAACAAAAACAAAAACGAAAAATTGCTCGTTTCGTGCCCATCTCTAATCACTATCACTTGGGCCTCAAGCTCCTGTATAGTCTACTTCCATTTTCAGCACTACATAACTTTTGTATCAACTCATGGGATTCTTTTTTTTCCTAATGCAACTTTCTTATCACCAGCTTCTCTGAGAGGTTTGTGTATCTCTGTGGGAAATCTTATAATAGGGTTTTTAAGGTGAGACAAACCAATGTCAGTTCATTTGGGGGATTGTAAATTCATGATTCATGGTTCATCAGCACTGAAGAATTAGGAATGAGGACGAATCACAACATTTCCGATTTCTAATTCTAATGCCCTTCTCTAATTTGTACCACCACACCAAATGGTTTTTTAAAAAATATGGGAGGAAGCAGAACCAACTATATACATTCTTATCAACGAAATCTGATCCACCCAAAACCAACTAAAGAAGAATGCAGACTGATAGTCATACACACTCGCCATCTTACTAGGGGGAACTTTTAATAAAGCTGGAGAGGAAGTGAGGGAGGAAGGTCTAGAATGTGAGTCTTTCTAGAAATATCTCTCTAGCAAAGATGACACAAGGGTCTCACTTCCCAGCTGTATGAAATGAGTGTCCCATCAGGTGGAAAGTGCCCTCTAATCTCAGTATATATAACACCTCAATAGCTGAAATATCCAGAAGAGCGCTCTTAGGGCCTATGCCTCTTCTTCTTCTCAGGTGCCTGTAAGGCACAGTGGTTTCCTCTAGTTTTAGGAGATTATTATTATTCCTGATTTCCCAGAATTGTGGTATATCTTTAAAATAAATAAATAAATAAATAAATAAATAAATAAATAAATAAATAAATAAATAAATAATCCTGTCCAATAATAGTTTACTTGGACACTGGATTGTTCATGGAAGCTCTGGGGAACCTTCTGCCTCACCAAGCAATCAACAACTATTTTTTTTTCATGGCTTGGGTCATCCTTGTGATGTAAATAAGAAATAACAAGTGGAAAGGGAGTCTAGTTGTGGGCAGAATCTCACCCCCTGAAATCCCAATTTTGGTGCATTTCTATGTGTGAAAATTTAAAAGTGATAATAATGTCTGTCTTGTTCTATGGGCTACTTTAAAACAAAGTGTTAGTTGAATTATTTCATTTACTTATATGCCACTTTCTCTTCCGCCCCCACCCCACCAAGGAAAATATATGAGAAACATTTTGTCTAAATGGCACAAGCCATGACCAGCAAGAGACAACAAGAGCGACTGAGTACTTGGTGTATCACTCACACATGCCAGAGAGAAGGTTTCTCGTGAGTTCAAAAATCCCCCAAAGGCTGTCTTGCTCATAAACAAGTCTTAATGAAACTTCATCATATTTCTAGTTTTCAACGTGTGGAATGGATACTTTTATTGAGAATTTCAACTCCAACACAGTACCTTTACACCCCCACTTGCCATTTAGCCTCAGTAGCATAGAAAGCAGTTGTCATCCCCCCCCCATCACTCTTGGCTCTGATTCCAGCATTAAAGGGCATGTCTCTGAAACTAACTTCCTCCGCGAAGTGAGCAACAGCAACACTTTGAATCACAAGAAAGAAGATGATAGGGAGTTGGTGAATGGGAATGAGAGGCAGTGAATGAAGAACCCCCAGGGGAAGCAAGTGGTAAAATATTGGGGAAACTGTTGATGGGTGTGTGTATGTATAATCCACAGAGGGGTAAAAAAAATCAGCAGTGTTGGGAGCAAAATCAATTGCCATTTTGGTGTTACAAATCAGACATCTACAGCCGGAAGCTAAGACTCTTCTGTTTCAAAAGGTAAAAGAGATATACTGGGGCAAGTGCCAGTTTAAAAGTACAAAATGGTGATATGATAAAATCTGTCCCTGCACAAAAGCCATTACAGTACTGATACGGGCAATTAACTTTGAGAAGCTTGCTCCTTCCATGTCGTTATTAAGGCTGTAAGCTTTATTAGTCAATGGAAATGTGAGATAAGGATACACTTCTTTTCCTTGAAAAATATGTTCTTTGATTCCAGTGCAATACATGGTACCGTAGAAGATGTTTTTGTTTTCTAATAAACAACGGCCTTTATTTTGGCATTATAAGTTAACTGCAATATTTCAGTCCTGCTAACATTTGATTTGGTCCTGTATTGCTGCCTTTAACAGATGCTTTAACAGCAGCAATTAGTAAACAATAATACTTCTATCCCTCCAGTTCATTGAGTAGGGTTTTTTTTTTTTTGTAAAAGCAGAGAAGAAGGGCAAGCTAGGTTTCTTTATGGCCATCTTGCCATTAAATGCTCAATGAAGCATTTTCAATGAAACACTGTAAATAATATGTCTATTTATCTACATTTGATCAATTGATCTGTCACATAATGACATACAGTATTTTATTGTTTAACTTCGTATTTTTATTTCTTAAATGTACAATCCTTGGCAACATGGAAAATATGCCACACAGCTTCTTAGGTGAGGCTCAGAGCTTAGAGGTTCTGAGGCTGCATATGAAATAAAGGGTGGTGTTTTTATTGTCCCAGTTAGAAATGGGCATGAAAGGATTGTTTTAATTTGTTTTATTATTCATTATTTATTTCATTACTCCATGAAATGAATAACGAACCACCTTCTCAAAGAAAAATGAAATGAAATGAAATGGAAATTTTTGTTCTGTTCTGTTTCATTTTTTGTTTTCCCATAGGAATGCATTGAACAACAACTGAGATGCACTATTTTCTTTAACCAACTGCTTAGTAGGATGAAGACTGATTATAAAGAGATTATCTGGATTTTAGTTGACATACTGAAAGAACTGTGTGGGATCCCAACATTTGTTATCATTAGCATATCAAGTAGAACAGAATTATATTTTCTCATACAGGTTGGCTCAGAAGACTGTGAAAGACAAGGCTCAAAGAATTAATTAAATAAATATTAATGGCCTTCCCTGGTTTCTTAAATACCTAGCAAAGACCCTATCCTTCTTTTCACTGCTTATCTCCAATTTTTTTCTACTTAATTGCTTTGTTATTTCTACATTTTAATTTATTATTTCTTGTTTATTTTGTTATATTTTGTTATATTATGCTGTTTGTATCTTGGTTATTTAAATGTGTTGTTATTACTATATTGAGAATTTATGTTATAAACTGCCCAGAGTAGCCCTACAGCTAGATGGGTGGTAAAGATGGGCTTTTTGTTTCAGAAGTAATCAGCTTCCAAAATGAAACGTGGGAGCCCAGCTAGCATTGGAACCAGAGGAACAAAATCAGACAGGGAGGTGGGATGATGCATTTCTGTGCACAGATACTGATTGGCCAGTGCCAGGGAGAAGGAAAGATAACATTGGAGGCTTCTTCCTCATTGGACTTTAGCCTCACATGATCCCAAAGCAAAGTAAGTTATTGGCTGATTTCATTCCCAAGGATTGGTCTGGTTCTGAATGCCAGCTGGGCTCCCACCTTTCATTTCAGAAGCTGACCACTTCCAAAATGAAAAGCCCATCTTTAATGGGCGGTTTCAAAGTCAAATAAATAAATAAAATAAATAAATGATCCACATTCCTTGCAAATATTTTGTCATTTTACTTTATTTATTTTGCTCTTTTGGCATCTTAATATTTTTAATAGAGATGGGCATGAACTGAAAAAATGACGATTCATTTTGGTTCGTTTCATTTTAGGGTTTGTTTCGGTTTGTTTTATTTTTAACCATTTTTTTCAAATATTCATTTTGTTGATTCATTTTGTTTGTTATTCATTTCCCCCCTGCTTTGTGCGATTTAATCCATTTGACAGCATGCGGGTGGGAAATGTACATTAAAAAAATAAAAAAAAATAGCCATTGACAACAACTGCTCAAACTGGACTGGCAGCATCCTTATCCTCATCAATGCTCATCCACATCATCATCATCATCTTCAATCATCATTCATCACATCATCCTTACCGGACGTCAGCGTCAGGGTGATCCTGGCCCCTGTGGCAGGGGCTTTTTGAGGAACTGGCTTGCTGGGTTATTTATTTATTTATTTATTTATTTATTTATTTATTTATTTATTTGATTTATATACTGCAACCATCTAGCAAAAAAGCTACTCTGGGCAGTTTACAAACATATATAAAATACAAAAGCAGATTAAACAACTTAAAATAGTAAATAAAAACTAATCAATCAGACCAAATAATCAAATCATCATAATAAAAAGAACAAATAAGCAAATAAGCACAAATACAATAAATCAAAATGATTTAACAATTCAAAATAATAACAAATGGAAAAAATAAATAAATTAATACCTAATAGAAAATTATCATAAGGCGTGGAAAAATAACAGCTTCTGCACACCCTTCTTAAAGGTATGTTTCAACTTTGGACGAATCCCAAATTACAAAAGCAATGCATCACTTGCTATTCTTTGGTGTGACCTATAAATTCAAAGCCCAAAGAACAATCATCTATTTACAAAGACATATAACCATATTTGCTGAAAGAAGTCATGTTAAAAGAGTTTTCCTCTATAGTATTTATGGGAGTGTAGAATCTGGTGCTTGACTGCAAAAATAGTTCATGTTCAGGTCTTTCTGCCCCTGCCACTGCACGCTCCATATCTTTCCTCCTCAAGCTTTTACCATCCCACTGTGCTTTTTGTTTTGTTTGCTTGTTTTGCCAAATGAACAGGGGGTTATCTAATTTTCATTTGTCAATCCCCCTTAACCTTTGACCCTCTCTTTCTAATATTTTTCAGCTCTCTTGCCTAGAGACAGAAATGTAATCTTTTTTTGAAGACAACTAAATTTAATTTAAATTTAATTAATTTATTTATCTTTGCATTATTTATTTTCTCATAATAAGTAAAGAGGGGAGGGGAGGGGGAAAGGGATCGAAGAAAGAGGGAGTACAGTATCAGTAATTAATCTTAACATACCATCTTTTCTGCCTATAACATGCCCCTGTGTATAAGTTCGCCCCCACTTTTCCAACACAAAATTACAGTTTCACAACCACACAGTTCTCTCTTGGGCATACTTCCATGTATGAGATGACCCTCAATTTTTAGCCTAACAATTTTAGACAAATCTACAGTATAGTTTTATACACAGAAAAATACTGTACTTGGGGATAACACAATTATACAGATTTGACCCTGTTACAGAAAACATGTTGCTGTTCTATAGAATGCACATAAAATTATTTAACATTTTCATTTTAAATTTATTGAAGTTTTCTTTAAATGCCTGTTCTGAAACTCTTTCTAGAACAGTTGCTAGCTTTCACTTGCTTTTTGGATAGGCTGACACTCCTCAAATTTAATTTAATTTTTAAAAAACTGCAAATAAAACAAGGGTGTGTGAAGCGCTCTTTCAAAAAATGGTTGTACTTGGGTTTCTGAACCTCTTCACATTTCTTAACCATGAGTCTTTCTTTCTTTCTTTCCAACTTGTAGTATATACGTCTATGCTGTATATAGTAGAGATGGGCACGAAACCAACTTTTGGTTCATTTCATTATTCGTTATTCCTTTTGTTAAGTAATGAAATGAATAACAAACAGCCCCTTCTAAGGGAAACGAAACAAAACAGAAATTTCCATTTTGTTTTGGTTTGTTTCGTTTGCTGGCGGTGTTTCCTACCTGGTGCTGCTCCTGAGGACCTCCATCCTGGCTGCAGAGAGCCTCCAGGAAAAAAAGAGGGAGAAATCCAACCACTGCGCTACAGCTGGTAGGTGGCCACGTGGTTGGCAGTAAAAAAAATTACAATAAAAATAAATAAAAAAATCTGGTGCACAGGCCCCAGTCCATCCCAAACCAGTTGCCAAAGCAACCCGCAGCCCAGCCTCCAAAAATCCATGATCCAGCCCGCGGGCCCGGTACCACCCCACCCCCAAAAGGCTTTTAGATCAGGCATTTGCATCAGTATCTGTTGTGTTATTTATATATCAGAAATTCATGGAGTTTATTGGATTTACCAGCAGTCGTGACTGGTGTGTGGTCCATCATTGAGCTGGCACTTGAAGGAGCAGGTGGGGGTCCTCTGAAGTTGTTTGCCTGCATTTGTTTGCATCTCTTTTGCCTTCATTTTCCCTACTACTGCCTCTTGGCACTACTGCTAAAAAAAACCTGACTTCTGCTACCAATTCCAGCTTTCCTCCAGACATTGCTATGGTTCCACCTCTTTTCTCTAACTACCATCTCTCCTGTTCTTTTTGCCTATTCTCTCTCTCTCTCTCTCTCTCTCTCTCTCTCTCTCTCTCTCTCTCTCTCTCTCTCTCTCTCTCTCTCTCTCTCTCTCACTCACTCACTCACTCCTCCCCCATCCCTTTAGTGTCACTTTAAAAATCAAAACAAGGGGGAAAGGCAAGCATAAAGCTGGGAGGAAAAGCACTACAATGTGACACACATTAAATGAAGAGTTTGGGAAAGGACAAGTGTGAGAATTTGTCACACGCATATACACACACTGATTCATATCTGTTTGTATATACCAAGAAAAGGATAATCAGAAAGGCTGGAAAAAATCCTATTAAGATCTAGGCTTGATGGGGAACTTAAAGGAGTACAGAAGGTGCCCAATCAGGAAATCACATGTTAATGAATAGAAAATGATTTAAGAAACCCCACCATTTCAGACTGAAATCCTTGTTTTCTTCCCTTCCTGTTGGAAGCTGAAAGAGAAAGTAAAGAAAACCAATACCACAGTTTCCTCAATGGTTGAAAACCCTTTGAGGTTAACGGATGACAGTACAGGAAAGAGAGATGGATCCTATAGTGAATCATTGAGTCTGTCTTCATAGAAAATTCTGTTCCAAACTTGAGAATCTTATCTTTATTTTCCAGGAGAGCCAGGTGCACACCTTAGCTACACATTATTTGCTTTATAGTTTTGAAGAACCACTCCTGAAATGGATGAACTTTTCCAAATGTCAGTTGAAGGTCCAATGAATTTCCTGTTTTCTTTAGTCAAGGCCAATATATATGCATGTTACCATGCTAGCAATCTTCTGTCTTATGTTCCCTATCTATGCCCCATAGCAAAGTCTCTCGTTCTTTGTAGCTCTCGAACATTTCCATTCTTTTCTGGTTCTCTTTGGATGGTGGTTGAAAGCTGACCCATGACTTAGCCAGAAGCATCACAGTAGTAAAAAAAAAGACATATTTCTATAGACTGTGCTGTTATTTTCTTAAAATGAAAACACAACTGTGCTATGGCTATGATGTTCTTTGTGTTCACTGTCTGACTGTATAACACAACTTTGACAAATGTGCAAATTATACATAGCTCAAGATACTTGAAACAATGTCATGTACATAACTACAGGAATCATTCTGTAAGATGTTCACAGTGTCAACTAAACACAAACAGAGGGTAAAGGTGGAAAGGAAGACAAAAAACCAGAGGAAATTGATTCCAAATAACATCTTCAATTCATAACTGATTCTAAATAACACACTCCATCCAGCACAACCTAAGCACTCTAGGTGCTACTGTATTTCATGAGGAGATTTATAAGCACAACCCCATAGAACCAATATAATGGAAAAGCACTTAGTGTTGTTATCCCTTTTACAGAAGAAATAGAACAAAATAATCGCCACTTCATAGGATAGGAAGCCCTGACATTAGGTTTCTTGTGAGTTGTAATGTGATATATATTCTTATGCTCGTTTGATTTTGCTTTGAACATTGTGTGGCTTTCTGTTTAAAGTTAAAAGGGGGCAAACAACACAATTACTACATCTGAGAAACTGACAAGTGTGGCTCAAGATGTCTTGCCATTTTCTACATAGCAATTTGTATATCAATTGTTGATACAACAAGCATATCAAAAAACTGCTCTATGTTTCTGTAAATTCCTTGGTCTATTTTAGATTCCATATGCATTATGATGCCATGGAATATTTCATCCCTACAGCTTAGCCTAAAGCACATTTGAGGGAAAAGATAAAACTATATGCACACCATATATTTTGCTTTGTTTTAATTGTTCACTTCTATTGAAAGCCGCTCAGAGACCTTTGGGTAGTGGGCGGCATATAAATTGTATAAATAAATAAATAAATAAATAAATAAATAAATAAAATTAGACCAAGAGTATAATTTTGCATGTGGTGTTCTTGATGCAGAGAACAGAGAAGCAGATCATTGCTTCCTCCTGTATCACTATTTCCCTTCCTCCACTTTTCAAGAGGATCCCCCAATCCTGCCGATATTTGGACACAGGTTGGATAACTGTCAGACCAATTGTGGTGTAGTGGATAGAGCAGTGGTTCTCAACCTGTGGGTCCCCAGATATTCTTGGATTGCAACACACCACTTGCTGTGCTGGAAGGGATTTCTGGAGTTCTAATCTAGGAACATCTGGGGACCCACGGGTGGAAAACCACTGGGATAGAGGATCAAAGAAGGGTTCATGAGAGCTGGGCTCACATCTGTCTTTGGCCGTGGAAACTCACAAGGGGTACAGAAGTAAGCCCCTCCTTGAACATCTCCCGTACCTTAATAGCCCTATCAAGCATATGACTAACGGAGGGGGGGTGACCTCTTAACAATTGTACCGGCAGAAATGATCTGTTGGCCTGGAACACTTCCAAAAACAAAGGAGCTTTTAAGGAAGAGCACAGTCAGAAGCCACAAATGAGCATAGAGCAGATCCCTTGAAAGCCCACTTATACAGGAAGCATTACCTGAAGCAAATTGCAATAATTAGAAATGTCATACATTTATTAAATGGAAATAAATCCAAGAATAATTGCACAAGGATAAGTCACTGTATATAGCCTTTGGGGTATACTCTTAAATATAAATATAGTTTCACACTCATACTATTCCACATTAATAGGTCTTAGATTGTGCATATCATAACACATGTTATTCAGGAACAACATAGATTCAAGCCTCAGCATTTAGTTGTGGAATAAACATTATACATTACAAACTATAAATTCAGGTAAAAGGATATCTAAACATCCTTTGGCCTTGGCATAATGCCACATTTCAAATGTGTAATACATTTTTTTTTACTGAGTGGAAATAAATCTTCAATCTATGAAAAAGAGTAAAGATCTATAGGTGCCTAAGGCTTCCCTCTCTTGAGGTACAATAAATTTCTGACATCTAACTTGTTCCCCTTTAAAAGATTAATAAACAACTAAATAAATGCATCCTTATATTTCGTTTAGACAGAAATGTGATTAGTTAATCTTATTGACATTTCACGATCATATTGATCTCTTCTTTCAGGTAACTATGATTAAATACTAGAGAAGGGCACGACTAGGGAAAATGACGTTTTCGAGTTGTCATGTGTCGGAGGCAGTCCGTTTCGGCTCGTTTCCGTTTTTCGTGAAATTTTGCAAAAATTAGTCGGTTCGTTTTTTCATTTTTTCGTTGCCGTTAGTACTGGTTTGGGGGGGGGTAAGCGGGCTCCTGGAGGGAGCTGCAGAAGTCAGCCAGAGCCACAAGTGACGGACTGGCAGACTCTTTGCACCCGCTGTGTCTCACGTACTTGCATGTAGTGCAATGCAAGTAGATCTGGCTTAGGGTTAAGACGGGTTAGCACAACGGCTAGGGTTAGGCTAGTGAAGGGTGAGGTTAGGGTGAGTATTGGGGTGCACCTCTGGCTGCCTCTCTGACCCACTTAGGACAGTGTACTGGCATATGGGTTAGGCTTAGGCTTAGGGTTCGGGTTTGGGCTACGATTAGTGGGCTGTTTATGCCCGATTGGCACATCCCAGAAGTCTCTGTGGTCAACCTGGCCAAGTGGCCATGCGATTGGTGGAAAATTTGCATGGTCCACTCCCATGGGCGAGCCCATCATTGCGAATGTGCAGGTGTAAAAAAACAAAATAAAATAAAATAAAATAAAATAAAATAAAATCAACAGAGACTTTTTTTTGCAAGAAAAACCCACTGCTGCTACTGTAAAAATTCAAGCATTTAAAATAGCTAATTTTCGCATGTTTCTCTGGTGCTTTGGTGGGGTTTTGGGCAACGATTTAAAAAAAAAAAATTGCAGTCGCCATTTTGGATCCCCCGCACTGCATGGCAAATGGATGCGCCCTCCCAGCCTGGTACAGTCAGCAAAACCTGGCCATGCGATTGGTGGAATGGCTCCAAAACTTTGCATGGTCCACTCCCATGGGCGAGCCCATCATTGCGAATGTGCAGGTGTAAAAAAACAAAATAAAATAAAATAAAATAAAATAAAATAAAATCAACAGAGACTTTTTTTTGCAAGAAAAACCCACTGCTGCTACTGTAAAAATTCAAGCATTTAAAATAGCTAATTTTCGCATGTTTCTGTGGTGCTTTGGTGGGGTTTTGGGCAACGATTTCAAAAAAAATATTGCGGTCGCCATTTTGGATCCCCCACACCGCATGGCAAATGGATGCGCCCTCCCAGCCTGGTACCAGCAGCGCAGCAGTAGCAATAGCCAAGGAGAGGGTTGCGGGGAACCCCCCCCAAATAAAACACCCTTCTGGCCTGGTAGGTGCCCTCAGACAGTTTTCACCTACTTTTAGGGCCGGGAATCGTTTTTTTTTTAACTTTTAAAAACTTTTTTTCTGTGCCGCTTGGCATTGCGCGATTGCCGCGATGCAAGTAACGAGCACGACAAATCAGACCAAATTGTTCGTTCGTCGGTTCGAGCTCGAATTCTGGCGGAGTAATTCCCGTTACCGTTTCCGTAGAGAAACGATACGAGTAACGGAAACGGAAACGGGAATACCGCTAAGTCGTGCCCATCTCTATTAAATACATCTCTCTGCTCACCACAACTACAAGTGGCACCTGAAAAAATGGTATGTACTTCACTGGACATCCACACACCAAAACTGCCACGTTGCCTTTTCCCAAAACCAGTCTGATGCTGACTTCATATCCCTCTAATGACATACATTGTTTAATGTCCTCTTCTTGGGTTAGATACCAAAATAGTTGTTTTTTTTAAATTATTATAAAGAAATGCATTGCATTCTACTCCATTTCAAGCCCCAATAGAGAGTTAGGGTCTAGTTTTCCTCAGGATTCCAGTATAGGGGGTGGAGTGGCATTTCTAGTACTAGAAGAAGTAATGGGGGACACTAGACAGAATACAGAAAGCATACATTGTTGTGTAACTTTCTATACTTCACTGTGGCAAATGAATGAGTTGCCTGGCATGTCTCCGTCACATGCCTAGAAACATGACTACACAACTGACATTTGCAAAGGTACCACCCTAGATGCACTAGAGCATGTCACCAGCTGTGATTTAAAATGGGCACCAAAAACCTGTTTTGTTGTTGTACTTTGCTGTTGATTTTAAACCCAACTGATAGTTTTAATGCTATTTTCTGAATGGTGCATTGTGGAACTTCACACATTTGATCCATTTTTTAGACAACCACTGCAAGAAGCATAAAATATTTAAATACAATAAAAACCAACATTTAAAAATAAGTAACTATGTCACAAGGTAGTTCATGACCAAAGCAGAGGAGATGTCCACCTGAAATTTGGAGGTGAGGCACCTTTAAAATTTGGGGATGTTGCTTCCCATTGCCAGCACCTGAGCTGCCATTGAGTTGTGCATTGTAAGCACTGACGCTGGGAAAAGTTCTTTTAATAGTGAAGTTTATATGATGTACATAGTGCTGAACTTCCAAATAATTATGCATCCATTAATTTAATCTAGAAAGACAGGTAAATTCAAAGTCCTGTTGCACAGCTTCCCTTTTTCCTACTCAATGCCAAACAGAAGGGCTTGTTGTGTATCCCTTAGGCAATGGACGGATTCTCAGGGGGGCACAAGATACTTTCTGTCTATCAGGAAGGGAGACTGTGTAAACTGATACTGTGATCTCCTTCTTCTTTACAGGACACAGTCTTGGTCTTGCCCTGTCAATCTGCCTTGTCAGTCCAGAAGAACCATGACCAACCAAACCATTTTAGGTAAGGGAGGCTTTAGGAACTTTTTTCCTTTTTCCCCAGTCATCCCATGTTTATAACCTCTATGCCTGGAGAAGAGTGCTGGAATACCTCAATTGTGACTAGAGATGGGCACAAAATGAATGTTTAGTTCGTTTTGTTATTTGTTATTCATTTTGTTACATAACAAAATGAATAACGAACCTCAGAGTGGATTTAGAACAAAACAAACTGAACAAAAACAATGGTTCAGTTCGTTTTGTTTTGTTAATGGTGGCGCCGGAGATGTCTCTTACCTGGTGCTGGTCCTTCCTGGAGGTCCAGTCTTCGTGGCTGCAGGGAGGGGCAATCAGGGGGGGGAAAGCCGACCAGCCCGCACTACAGCTTTAGCACGGGCCACATGGTTGGCAGTAAAAAAAATGCAATAAAAATACAATAAAAATGCATTAAAATAAAAAAAAAAAAAAAAAATAAAAAAGGAGTGCCGACCCGGCCCCAGGGGTGGCCAGGTTGGCGTCCTAAAATAAAGAAAAAATATAAAAAATAAAACCAGCACTGACCTGGCCCCAAGGGTCACACGCTCAGCGCTTGGAGGGGGGAATCAAAAAATAATTTTAAAAAGGAGTGCTGACCTGGCCCCAAGGGTGGCCGGGTTGGCACCCTAAAATAAAGAAAAAATATAAAAAAAAAAACCAGTGCCGACCCAAACACAGGGGCCTCGTGGTTGGTGCTTTTAAAAAAAGAGAGGCACTGGCTCCGCCACCACTGCTGCCGCCACCACCCAGTAAGGATGATGTGTTGATGTTTGAAGATGAGGAATATGATGTGGATGATGAGGATGAGGATGCTTGCAGTCCAGTTTGTGCAGTTGTTGTCAACGTCTGTGATTTCTTATTTTTTATTTTTTCAATGTTTTTCCCCACCCACGGGCTGTCAAATGGATTAAATCATGAGATGCGGGGAAAAACAAATAACGAACCAACGAACCAATGAAATAAAATTTTCAAAAAATATCATTAAAAACAAAATGAACCAAAATGAATCACCATTTTTTTGGTTCATGCCCATCTCTAGTTGTGACACATTGTTATCCAGAGAATGCATTAATAACCCAACAAAAACTTAGGTTTTTATACATGGATTGCCTGCCCACTTTGATTTTTAATTCCTCCCCTCTCAGTTTATGGGTTGTTAAGTGCAGAATAGGTGGCCTACTGAAAGATCTCTGGCAGCTGTTTTGAGAGGGAAAAAGCTGTAAAAGGTAATACATATAATTCTCTGTTCCCAGACCTGAACACTGCAGCATACAGTAAATAGCTTCAGAATAATGAAGAGAACTTGAACTCTCCTGCTGAGCTATTTTGTAATATTTTGATGGCTTGTTTTCTATAGGTAACTGGATAATACATCACTGTAAAAACCACAAAAAAACCACAAAAACAAAAACAAAAAAAAAAATCAAACCAGCCAACAACCGTAAAGCATGCTTCATAATAAGTTGGAATCCTGTTGTGCAACTCTCTGAACTTAAAGGCTGGTGTGTCTGTGAAGATTCTCAGTTATCCAGGTGAGTTTATTTGGAAGTTGAGTCATGGCCACGGACTGACAAAGCTGTTTGGATGAGCAGCAAAACATTTCAATCTCTCAAGAAAAAGAAGTCCAGTTGCCATGACTAAACTTCCAGCTAAAGGCTGGTGGATATTATTCTTTATTTTGAATCCCACATACAAACACATGTCGTTTCCAAGGTGTTCTAGGTACTCTCTTTTGACTTGGGGAAGCCTTTGGGAATCTAAGGATGGGGGTGTGGGAGAAGGAGCCTTTAACATCTGAAGTTTGCTACCCTCTGTGCTACAGCTAGGATCGAGATGACTAGCAGTGTTTTTTCTTTTAACTGCACAGGTTTATCTACATCCCAAAGCTCTTAAAGCAGTGGTTCTCAACCTTCTTAATGCCATGACACTTTAATACAGTTCCTCATGTTGTGGTGACACCCAACGATAAAATTGCAATAGGACCCCTGTATCCACCGATTCACCATCCACAAATTTAGTTATCCATAGATCGCGATCGGCAGTATAAAGGCCTGGCCTGGTGGCAGACCCACAAACTTGGGAGCAGAGGATGAGGAGGCCACACAGCTCTGGAGCTCCTGTCCACCCCTGTAAGATTGGTGGCAGCAGCAGGGAGGCCGTGCGGTTCTGGAGTTCCCTCCCAGTCACCTGGCCGGCCTGCTCGCCCACCCGCCCACTCACTCACAATCTTCAGCGGCAGGGAGGAGGCTGCTGTTCCAGAGCAGGACTCCAACGTAGAGCCCAGGAAAGCAGGGCTTACCTTCCATGGCCAGGCCATGCTGCTGGCCAGGGAAAGAGCAAGGGTGTGGTTGGGGGGCATGGAGAAGGGGGGAAGCACAAGAAGCATTGTTCTCAGCTCCTCCTCAGCTGTTGCTTCAGTGGTCAACCCGGTGGCAGCGGCAGTGGACGGATGGGGGCTGCCACTGAAGCAAGCCCATTATCCATGCACAGCCTGAAGGGGAGGAGAATGAGCGGCCAGCAGCTGAAGGGACTGCCCCTGCCAGACAGCCAGACAGCCCCTGCTATAGCCAGAGAGCTCTGAAGCTGAGAAACTGGAGGGTTCCCTTCTTCCCCATCTCCCTGGCCTGGCTTGGCACCTTCTTTCTTCACTCTGAAATGAAATGCCTCCCTGGGAAGGTGCCCATTCCAGTGTGTGGCATGAGGAAGCTGCAAAGGCTGGCACCAGGGAAGGCGGTCATGCCCTTGCCCCTTCTGAGGCCAGAGTGTGGCTGCAGGGAACAAGCCAAACCTCTGTGTCACAAGTGGTTGCTCTCTCAGGCCTTCATAATTCCTGCCCCAGGCAGCATGTTCCAGGCAATCGCCCCTTGCAGCTGCCGCCACCACCTCTACCTCTTCACTCGCTCTAGGCACCAATCTCTGGGGCAGAGAAAGCCAAAGGTCCCAAAAACTAGCACCTTGTGCAAAGGCGTGCAATTGCATTGGAGGCTGGGTGGTACATGAGAAGGGCACCCAGCCTTTTTCCTCCCCAGCTCACAGTGACCCCTGGGGAAATATTGTTCAACTCCCCCCAAAGGGATCGTGACCCCCAGGTTGAGAACTGCTGTCTTAAAGGCTTCACAGGGTTATGGGTCCATTGGCAGCTTTAGAACCAGGCATATGGTAGTATAGGAAATAAAGCAAAGTGTTCTGCTTATATACCGCCCCATACCACTACAAGTAGTCTCTGGGCGGTTTACAATTTTGATTGCAGTGTGCAGGCTACACATTGCCCCCCCCCCAGCAAGCTGGGTACTCATTTTACCGACCTCGGAAGGATGGAAGGCTGAGTGAACCTTGAGCCTGCTACCCTATATATATATATATATATATATATATATATATATATATATATATATATATATATATATATATTAATTTAATATAAAATTAATACATAAGCATCTATGCCTGATGACATCAGCCTCACAACAGTAACAGTACATCTCTGCCAACAGGATTCCTGATGCTATAAGTCATCACATTTTCAAGGAAAATAGATCAGTCTTCTTGCATAAGAATGTGCTAGATAAATCAATCTGTCATGCTGATTTTCAACACAGATGGATGTGACTATGCATGTCATCACCTATCCTTGATCTATTTGCATGAGGTCCAATCAGAGGAATTTGAATTTCCCAGGGCTTGGAAAACATGCCCACCTACTTTCTCCTCCTCCCCACATGGCTCTTGGCAAAAAGCCATTATGCGTGATGTCTGCCTTTGTCTGAGCACTTGGACAAGGGACACAAAGACACAACCATTTTTTCTGAGCCAACCTGTATGAGAAAATATACTTCTGTTCTACTTGATGTGCTAATGATAATAAATGTTGGGATCCCACACAGTTCTTTCAGTATGTCAGCTAAAATCCAGATAATCTCTTTATCCTACTAAGATAGTCTTCATCCTACTAAGCAGTTAGTTAAAGAAACTAGTGCATCTCAGTTGTTGTTCCCCTCTCCTGAGGCAGATGTTGTGTTAGCAGTTTATTTAACAGAACTGGATGTATGCAGGAAAAAAATGTAAGTGGGAAAGGAGTCTGTAGAAGTTGGTTGAATTTATTTCTTTACAAATTATATTTTTTTGGACTTTACAAATCTCTTCCTTGCCTTCAGGATTCTGACTGTATTAAGCTTTATTTTACATTTACTTCTAGCCTTTTTATTTATTTATTTATTTATTTATTTATTTATTTATTTATTTATTTATTTACTATGCTACCCCATTAATGCAAGCACTGCTCTAGGCAGTTTACAGGATAGATATTTAAAACTGCAAGTGTTTCCTCTCTCACCTGCTATTTTTTTCTTTTCTTTGACTTAGAGAAATTGCGTTTTTGCATTTCTCACTAACACAATCTCTTGTTTCCATCCACCATTTCAGTCAATACATGGTCAATTGAGTCTAGTAATGCAAATCTGTCCATTATGTGGACTTGAAATTCATCAGGAATGTTTTTTGTCACTATCATTCTTTTAGTGTTCTTTACCAGCCTTACTCTAATGTTGGCTATTATCAGTTCATAATTAGAATCATACTCTACTTCTGGTCTTGTGTGAGCAGAGAGAATACAGCTTCTTGAACCCCCTCTTCTAAATATATCAGAACAAATGCAGTTAAGGCTAGAAGAGAAAAATCAGCCGAGTCCCCGACATGTAGACTCTATAAAGAGGCAGATGAAACTATCGACCATATATTGAGCTCTTGCAAGAAAATTGTTCAGACTGATTACAAACAGCGTCATAATGTTGTGGCTCAAATGGTCCACTGGAATTTGTGCCAGAACTATCATCTGCCTGTAGCAAAGAACTGGTGGGATCATAAGCCTGAGAAAGTGACTGAAAATGAGCACGCAAAATTACTTTGGGACTTCCGAATAGAGATGGGCACGACTTAGCGGTATTCCCGTTTCCGTTTCCGTTACTCGGTTCCGTTACTCTACGGAAACGGTAACGGGAATTACTCCGCCAGACTTCGAGCTCGAACCGACGAACGAACAATTTTGGTCTGATTTGTCGTGCTCGTTCCTTGCATCGCGCGATTGCGCGATGCCACGCGGCACAGAAAAAAAGTTTTTAAAAGTTAAAAAAACCCGGTTCCCGGCCAAAAAGCAGGCGGAAAAATGCCTGCCGTGCCTCAGGGCACCTACCAGAGGGGTTGTTTCTGGAGGTCCCCGGCCTCCCCCCTCATCCCCCGTCCTGGGCTGCTCTGGTGGGACTCGCCGCAGGCTCGCAGCCAGCAAAAAGCCCAGTCTCGCCGCCGCCCGCCCGCAATTAAAGCGCAAGCAAGCGGCACGGACGGCACAGGAAAAAACTTTTAAACTCTCCCCCCACCCAGTTGCCACCCATTCCCGGGCCAAAAAAGCAGGCAGAAAAATGCCTGCTAGACTAAGGGCGCAGGGCACCTACCGGAGGGGTGGTTTCTGGAGGGGGGGTCCCGCCTCCCCCCCGTCCTGGGCAGCCGGACTCGAGTTGCCACCATTTCGCCATGCCATGCGGTGCGGGCGGGGGATCCAAAATGGGGTGGCAAACGCAATATTGTTTTTGAAATCGTGGTCCAAAAACACACAAGCACAACAGAAACACGCGAAAATTTATAAACTGCCAGATTTGTGGGAGTGGACGACCATGCAAATTTTTGGAGCCATCCCACCAGTCGCATGGCCACTTGGCCATGGAGACTTCTGGGATGTGCCAAAAAGCCCCCTAAAACCTGCCCTAGCCCTAACCCTAACCCTTGACTCCGTACCCATACGTCACAGACTGTCTTCTTAGTGGGTCAGAGAGGCACCCAGAGGTGCAACCCACTAGCCCACCGTAACCTTACCCGTCACTAGCCTAACCCTAGCCCTTGCCCTAAGCCACCTTAAAGCCAGATCTACTTGCTTGCATTGCACTACACGCAGCAAGTACAATTCCCTTCTGTGTGAGACATGGTGGTGCGAGAGCCTTGTGCAGGGCAGGCATGACGCTATCACTCTCACTGGTCTCACTGTCTGCACATTCTGTTATGCAATATCCATATGGCTATTGCATAGCATTTTGCAGCAGCAGCAGGTGAGGAGGGGAGACCCCCATGTAGAGGGGTCTCTTGGAGCCTGCTTCCCCTTCCTAGTGGGTGAGGATAGGAGGCACCCATGGGTGCCTCCAGGAGCCCACTTTCCCTTTATAGTGGGCCAGAGGAGGCACCCACCCCACAGAGGTGCCTCCAGGAGCCCGCTCCCCCCCCAAAACCAGTACTAACGACAACGAAAAAACGAACCGACTAATTTTTGCGAATTTTCGTGAAAACCGGAAACGAGCCGAAACGGGACCGGCCCGACTAACGACAACTCGAAAAAAATTTTTTTCAAGTCGTGCCCATCTCTACTTCCGAATACAGACAGACAGGGTTTGGGAGCATAATACCCTGGATATTTTGATTGTGGAGAAGAAAAACGTGTGGCTCATTGATGTTGCTATACCAGGTGATAGTAGAGTCACCGAAAAACAACTTGAAAAAATTCCCCGATATCAGGATCTGAAAATTGAACTTAAGAGACTCTGGCATAAACCAGTACAGGTGGTCCCAGTGGTAATCGGCATGCTGGTTGCAGTGCCTAAAGAGCTAAGCAAGTATTTAGAAAAAATTGGAATTGACAAAGTCACCATCAGTCAGCTGCAGAAAGCCACCTTACTGGGATCTGCTCGCAAAATTTGCCGATACATCACATAGTCCTAAACGCTTGGGAAGCGTTCAACTAGTGATTTGTATTACAAAATCCAGCATAGTTAGCTGTGTGGTAATAATAATAATAATAATAATAATAATAATAATAATAATAATAATAATAATAATAATAATAATAATAATTATTATTATTATTATTATTATTATTATTATTATTATTATTTACTGTTGTTTTTGAAGTATCCTGTATTCTGGTTACAGATGAAACTTGGGTCCTTGGATGTTCTGGGATGAAAGCTTTCAAAAGCCTTCACTGCTGGCTCCACTGGCCAGGGTTTCTGGAGATTTCTCTAAAATATAACATTTGTCCAAAAAGTTTAGCTGGTATCATGCAAAAAGGAAGTTTTAGGGGAGGGCAAATGACAGTTATACTTGCTGGCTTCTAATCTCATTAAATTGTTGCAAGCAACCACTAGAATATCAAGCATGGGTGCTCCAGCATCTGGAGGTGGTTTCCTGATGTTCAGAGAGGAATTCAGAACTGACTAATTTGAAGGGAATAATGTTCTTTTCATGTAGCACCATACCACCAGTAAAGCTACAGCCATTAAAGACAGGAACCTTCACCCGGCATTCATATACAACACTCCTTTACCATTTTGCACCCAGATAGTGCAATGAAGGAAATGTTAGAAGGCTTAGTAACCAAAAGAGTCCCTTGTAGACTTGTCGTGTTGAAGATTGCCTCTTTCTTCCATCAGCAGTGGTGTGTAGGTGGGTGTTTCTATTGTGAGTTCCCTTTAAGAGAGTTTAGGAACACACTTTCCATTTCAAAGAATCTGCCAAGCAATTGCCTCTGCATGATTGATGTGTTTTATTGTATTTCAAGAAAAAGTATGGAAATCCTGTAAAAGCCTAAGGGGACTGTGTCCTTTGGCATATGCTGTGCATGCACATTTTAAGAACATGTTGGGTCTCAGAAGCTCAAGGGCTCTGAAAAACAGAAGCTACTGTCAATAAAACTGTCAGAAATGTGGCATTTCCTTTTAAGTAATGGAATTTACATTTGATGTATTATTGTATGTCCTTAAGCATATTTACTCAGAAGCACATATCACCAAATACAAGAGCACTGCTAAACCACCTTGCCCTGCTTCCCAACTGATAGTGTATTTCAGAAAAAGCATGGGATTTGCCAGGATGTCAGACCCAACTGTTGTGTCCCACTTGGTGCTTCAGTGAAAAGCCCTTCCTGTCCCTGCCCTCATCAAAGGTTCCCTTTGCCTCAGTGGGTGGCTGTGGCACAGCTCACTGATTGCTTCATTTACTCAGTTTATGATGTTTACATAGCGAGCCTGGCATACTCCATAAAGAACCAAAATCAAAATTAGACTATGGGTGATACCTTCATAGCCTGCTAGTAGAAAAATAAAAAAGTTGCTGAGCTTTCGAGAGCACAAGCCCTCTTTTTCAAAGCAGGTATAGAAGTCCAAACATGGCAAGGGATGTAGTTTGCCTGGAGAGAGTTCTTAAAAGTTCACTTGGCAAGACTTGGCTTCTTCTTGGAAGGCACAAAGCAACATGGTCCGAAGGGACTGGACTTTACAGGCCAGTTCAAGCAAAGAGCTCCATAAATAAGCAGTCGTCTCTCTCAGCTTTGCACCTGGGAAGGCAGGGAGGCCTTTTGGTAGTTTCTTGTTCAGGTGTCCTTTCTGCTTCCTCTTGTTCATAGGGGCTGCCTACCTATCGGGTAAAGACTGTGTGTGTGTGTGGGGGGGGGAAGAGACAGGCAGAGAAAGGGAGTTTCAATGCATCCTGGTATTGCTAATGCCAAGATGTGCTATAATAACATTAAATTCCTCCCTGCTAACAAAGAATAATGAATTGGAAGGGGCCTATAAGGCCATTGAGTCCAACAGCCTGGAAAGTATTAGAAAGGGGTGGGCTTTGGGGATGGCAAAAAAAAGGAAACCCAGGGGGAAATACAATGTTAGGAACTCATGAGAAAAAAAGATGGTACCTAGTGAGATAAAGAGAAAATTAATGTTCCTATTGGGGGAATTTCTGGTAAGGTCAGTGTTTAATGTTTAAAGGGGTAGAAATTGTCTGTTCAGAAAAGCCTTTGTTTGCAATTTTGTGAGCGTGTTTGAATTTCATTGGTTTAATGCCCTATCTAGGTTCAGAGCCAGAGATTGAGCACTGGATTCCCTGTTCTGCCTTCACTCAATGATCCATAGGGTCCCTTCAGCTCTGCAGGGCCAAGATGACTCAGATGAAGACGGCCCATGTGTAGCTTTGCTTTCAAAACAGTGAATATCCCACCACCTTTTCGTGTGGCCCCTTTCACATTATAAAACAAGAATGTTACAAGTGGACTCCCGTGTGTGGCATAGTAGGGTAGACAAGGGATTTTAGCCAGTGTATGTTTTCTTAACGTATGGTAGCATGATGCCACAGGCTGACTTCATTTTAAACAAATAAAATAAAATGGGTGTGTGTGTATATATTTAAAGATCTGCATGCAGTAAAACCTCCTGGTGAAATAATCTATTAGGAGAGCAATGAGGAGCTGCAGCTGCAGAAGGGAGCCATGAAACAAAGGGACAATCTTTGTGGAGACAAAAAAGCCGAGACATGAGTTGAGAGGAACAAATGAATTGCAGCACATGAGGAGCTATAAACATGCATCTGCAATTTAGTCCTTGTGAGCCAAGCCAGATGTAATGTATGCTAAGGAGGGACTATGAAATGTCTCTCTTCCCTCACCCCCTGGGGGTTCAAAAGGGCTTGGTAGTTCAAAAGATGATTATGTGATGTCCAATACTATAAAACAAATAATTCATTGACATTAAAGAAGCAGCAAGACCTAGCCAGGGGGACCTTCCTGTAAAAGCATGTACAAATCTTCTGGAGGCTGGATTCGGATAACGAGATGGCTGCTTAACAGCTTTTTATGTGGTGCCTTTAACAAGACACTCTGTATTTTCTACTGAAACAGACAAGAGTAGTTACCATGTCTCTGCAATTGAATTGGAAGGAAAGTAACTGCCGTCCAGCTGTCTCCAACCTTCTGTCTTCCAAATAAATTAGGCTGCACCTTCTATCAGCTCCAGCAAACATGGTTCTTAAGGTTTATGGGTCCTTAAGGGTTATCTCCAGGAATCCCTCAGGATGGGAAATCTGACTTAACAATTAGATATTTGCATTTCTGTAAGCAGATTCAGATGCAGCCAGGAGACCCAAAGGATGGCAAAGCAATCCTGTAATATTTGTATTCAATGGGGTTCACTTCCACGTAACCATGTATTACTGTTTTAGTTGCTCAGCACAATCCTACATGTTCCTGCTCAGCAGTAGGTCTGCTGTATTCATTGGAGCCTAATACCAGATAAGCATTTACAGGGTTGAAGCTCAAATCGGGGCATGTGCACTGATACAGTTCAAGGCACTAATGATTAATTAATAAATGCCTCTGGCAGCTTTGCAATAAATGCTTTTGAAGCAGGCGGAACTCTCTTCTATGGAGGTTTTTTATGACACTTTATTTGTGTTAGGAAAAAGCTGCACCTGTTAAGCTTGTGTCCATCATATGTGCCTAAAGAAGCAACTGAATGCAAAAGGCATATTGGTTTTTAATGTCTGTTGGAAGCACTTTCTTCCAGCCACAGCTTTGCTGGTGGCTGTTAGAGGCACTTGAACTAATGAACTTTGGCTGCTCTTGAGTCTACTGATTGCCAGGTGGCAATTAAACAAACAAGTCTGGACTCTTCCTCTGCTTCAAACTGCCCCTTGATTACCAGAAATACTCAGGTAAAGTTCTTTTTACTGTGTGGACACATTATCACCTGATAACTACTGCAGATTGAACTACTGTCAAAGGCACAGCTACTGGGGCCATGTATCAAACATTGGCAAGATTTCCTGGAACACTGGCATAAACCGTGGCATGTTAGAGATCTGAATGACTACATATTTAAGAGGAACTTGGCAGTGCTTGGGTTCATCATTTCATTGGCTGTTTTGTCCTGCCAGGCAAAGATTACGGAAATAAAAAGACACAAGACATAGCGTATGAGATCTGAATCGTCCATTAAATAATTAACCATTTGATCGGGGTGGGCAACTTTGGTATCTCTGAAGATCAGTTTTCTGTTTCTTGGATGTTCCTGTGGCCACAGAGATCACTGTTTTTGATACAAAGAAAAGAAGACAGGAAAAGCCAACCAGATGTGGCTTCCAGGAAATGCAAATCAAATTTCATGTTTTGAAAGGCAAGATTGATGGCCATAAAGCAAAACTTCGGGGCCCACAGGGGTCCCCAGGACCACTGTTTGTCCAGCCTCATGTTAAATGGTGATAAACGTGGCCATTTCTTTTTCATTTTCCTTTTTCCTATTTCATATCTTTGGATGTTTATCCTGAAGCTATTCAGTGTAGTTTGCTTTATTGTTGACATGACAAAGGAGCATGGGGATCTGTATCTCAGAGCAGTGAGAGAGCATCTCCAGTTTTCCGCCATAGCAGTTCAATGCCGCTTTAATGATCATGTCTCCATCTTACAGAATCCTGGGATTTGTACTTTTGGTGAAGTACATAAAACTCTACACTCTAGGGCTGTAGGTCAGGGGAGCCCTGGAGCTTTAGGACATGGGCAGCAATTCTGAAGGACTTTACCAATCCCAGGATCCCGTTAGATGGAGCCATGCCCATTTAAGTGGCACAGCGTTGCTATAATTAAATGTAGATTCACAACCTGACTGGTAGAAGAACTAGATTGTCCTTAGCCATGCTGTGCAGCAGTTGGCAAGAGGATACATAAAAAAGACTTGCTTCATGAGAGCTACAATATAAATCACATCACAGAGAGTAAGTACCTCCATGTTCCAAGCAGGCAATGTGAGTGTGTATGCAGAAGAGGCAATCACAGAGTAATTAATGGCAACCTTTTGGTCTTAAGAGCAGGAGTGTAATAATTTCAACCAGACTACAAAACTACTCAAGAAAGAGCCTCAAGAAGACTCTCACAGGCATGGGCCATCCATTTTTTATTTATTTTTCTCAACAGTTTTTCCTGCACTATACATGGAGAAGCTAAGCCTAAAGATGTGGAATTTTATCCATGAAAGCCTGCAATTTGTTTAGTTCCTTAGTGTTCCCAATAAAAGATTCCCAGTGTAGTCTGGTAATGGACTAGGATTCAAAAGAACAGGGTTTGAATCCCTGCTCAGCCATGGAAACCTACTGGGTGGGTTGGGAGAGGGGGGAATGATAAAGCCATTCCCTAAATATCTCACTTACCCTAAGCCTCTAAGGTCCCTATCCCATGTCCCTTTAAAAGCAGTTTAAATTAGTAGATAAACCGTGTCTAAAAATGCTGTCCCCGTGGTCACCGGACTTTTTGGGAAAAAAGAAAAAAGAAAATCCAGTAATGCCCCCTTAAGTGAGGTTTCCAAGACTTACTGGAGAGATACGGAATTTTCTGCCTCACTTTAAAATTCCACCTTTTAAGGAGGCAGACGTCGTGGGACCACGCAGATGATCCAGGTTAATTCCCCCCCCTCATAGCGCCAGCCGGTTATTCCTGGGGCTGATCGGCACTGTTTATTTATTTATTTTTTAATTTCCCTGCACCCTCGGAACAACAGGAAGCTCTACCGGGTGCTGTTTGTTTTAATATCCGGCAGCCAGATGCTCCTTTTAAAAAAAAAAAATTGCTAGCGCCACCTGCTGGCCATGGGGGCTGAACTGTGCTTTAAAATTAAAAAAAAAAGCAGCTTTGTACGTGGGAACTCCTGTCCCACATATTCAGTCATGTGATGGGATGAAATGGAAAAGCTGGACCTTCAGAAGATCAAGATTGAAACCCAGGTGAGATAGCAGCCTTAGAGTCACTATAAATTGGTTCCAGCCTGATGGCACACAACACACACACACACACACACACACACACACACACACACACACACACACACACACACACACACACACACACACACACACAAAGATATCATCCACTTTTACATTTGTGTGATCTTGGTGTCCTTTTTTCTCTTTCTGGCTAAACGTTGAAAGGGAAATGAGCTTGTATAAAACTACAGAAAACTCCCCAAAAAAGTTGGTTTGCCTTTCAAGTCCCACTATCCTGCAATACCCCAAAACATGGTATTATGGGTTCTTGTATGAATAAGAGAGACAGTGGAAAGATCTTTTGGTGTGATGTCATCTACAAAGAATTCTTTTTACTGGCTGAGGGCAGGGAAATTGCAATATATGGAGAATTTGAAAAGCCAACACAACATTAAAAGTAAAAAAAAAGTGATGAGGAAGGAAAGTTTGTTGTTCATGTAAACACACCAAAGAGACAAGCACACAAACTTAACGCCACCCCAGAAGCCTCAGCTGTTATACTTACTTGGAATTTCCTTCAGTTCTGCAAGAACTGTTAAAGAATTGAAGGGATCTGGGATACTTGGCAAATAAACCCTTTCTAATGCCCAGAGACACAAGTCACTTTCATATGAAGCGCAAATAGAAAAAGGCAAAGAAGCAAATACAAGAGGCAAAGAAGAAGCCCATTATGATACAGAGATAAACACGCTGAATCCTATTCCTCAGAGACTGGAATGACATGATATGAGATCCTATTATGCATTGGCCTCCTGCTGTATTAATTAAGCCTTGGTGGTGACTATAAGATGGAGGACTCACAATAGCTGTATTCAGACTGATGAAGCTGTTTGGATGACCAGTGAAATGTTAATATCTCTCAAGAAAAGGAAGTCCAGTAGCCATGACTCAACTTCCAGATTTCAGTCTATCATGTTTCCTAACTTCATATACATCCGTGCAGAAGCAAGACCAAAAAAAAGTTATACCACTTTCATCTCCCACTCTAAACCCTAGGTCTGATGCCCCAAAATGTAGCGCTGACCTTATCCCACTGACACAGCAGGCCGTTGTACATGGCATGGATGAAACACCAACATGTCTACTGCCTTGATGTAGTTATGTATATTATTTCCTTGTGTGATGAATAAACTCATTCTGACTGAATACATACAAACGATGGTACACATGAATAAAAGTACCAGCAGCATTTTGTCTTCCTATGGCATCACAAATCCCCTTTTCATTTTGAATCTTCTCAGCTGGAAGCTAACCTTGTTCCTCTTGAACTCTCTGAAGTCTCTAAATATCTGTTTTAGCATAAAATCTAAATAAGTTGGGCATAGAGAGAAAAGCAGTTACTGCTTCAGACCTTCATCTGTAGCAAACTGAGGGATTACATTTTTAAGTGTGAATGAGACTACACAGCTAACTACCATGTTAACAAAATATACAACTTCTATTGGTACTACTGCAGTTTCTGGAACAGAAGGATGGGGATTAAGAAAACAAAAGTGTAAAGATAGCACAACTTGCTCAAAGCAAAGTGTTCTGCTTATATACAACCCCATACCACTACAAGTAGTCTCTGGGCAGTTTACAATTTTAATTACAGAGTGCAGGCCACACATTGCCCCCCAAGCAAGCTGGGTACTCATTTTACCGACCTCAGAAGGATGGAAGGCTGAGTGAACCTTGAGCCTGCTACCGGGGATTGAACCCAGGTCGTGAGCACAGTTTTATCTGCAGTACAGGCATTTAACCACTGCACCACGAGGCTCATAAGAAAAAAGCCTCATGTGTTCTAGTATCTTGTTTCCCACAGTGATCAACCATAGGATTTAGGAAGTCCTAAAACAAGACTCAAAGTCAATAGCCTTTCTTATAGTTGCTCCCAGCAGCTAGAACTCAGAGGCATAATGCTTCTGACCCACTGACAGCATAGAGCAGTGGTGCCCAATCTTGAGTCCCCAGTAGAGATGGGCACGAATCAGAAAAATGGCATTTCATTTGTCGTTTGGAGGGTCCATTTCGGTTCGTTTCCATTTTTCGTGAATTTTTGCAAAAAAGTTGTTTTTGTTTTTGTTCCTCTTGTTACCATTTTGTTACCATTTATTTCAATTTTTTGAGATTTTTTTAAGGATTTTAAGCAATTCACTCATATTGCAGTAACGGAAACGAAACGCACGACAAAAATTTCGGTGTTTCTGTTAGTTTCGTTTCATTTTAGAGACAAAATTCGTTTGTCATTTCATTACATAACGAAACAAAAAAACAAAAACGGAAACGAAAAATTGTTCGTTTCATGCCCATCTCTAGTCCCCAGGCATTCTTAGACAAATACTACCAGAAGCCTTCACTACTAACTTTGCCAGCCATGATTTCTGGGAGTTATAGTCCAAGAACATTTTGGGTACCCAAGGCTGGGAACCACTAGCGTAGAGCCACCATACTTCTTGCCTGCAATAAAAGTGTTCTGCTTATATACTGCACCCATACCATGTCCAGTAGTCTCTGGGTGGTTTACTGTTTAATTACAGTATGCAGGCTACACATCCCCCCCCTCAGCAAGCTGGGTACTCATTTTACCGACCTCAGAATGATAGAAGGCTAGGTCAACCATGAGCTGGCTACCTGGGATTGAACCCTAGGTCGTGAGCACAGTTTAACTTGTAGTATAGGCATTTAACCACTGCGCCACAAGAATAAGAACCTTATTCTCTATGAATTTGACTAAGCTTGTGGTAGCAAAGTTCATTGTTTTGCTAGGCATTATGGGGAAATATTTCATTTTTGCTTGTTCAAAATGCAGCTTCTCTCAGTAAGCAGGTGTGTAGAATACAGGAAGATTACAGATAGAATTTCCCCTCTCTCTGCTTTCTCCATGCTTTGCAAAATAACATCTGTTGTCTGTTTCTTTTGCTATTCCCATGACAAATGTAGGCAAGCTCCTTAATATACAGTATATTCCATTTGTTACTTTCCCCCATATATAAGATTGAAAGACACCGGGAAGGGAAAACAGGATTGGTCCCTGGTGCTGAGATACCTTTTCCCACCTCTCTTTTTCAATTTGTTGTCAGGTTTATGCATCATGCAAGCCTCTAATTCTCCCACAAACAAATGCTTCTGTGCTTTGTTTTGTAAATAAAAGAATTATCTGTGAGTGGGAAGCTGCTCTGTGAATCACCACCAGCCAGGATGAACTGCCACGGGGGAAGGAGTTGACCTGCTCATGAACAGCATGGGAGAACAAACTATGTTAAGAGGCAGAATTTACAGCAAGCTGTAGAAAAATAATATGTAAGCAAGCAAAATTAAATAAACAAACAAATAATAAGTGTGACAGAGAGAGAGAAAGAGATTTCCAATCTCGTCTTTTAGAAACACTATTGCGATTTCAAAAGAGCACCATTTTGAGTGGGGGAGAAACTTCAGCAGTTGCTTTGTCCTTAACAATAAATGGTACATCAAACAGATGAAAATGATGTGAGTAGAGATGGGCACGACAAGGGAAAATGACGTTTTTGAGTTGTCGTGTGTCGGAGGCGGCCTGTGTCGGCTTGTTTCCGTTTTTCATGAAACTTTGCAAAAATTTGTCATTTTGTTTTTCGTTTTTTCATCTGTCGTTAAACTGGTTTGGGGGGGTAGAGGGCTCCTGGAGGCACCTCTTTTTTTGGGGGTGGGTGCCTCCTATCCTCACCCGCTAGGGAAAGCAGGCTCCTGGAGACCCCTCATACATGGGGGTCTCCTCTCCTCACCTGCTGCAAAAGGGCATGCATGCATAGCCATATATGGATATGATTGCATACCAAGTTGCACGCAGAGACACAGCAGATTGGCAGAGGCACCCCTCTTTTTGGGGTGCCTTCCCTGCATCAGTCAGGCCTCGGGGGCATGGTTTGCATGTCACACATGCTGCCGGCCGAGCCAAGCCTGCAGGAGTCACCCAGAGCCACAAGTGGCGGACTGGCAGACTCTCTGCACCCGCTGTGTCTCACTAAGAAGGGAATTGTACTTGCTATAGTGCAATGCAAGTACAGATCTGGCTTAGGCAACAGGGTTAGCGCAAGGGCTAGGGTTAGGCTAGTTACGGGTGAGGTTAGCGTGAGTATTGGGGTGCACCTCTGGGGGCCTCTCTGACCCACTTAGAAGGACAGTGTACTGGCGTATGGGCTAGGCTTAGGGTTCGGGTTCGGGTTCGGGTTAGGGTTAGTGGGCTTTTTATGCCCGGTTGGCACATCCCAGAAGTCTCTGTGGTCAACCTGGCCAAGTAGCCATGCGATTGGTGGAATGGCTCCAAAAATTTGCATGGTCACTCCCATGGCCAGCCCATCATTGGGCAGGTGTAAAATAAAAAATAAAATAAATAAAATCAATGGAGAGAGGAAAGAGGAGACACTTTGTTGCAAGAAAAACCCACTGCTACGGTAAAAATTCTGGCAGTTTTAAAATAGCAATTTTCGCATGTTTCTGTGTGGTGCTTGTGTGTTGTTGGACCACGATTTTAAAAAAAATTGCGGTTGCCACCCCATTTTGGATCCCCCGCCCGCACCGCATGGCATGGCGACTCAAGTCCGGCTGCCCAGGACAGGAGAGGGGGGGAGGCTGGGACCCCCCCCAGAAACCACCCCTCTGGTAGGTGCACTCTGCACTGCAGGCATATTTTCGCCTGCTTTTTGGCCCAGGAATGGGGGGGGGGAGTTTAAAACTTTTTTTCTGTGCCGCTTTCGCTTGAATTGCGGCGGCCGGCGGCGAGTCCGGTGCTTGTTGCGAGCGACTACGATGAGGATTTCCCCCACCCCCACCACCAGAGCAGCCCAGGACAGGAGAGGGGGGGTCAACCACCCCTCTGGTAGGTGCCCTGAGCCCTCACTCAGGCAGGCATATTTCCGCCTGCTTTTTGGCCTGGAATCGTTTTTTTTTTAACTTTTAAAAACTTTTTTTCTGTGCCGCTTGGCATCGCGGGATCGCCGCGATGCCAGGAACGACCACGACAAATCAGACCCAATTATTCTTTCGTCGGTTCGAGTTCAAGTTCTGGCGGAGTAATTCCCGTTACCGTTTCCGTTCCGTAACGGAAACGAGGAACGGAAACGGAAACGGGAATTCCGCCAAGTCGTGCCCATCTCTAGATGTGAGTAATGCTTGAAGTGCATATACTGTAGACAGTGATGACATATCCAAGTCTACTGGAGAGACAAATACCACGGGGCCTGTGTTGGTGATCATTGAAAGATCTGAGCGAGTTTAAAGTGAATCAAGGAAACCTCCTGGGGCATGCCCCTGTTCACCGAGGTTCAATTTAGAATGGGCACACCACACTGATCTGCAATGTGAAGAAGCCAGTCCTCTCCCAAGTGCTTAACTTTAAGGAACTGGGTTATGACTTCTGGGCCCAAGTTGATTATGCAGAGAGATGAGGGAATCAAATCTACAAGAGGCAAGCAGCAGTAGTTGTTCAGTTAACAGCAGAAATAGGCACCAGAGCCTCGGCACTGTATTTGAGTCCCAATACCTCCTGTCTCCAATCCTGTCAGTCTCTTCCTCTGTGCAGCAACAGAGCCATCAATACCAACTTCATCTCTTTCCAGTCTTCCTCTGAAGGCATGCAGCTTGAAAGGAAATTGGGCTGCTTCACGGATGTAAATCAAAATGGATGTCCTGTCCCAGTATCCCAATTACAAATGATGTATCATTTCTCTTACCTTTATTTTAGGTTACTGCAATTATAAAATAGATCATTGTGAGCTGGCCAAGGCATACAAATAATGGGAAAGCTAGTAGTGATGGGAAATTCAGTCCTGTGATGAACTGCTCATTGTTTGAAGTTATTATAAGGGTCGTGCCAGTATGCTAACTGCTCTGAGTTACAATAACATACAATAATTGCTCCTTCTTAAATCTTATTCAGTGGCAAATAGCTATTTGCACTGCCACTGACTTCTGTTGGCCAATATTACTGTGTCACATGGACTATACTGTTTTCACTCCAGTCCTCAAGTCATAAATAGCTCAAGTAGCCCTGCACAGCTCAACATGGCTCCTGTCCATTGCCATGGCTGAATGTGTGGATTTCTATCTCCTTTTAACTGAATGGAGCTTCACAGATTTTATTTCCATAGCATATTGATCCAAACATCATCTGTTCTTCTGAATCCTCACAAGCATCCCAGAAGCCAGGTAAGGCTGAGCGTGTGACAGGACCAAGGTCATCCCTAGGGAGTTTGAGCCCAGCTCATCTAAGTCCTATGAAAGCCACATATAAAACAAGCTCTCTGTTGTGATCCCTGCAGTCCACACATAAAAAGCATATTGGGTTTCAAGTAGCTCACTAGTTTAGGCATCTGGCTGTGGAGCCAGACATTGGCAGTTCAATTCCCGACGGTGCCACCTTGACATGGACTGGGTGATATATGAGGGTCCTTCCAGTCTGGCAATTCTAGGATGATTATTATGAGGGTTAATCTGCCGCTGCAATTTAATTCAAATTTATTTTATTTATGGTGACACATGGCAGCTATTCTCCTATCCTTTTCAGGCAATATACCTGCAACCAAGGAGATAGCTAAATGAGGGGGATGCACATAAGCCCTGTCCTTTATGTCAGCCAGCCTGGAAGTCACTCCGTGTTTCCAGTATTTCTTGCAGAGCAGCTTGTGAGGGTGTTCAGAGAAACATACTTATCAGGATTCCTGTGATCTATAGCCTTGCCTTATCTGCCAAACAGGTCTGTACACTGGTCTTCAGATGTGTGCACTGAACAGACAAAGCACTGAGTGGTCTGGAAGGGATGTGGGAGCGGGGCTTCTACGTGCAAACGTTCTTCCATCAACCATTTTCTCACCAAATTTTTCAGCACAAGGGCTTCTGTGTCACTGGAAAAGGGAAAGGAGGAAATGATTGTTTGTGAATTATGTGGTAGCCAACCTACTTGAATACTGTGGCACTATATGTGTGGCAGATATATATGTCAAGGTGTGGAGAGCATAAGGTGGGAGAGGTGTCATCTAAATTGCCTGTAAGGTAGGGGAAAGTGTTACCAGTAGAGGCTGAACAACCATATTGAGTAGAGGTGGGCACGAAACAGAAAACCTATGGTTTGGTTGGTTCTGTTTCGGGCCCACCCTTGGTTCGGTTTGGTTCGGGTTTGTACAATTTTTTTTTAAAATGTATGAACCCAAACTGAGCCAAACTGGTTCGACTTACCTTACCTCGGCAGCGATCTCAGGGGTGGCGGTGGCGGTGATACCAGTGGCAGCGGCAGCCCAGAAGGCACTGGCAGCAGCCACGCTGGATGGCGGGAGGCCTCGCTGGGCAGCTGGAGGCCTCACTACCATCTCCAGAGCCCTGGCCTCCGACAGCAGTGGACTGCCCTGCTGCCTCCTCCGGAGGCCCAGCAGCAGCTGATCTGGGCAGCGGGTGACCTCACCGACACCTCCGGAGCCCCAGACACGGCCACACCGGGTGGTGGTGGATGCCCTGCCAGCAGGCCCAGCTTCCCATGTGCACTGCCCTCCCTAGCAATTTCAGAAGGGTCCTGCCAGACTGTAAGTCACTGGACTCCTGGTACCGACTGGGTCAGGTTTAAAGGGGTCCAGTGATTGACAGCTAGGCAGGAGCCCTCAGAAAATGGGTCAGAAGGGCAGTGCGATCGCTGCAGCTTCTCTCCTGACCCATTTTCTGAAGGCTCCTGCCAGGCTGTCAGTTGCTGGACCACTTTAAATCTGGCTCTGTCGGTACCAGTGGGAGCCCTTGGTACCGACTGGGCCAGGTTTAAAGGGGTCCAGCGATTGACAGCTTGGCAGGACCCTTCTGAAAATGCTAGGGAGGGCAGCTCAATCACTGGAACTGCCCTCTCTAGCATTTTCAGGCTGCCAGTCGCAGGACCGCTTTAAACCTGGCCCAGTCAGTACCAGGGAGACCCTGGTACTGAGTGGGCCAGGTTTAAAGGGGTCCAGTGATTGACAGCTTAGCAGGAACCCTCAGAAAATGGGTTGGGAGGTCTTCACGATTGCTGCAACTTCCCTCCCAACACATTTTCTTAAGGCTCCTGCTGGGCTGTCAGTCACTGGACCACTTTAAACCTGGCCCAGTCAGTACTGGGGGAGCCCCTGGTACCGACTGGGCTAGTTTTAAAGGGGTCTAGCCATTGACAGCTAGGCAGCAGCTCTCAGAAAATGGTGGAGGAAAGGGCGGGCTTTTAAAATAATTTTCCTTCCAAAGCCAGCGTTACAGCTGATTGGTGGCACTGGCTTCTGGCGGAAAAAAATCCCGCGATTCCCCTTCAATGCATTCCTATGGGAAAATGAAAAATGAAACAAACAAAATGGAAATTTCTGTTTCATTTCGTTTTTCTTTGATGGATCAGTTCATTACTTGTTTTGTTAGATAATGAAATGAATAACGAAAACAAACAAATTAAAAATTCATTTCATGCCCATCTCAAATATTGGGATAAGTAGACTACAGTATCAGAGTTCCACTACGTTAACTAAAGTAGGTTTGTTCGGCGTTTGTCTCCAGTGGCAGCATTTTATATATTTGCAGGGGGGGAAATATTACACTGAGTCAGCTTGATCATTTGAAAGCACTCAAGTTAATATTGTTTCAGCACAGTTCTCCCCAAGAGGGTGACAGATAAACAAGCACTGACCATATATCCTAAGGCACTGTTCCCTTTCTCTGATAAAAGCAGATAAAATTGCCCTTTTATACCTAACCTGTATTTTGCAAGATACCTTGTGGACCTGTGTAGTGCAAAGGTGACACAAAAATGTGGCAATGATATAATGCTGGTGGTAACAATGGTAATGGAAATTATAATAAGAGAGAAGGACCACATGAGTCAAAAGTTTGCCAACAGTGAAAAACAAGGAAGGAGGACACAATGCAAATCACAACCACAGCTACAGTGAAAAAATCCTGTATGATTGGCCAAGAATGCAAGTATGTATTTCATCTTGTTATATCACACCTTTTTCTGATAAGCTCAAATGGCCATACAGGACTCTTCTCCTCTTCATTTTACCCACACAATCATATGTTAAACCCTACAGAGGCTTTTTGAACAGGCTTTGATGGGTAAAAGTTTGTAGAACTATACTTGTTGGGGGAGAAAAACCTAAACGAAACCCAAAATTACTCATACAAATTCCCAATATAGATGCAGAAAATGCAGAAAATACAAATGTTACTATTTTAGACTGCAGGTCCAAGCATTTTCCAGCCAGTAGATTCTGTGGCCATGCCACCTGGAGCACTCTGGGAGTTGCAGATCAGAGAGAGACTCGGGCTACTTAACTTGAATTACAAATGAGGTACTTCATCACAAGACATGCTTTTTGAATGCACTCATCTAGTATCCCAAGGTGCAAGTGAAGGGCTTGTCCATATAGAGGTGTTATCTCCAGTAGTAGTAGTAGTAGTAGTAGTAGTAGTAGTAGTAGTAGTAGTAGTAGTAGTAGTAGTAGTAGTAGTAGTAGTTGATGATGATGATGATGATGATGATGATGATGATGATGATGATGATGTGAATAGACCATCCTGCATTTGAATCCACACATGGGAATGGCACAAGTTGCTGGATGTACTGGGGCGTGCTAGGTTGATGGTATCATGATCCAGCATTCTCCTTGATGTTGATGTCCTTATACAGATTGATGATGATGTGATGCAAGTGAAGGGCTTGTCCATGAGTGGTGATGTAGTAGTAGTAGAGTAGTAGTAGTAGTAGTAGTAGTACCATCCTGATGATTTGATGATCCACATGATGATGATGATGATGATGATGATGTGAATAGACCATCCTGCATTTGAATCCACACATGGTTATGGCACAAGTTGCTGGATGTACTGGGGCGTGCTAGGTTGTCCTGGTATCACCTGACCACAAACATCCAGCATTCTCCTTGATGTTGATGTCCTTATACAGATTGCCCTCCCCCTCTCCCTATCTTCTCCAGCCTCTGCCTTTCTATGTCACACTCCCCCCCTTCCCTCATTTACCCATTCACAAAGTGTGGTGGGGAAGAATTTGACCAGCAGAAAATGCCTTCAAGCAAATGCCATCAAAACTACCCATTTAATACAGACCTGCACAGTAGAAAGCAGCACTAGGGTGCAAGGAAAGTTGAACAAATGTGATAGTGATGGAATGTATTACAATGCCAACCAGCTTTAAAATGGGAAACCCCTTTGGTTCACTGCCGCCTGTCTTTATGGAAAGCATAGCTAGATGGGTCTTTTCCCCAGACTGATTATTTTAACAAAGCAGCTTTGTTGTCTTTGATTCTTTTCTCTTCATTTTCACATGCCTGGCTCATTCCCACATTATGAAACATCTTGAGTGCTAAGGTCATCAGAGAGGCCTTTCTCTCCATCCCACCACCCTCACAGGTACATCTCCTGGGAACAAATGAAAGGGCCTTCTTGGCTGCTGCTCCCGGACTCTAGAACTCCTTCCCATTAGAGGCCATGACTGCCCCATCTCTGTTGTCTTTCTGGAAGCAGGCAAAGACCTTTCTCTTCAGGCAAGCTATCCCTGAATGATGGACTACCTATTATGTGTCTTTTGTATGAATCTACTATACATGATTACATAGACTTTGAGTTTATAACCACTTTGTATCTTTGCGTTTATCGCTCCCTTTGTGTATTTGCATTGAAAGTTTTCAATGTTAGTTTCCATCCCTCATAACATTTACATGGAATTTTTACTCTCTCTTTAGCTCCTCACATTCTGTTGTAGCTTTAATGTTGTCCCTCAATTCCCTGTTTCTTAATAGTACTGGACTGTATATTGTCCCTCATTAATGTAAGTGTCCTTGAGTCCTTTTCCAAGAAGAAAGGTGGGGTAAAAATACTATATATAAATAAAATTAAAATAAATAAATTGATAAAAAGGATCTCTTTCAGAAGGAAGGAAGGAAGGAAGGAAGGAAGGAAGGAAGGAAGGAAGGAAGGAAGGAAGGAAGGAAGGATCAAAAGTATTTAATAATGCCCAAGTCCCACCAAAGATTGCTAAACCAAGCCTGAAAATAAGAGGAAAGAGAATGGGTCAGAGGGTGGGATATCAGATTCAGTACAGAAAGTTCAAATTATCACTTCTAATCCCCAAAGAAAGCTTCTGATCCTTTTGTGCTGTTATTACATGCCGCCCAGAATCAATACGTTGCTTGTTCGTTTCCTTTGTATGTCATGTCAAATACCAGAAAATCCCAAATGTCATCTGTTTCTATCTTCAGAAAATCCCCTATATACAAACTCACATCCTTTTTTGGCTTTGTTTATCTATCAGATCTGTCAGGGGCTGCAAATGGTACTATACGATAAGAACCAATTCCTTCAATACATTCTGAAATATATCAGACAATTTCTCCCACCAGCTAAATTCCCATTAATACTGGTGACTAGCGATTCTTTGTTTAATTGGCCAATAACTTCTTACACTTTTTTCATGTTTGAACAAGAGGTGGCCATGACTGATAAGGGGATCTTCTAACATGTGTGTTATATCTTATGAATCTTTGGAATGAAATGTCCAACAGAGAGTGAAAAATAGTTTCTGCCTTACCAGCTGAAAGGGAAGAGGCAGCAAGATAACAGATATTTTACAGGCTGCCAAATGAGAAGGGGAGAAGGAATACATTTCTGGTTGAACACACAAAACTGGGGCCCAACATATAGACTACAAATAGCATGCCATGGCTGTAGTGTGCCAGCAAGTCACTTCAACACGGCCCTTGTAAGGTTTTTTAGGTATATGAGATGTTGAAGTAGCAGCATGCTGTTGTCTCCCCACAGTGAGTTTCCTTGGGCTACAAAACATCTAAATTGAGGTGCCTGGTCTGGCACTCTGTCCACTTCACCATACTGGCACTCAGTGTGTTATTAGATATGTAAAACTCTTGGATGCTGATATCTGATGATCATGGAAGGACTTTTTCGATATCTGTAAGGTAGTACGTAGTTACAAGACACCATATTTGTTTGCAAGTGTGGTTGCTCAGTCACAAGGGTCTGCTGGAAAATACAATTCTAAAATACTAATGGATTTCAGTTCTTGATTGTGGGCTGTCTTTAACATAATTTACCCTAAAGACAAAACCATAGAGAGACTGCCCAGGTTGCTATGGAATCCATGGCCAGGATATATACACCCATGCTTCGTGTTCAGTTCTTAAATCGACAAATAGGAGGCAAGCCAAACAATAGCAGCCCTGTAGGATTTTAACACTCCAACGTGCAAGAGCATTAACTCTAAGCAGCTCCCAGAGCATCACTGCTTTTAAATAAATGTGCTCAATATGTTAACAGAAGGAACACCAAGATTGATACCTCTTTTTACTTTTTAGGGGACTTAAAATTCTGCTCTTCAAAGTACTCTTATTGGAAGGCATGAACTGAAGAGGCACATGAAGGATTCCATAAAACAAGTGGATTTTAAAATTTGTGATAGAAGATGGCATTTTGATGTGTGGGTGAGAAGATAAGAAAAAAAGAAAGATATTTAGAGAATGAACTATTGAAATTGCCTTCTAAAATGGAGACACATTTTTAAAAGTTTAGATAAGGCAGCAAATGCTTCCATGTTCTGACTTCGTTTTAAAAATTGTACTGATGCAATCACACAAATTACCTTTAAAGATATTAGATCTTATTCTTTACTTTAGATATAGATATTACTGGAGAAAAAGTAAGGTTTCCCCTTCATCTTACCTTCCTTCTCCTTGAATTATAAACTGAGTCCTTTTTTTTTCTTTTTACATGAACAGAAAGTTGCTGGTTAGAAAGCAGCATTCTAATGCTTTGAAAATGGTAATCTTTCCTTAAGGTGAAACTAAATGAGATACTAGTTCCACATTAAAAGGTGATAAACTGTTTTCTCTCCAAAAATGTAGTTCTCCATATCAGCCATATCTGCACAATTAACTAGCAAATGAAGCTTGTGTTCATATCCCATGGACCAATCACCAATTTACAACTTATGGAGCTGAGACACTTTCCACTAGGATAAACAGATGCAGCATTTTACACTTTTGAAGGAATTCTGTTTCCAGTAATGGGCCAACTGCAATGTCTGTTTGACCCCTGAAGCCCTATGCCTGCACCAGCAGTGATTCTCTCTCTTTTTGTCCTCTATTAAAAATATGCTATTAAAAGGAAAATAATGAGAGCTGCAAACAAAATGTTGAGAGCTCTGCCATTCAGGTTTCTAGTAACTCCATGTCATCTTCCCACCTCCAAGATTTTCACTGCTCCCTGTGAGCAGTCACTATATTTTAAATAATATTAGCAAGGCATATGAGATGGAGGGTTCTGATTATATACCAGAAGGGAACAAATTGTGTTGACTGCTTGCTATAGCTCTCTAGACTTGAAAAGTAATTATTTTAAACAAGGAACTTTCAAATGACTCCCCACTTTGAATTGTAGTGTAATAATTTTTAACAGGGATGGTTAACAAACACAAGGAAAGGTAGAAAGCCATCTTCAAGACTCACAGTGTTGACAGAGTGTAGAAATATGAATCACACTTGCTGGAGGTGCTCTCTTGTGCCTTGATTTTGAAGAACACACAACATGGCAACTTGAGTGCGCCAGGCACTAATTATTTAATTATTAGATATCTGGACAAGTACAAATGCTTGCACTATCATCTAACAAATAGAACAACGCCTTTACTGAAGCGCAGTTCAGATACATATGCAACAAATACTCTTTTAGTCTTATTCCAACATTCTGTGTCTCATGTGTATCTGAATCCAACTTCATCAACACCTTTGTTACATTCCATAGGAGACACTGCAGTCTTGTACTGTACTTCTCTATATACCCATTAATTAAGGAATTATATCCCATCCAGTTAATTCCAATTTATGGTGCTCTTTCTAGAGCAGGAGTGGGAATCTCTATCCCTCCATATGTTTTAGACTTCAACTTCAAGAATTCTATATTACCAGTTATCAAGAATTGTGGCCCAAAACAGCTAGAGGGCCTAAGGGTCCCCAACTCTGCTCAAGGATTATCTAAATATACTGTACAGATACTCAGACATGGTTTACCTTTCCCTTTTTCTGGGAGGTGCTTTGGGACTGTGAAGCTTTACCAAGGCCACACAGTCTGGCACTTCTCCTAGGAGACATAGTGGGGAATCATATTCTCCCACCTTTGGCCTCACAGCCAAGTACCCAACTAAGGTACTTAAAAAGAGATGAGAAAGACTCCCAGTTTCCATTTCCACTTTATTTCTTTGAAATCCACCTTCATTTTATATCAGATTGAGAAAGTTTCTGCTTTCACCCCTTACTGAATTTTCTGTTTACCATCATACACTTCTCCTAATATACAGATTTATAAGCACAATTTACTATGCAATTTCCTCTGCTCGTTAACATATGCTTTTCAATTCTACTTCTATTGGTTGCTCATTTTCGTGCTCCAAAAGGCCCAGGAACCTTGACAATCTCTGAATTCTTGAGAATCTCAGATGGAGCACATATGCTACTTCTTTGTTATATCGACTTTAGTGACATGCTTCTCTATCCCTCAATCAAGCCAATAATAATAAGTAACTGAACCACATATTATCATAGTCTACTTGTGACAGAATCAATTATTCTGCTAACTGAGCGTTTTTCATTAATGTGACCGCAACCATTGTGTCTTTGTGATCATAGAGATGGGCATGAATCAAAAAGCTGCTGATTCATCGTGATTCCTAATTTGTCAACGATGATGTATCACAAATCACACATTACTGAATTTTCTTGATGAATTGACAAATTGATATGTCTTCACTCTAAAATACTATAGAAAGCCAAACCCCACCCCAACATCTAGAAACCAGATTCACAGGGAAGTTTATATTGACTCTGTTTAACAAGCCCTAACAGTTTGGGGAAGTTTAGGAATTGAATGTCCGAGCTATACACCCCCAAGTAGCCTCCCAGGAAAGTGTCCACCCCAGCACCTAGAAACACTTAAATCATGCCAAAGCTTCCCTTGACCCTCCTCTAAAGGCCCTCTAGATTTGGTGAAATTTGGGTTTTGGACATTCAAGGTATATGTCCCCCACCCCCACCCCCACAGGAAAGTGACAGAAGCAGATGGCATTGTTTGCCACCAGACACTGAGGCATTTGGAAAAGATCTATCTTGGTTTGCCTCCAGGAACAGAGGTATTAGACATAGTTTTGTTTTCCACCAGACTCAGACAAGGATTGCATGGAGGGAATTTGGTTTGCCTCCAGGCACTGAGGCATTTGGCACTAAGGTATTTATTTATTCATTAGATTGATATACCATGGCCAACTAGCCTGAAGGCTACTCTGGGCAGTTTACAAGGTGAAGAATACAAATTGTAAAACACATATAGTATGTATAGAAATCAAATACAAACAAAATACAAAATAACAAAAAACCAATCAATTTAATTATAATAAAAATAAACAAAATTAACAGTTAAACTACAGTAGTAAAGAAAATCAAAGACACATAACAAGAGGTACAGGGATATATAGGTTAAAAGAATCAAATTTCTGGGAGAGGTGATCTGTAATGTAAAGCCATGTTTTTAATTGTCATTTAAAGCTATTGAGTGTGGGAGCTGTCCTTACTACAGCAGGCAGTTTATTCCACAACTGAGGGGCTATCAATGAAAAGGCCTGATTTCTCATTGATGTTTTACAGGCCTGCTTCAGTATAGGCAGCCAGTATAGGCACCCTGCTTCAATATAGGCACCCAGCTTGGGAGGAGTGAGTAGTCCAGGACGTCCTATTTGGAGGAAGGCACTCTGACATATAACAAGGTCCCAAAACATTTAGGACTTTGTATGTTAACATTAGAACCCTGAAGTCAATGTGGAAGTGTATTGGCAGCCAGTGTAGAGCGACCAGAATAAGACTGTGAAGATTCTCAGTCATCCAGGTGCGTTTATCTGGGAGTTGAGTCATGGCTACTGGACTTCTTTTTTGAGAGATAGAAACGTTTCGCTGTTCGGTCTCAGACCGATGAAGCTGTTTGGATGAACAGCGAAACGTTTCTATCTCTCAAAAAAGAAGTCCAGTAGCCATGACTCAACTCCCAGACCAGAATAAGAGTAATAAGGCGCCTGGAGTAGGAACTGGCAAACCACTCCAGTATTCCTGCCAAGAAAACTCCATGGATATGCAGTCATAAAGGGTCGGTCATGACTGTAATGACACAACACACACACACAATAACCTGGCCACTGTATTCTGCACCAGCTGCAGTTTAGGTAGTTTGATCTGCACCCAGACAGAAAATGAATACAGAGAAAAGTACTGTATGTTTAAATGTGCCTTTTGACTGAGCACACAGGAGTACTGCCTGGAACACACAGAGACCAGCATGCAGGTAGCCAGACCAGTACGCATGCACGCATGCACACACACACACACACACACACACACACACACACACACACACACACACACACACACACACACACAATTCTCCAAGTGCACAATGGACCAACTGGAAATAACAGCTGATAATGAAATGTTGAGGACAGGTTATATTAATGAGTGGTTAACAACTAGCAAAACCTATTTGATTCAGAAGGATCCAACAAAAGGAGAAATACCTGAAAATTACAGGCCAATAACGTGTTTACCACTATGTATACACTGCTGACAGGCAACATAGCTAATAGAGTCCATGATTATTTGGAAGCAAATAACATCATGCCAGTAGAGCAGAAAGGGAACAAACGGGGAAATAGAGGCACAAAAGATCAGTTGATAAAATGATCCTAGAGAATTGTAAAGCCTGGAAAACTAATTTATATATGACTTGGATTGACTATAAAAAAGCCTTTGACTCCATACCGCATAGTTGGATTATTAAGTGCCTGGATGTCATTGGAATATGTAAAAAGTATTAGTACCCTAATTGAAAATGTGATGAAGAACTGGAAAACAGAATTGTTTCTCAGGGACAAAAGCTATGGGTTGGTTAGCATCAAACAAGGGATTTTTCAAGGTGACTCTTTGTCACCTCTCCTATTTACTATTGCCCAGATTCCCCTCTCAATAATTTTGCAGAAGACAAATTTAGGGTACCAAACTGCTAAAACTTCAGGGAAAATTTCTCATCTATTGTATGTGGATAACGTAAAGTTGTATGGAAAATCAGAAATTGAAATACACTCACTGACCAATACAGCCTGAATTTTCAGTACTGATGTTAGTATTGTTGTTGTTGTTGTTCAGTCATTCAGTCATATCCAACTCTTCGTGACCCCATGGACCAGAGCTCGCCAGGCCTTCCTATCTTCCACTGCCTCCCGGAGTTTGGTCAAATCTATATTGGTTGCATCAATGACACCATCCAACCATCTCATTCTCTGCTGTCCTCTTTTCCTTTTGCCTTCAGTCTTTCCCAACATCAGGGACTTTTCCAAGGACTCCTCTCTCCTTATGAGGTGCCCAAAGTACTGGAGCCCCAGCTTCAAAATCTGAGTTTGGACTAAACAAATGTGCCACAGTGGCACCGAGAAAAGGAAAAAATCACTGAGAGTGAAGGAATTGAAATTCCAAATGGACAAGCCATTAAGTATCATCAGTTTGAAGCCTATAAATATCTGGGCATACTGCAATTAGATAATATCATGGGGAAGTGAAAAATGTGGTCAGTAAAGAATATGAGGATGCAACCAATATGGATTTGACCAAACTCCGGGAGGCAGTGGAAGATAGGAAGGCCTGGTGAGTTTTGGTCCATGGGGTCACGAAGAGTCGGACATGACTGAATGGCTGAACAAAAAGAATATATCCAAAGAGTTAGAAAACACCATCAAGGTCATTAATAGCTGGGCCATACCGGTCATCTGGTATATCACTGGCATTATAAACTGGACTCAGGTCGAGCTAGATAGTCTGGATAGGAAAACAAGAAAATTTATGACGATTCACTATGCATTACATCTACATAGTGATGTTGACAGGCTGTATTTACCTAGAAAATTAGATGGCAGAAGTAATGCAGACAGTTGAAGAAGACAAGCATGTGTTGGCAGATTATGTAAAAAATAGTACAGAGCCAGCATTATTGGAGGCTAAGAACAGGGGGGTGTTTAAGGGAAAGCAAGCAAAGAGTCAATACAGTAAGGAAAACAATGATGCAAATACGAGCTGATAGCTGGCATAATAAAGCACTGCATGGGCAGTTCCTCGAAAAAAATCAAAGGAAAAGTAGATGACGAAAATACTTGGTTATGGCTCACCAATCAAACACTGAAAAAAGAGACAGAAGCCCTGATTTTTGCACCTCACGAACAAGTTATTAGAACAAATGCAGTTAAGGCTAGAATCGAAAAATCAGCTGAGTACCCCCACATGTAGACTCTGTAAAGAGGCAGATGAAACTATCGACCATATATTGAGTTGTTGCTCAGACTGATTACAAACAGTGTCATAATGTTGTGGCTCAAATGGTCCACTGGAATTTGTGTCAGAACTATCATCTGCCTGTAGCAAAGAACTGGTGGGATCATAAGCCTGAAAAAGTGATTGAAAATGAGCATGCAAAATTACTTTGGGACTTCAGAATACAGATAGACAGGGTTTTGGAGCATAATACCTGAATATTACAATTGTGGAGAAGAAAAAAAGTGTGGACCATTGATATTGCTATAGTAGAGTCACCGAGAAACAATTTGAAAAGGTTACCCGATATCAAGATCTGAAAATTGAATTTCAGACACTCTGGCATAAACTGGTACAGGTGGTGCCAGTGGTAATCGACATGCTGGGTGCAGTGCCTAAAGAAGTAAGCAAGTAATTAGAATAAATTAGAGTTGACAAAGTCACCATCAGTCAGCTGCTGAAAGCCACCTTACTGGGATCTGCTCGCATAATTAGCCGATACATCACATAGTCCTAAACGATTGGGAATCGTTTGACTAGTGATTTTTTACTACAAAATCCAGCGTAGTTATCTTGTCTGCAATGCGTGATAAATTCATCATCATCATCATCATCATCATCATCATCATCATCATCATCATCATCATCATCATCATCATCATCATCATCATCATCATCATCTTGGGTGGGCATCCAACCCAGAAGAGTATTTTAAAGAGGCCGTCCCTACTAACCATATCAAACATAACATCATTAGGTCTTTCCATGACGATAGGAAGGGCAATGTAGTTTTTGATGGCCTAATGTCAGATCTCTTTGACATCCAAAGTGGAGTGAAGCAGGGCTGTGTCCTTGCACCGATTGTTTGGGATCTTCTTCACTACCATGCTGAAGTATGCCTTCAGAACTGCAACAGAGAGTATGTATCTCCGGACCAGATCAGATGGAAAACTCTTCAGTCTCTCTAGATTGAGAGCAAAGTCTAAGGTACAGCTGAAATGTTAGCGTGATTTCCTCTTCGCTGATGATGCTGCCATTACTGCTCACTCTGCTGAAGATCTCCAACAACTTATGGATCATTTTAGCAAAGCTTGCAAAGAGTTTGGGCTAGAAATCAGCCTGAAAAAAACACAAATCATGGGCCAGAATGCGGACTCTCCTCCTCGCATTACAATTTCTGCAGAAGAACTGGAGGTTGTCCACGACTTTGTGTATCTTGGCTCAACTATATCAGATATACTCTCACTAGAGACTGAGCTGAATAAATGCATAGGTTAAAGCAGCTACTATGTTTTCCACACTAACAAAGAGAGTACAGCTCAATAAGAAGCTGACAGAACATACAAAGGTACAGGTCTATAAAGCGTGTGTACTGAGCACACTTTTGTATTCCAGCGAGTCTTGGACCCTCCATGCCCGACAGGAAAGAAAGCTGAATACCTTCCATATGCACTGTCTTAGGTGAATATTCAACATTACCTGGCATGACAAAGTTCCAAATAGCATAGTCCTGAAACAAGCTGGAATCTCTAGCATGTATACTTTATTGAAACAGTGACGCCTACACTGGCTTGGACATGTTGTGAGAATAGACGATGGCCGGATCCCAAAAGATCTTCTGTATGGAGAACTAGCACAGGGAAAGCACCCCAGAGGGAGACCACAGCTGTGGTATAAGTATATCTGTAAGAGGGACCTGAAGGCCTTGGGAATGGACCTCAACAGATGGGAAACCCTGACCTCCAATCACACTGTTTGGAGGCAAAAGATACAGCGTGGTCTACATAAATTCGAAGAGGGATTTGTCCAACAGGCAGAGGAAAAGAGGCAGGCACGGAAACAACAAAACCTGAGGCCTGGGCAAGAAACAGAATATATCTGCCCCCAGTGCGGTAGAGACTGCCATTCCCAGATTGGTCTATTTAGCCACACTAGGCGTTGCTTTAGGATCTCTACACCAGGCATGATACCATAGTCTTTCGAGACTGAAGGATGCCGATGAATAATAATAATAATAATAATAATAATAATAATAATAATAATAATAATAATAATAATAATAATAATAATAATAATAATAATAATAATAATCCTCACTGAACTGAAATGTACCCACAGCTGAAGCATGCACTGCACAAATTCCCAGTATAATGAAACAAATCAATTAAAATCAAAATAGAAAAGTGGTTACTTTGCTTTAACAACAGTAAAAAGCTGAACAGAACAGCAACACACAGCATAGCACAGCACCAACTCCCTGAGAAGTGAAAATAAATGCAGAGAAAATGCCTTATAAAGCCTCTTAACACAGAATACCCACACAGTTCTTTCAACTGAGCTACTGGCTGCCTGCCATGCCAATCCAAGAGTCTCCAGGTCCATCCCAGGGTTGTTCAACTATGAACAAAAGACTGATTCTGTTGGATAGGTTAGGCCATCACCACACTTCCCTCACACATGATCATCAGTGGACAAAAAAAGAGTTTGTAGAACTTGGTACCAGTGAAATATTCCAGTTGGAGAAGCAATTCAAGATTTTCTTCCTCTCAGTCCCCTACGCCAAGGACCTCTTCTTTGTGTGCAGGAAGCTAAAGGTGTTCAGGAAGGAAGGCAGAATTTTATGTAGTCCAATAATCCATGAGTAACAATAACCTGGCTTTCTAGAGTCTTTATAGCTCCAGTGTGAACCCAGTTGTCTATAGATCCAGGTGCTCTATAATAAGGGGGGGAAAGAAAGCAAACAGGGCAGGCTGCTAGATTCAATGTTCCTGAAAGAGTCCATTTAGCTTCTTCTTTTTTTGTGAATCTTCAGTAGCACCATCAATACCAGCACATACTTTTGAGAGCAACTCTTTCTTGGCTCAGGGCCAGTCTATATAATTGATGTGGTTTTTGGTGTTGCACAACTGTGGTCTTTGGTGTTGCATAATTGAATCTGGCATGGCATGACTAAATTTCATCAGCTCTCACACACATTACTGGATACAAATAGCAAGTTCTAAATAGCTTGGATGGCTATTGTAGGAAACATTTGTTCTCAGGTTCTAGTTGTGGGCTTCTACCTAGACACCCATCTGGCTGCTTTGGAGAGAGGCCACTAAAGTAGGTAGGCTTTTTATCAGATATAATGTGGTTTTGAGTGAAGACACAAAAAGTTCCTTCTCTGTAAAGCTCCTGGCATCCTCCAATGTGGGATTTTCTGGAGTTTCAATCGAGAAAAGCAACATTTTCCACTTTAGATCTTCAGAAATAGTGTTTTTGTGTATATTGCACATAAGACAAAATTTGTAGTAGCAAAACACACACAAGAATCATTCAAATCTACTAAATGATCATTAATCTGTCTCACAGTTTCTGGTTACAATAAAGTAAAAATAGGATAATTTATTCCATATTGTCCAGAATCTAGTGCAGCTTGAGAAGGGGGATAACACGAACACACACAGAACTACACTTCGCACCACTGTCCAAATTAGGTATTCTTATAACAGCACATACCAGCACTGGAAAGACTGATTACTCTTGAAAAGTGTAACTATGGGTTGCTGGCATATACTTTGCTCAATTGGTGCTACCTGCTATGGAGAGGCATCAGGTCAAAACACTACAGACCAGCTGCCTCTCTTGAACCAGGTAAACAGGACACTCTCAGGCTCTTAGAGAAGATGTCTTCCTGAAGAATTATTACACTAACTGAATGGACACTTTGGAGGACTCTTAAGAAAAATGAGCAGTACCATTAAAGAAACCACTATGTAGCACTGAGCACACTTTTGCCAATAGTACGCTCTTCAGCCAGCAGAAACAGCTCAAGTGGCACCCAGGAATGAAGTCAATATGAATTGGCTAGGATAGCAGTATTCTCTCTTGTTGCATCACAAACTCCTTATTAACAAGTGTTAATATCTTTCTCCTGGACAGATTCAGAATACACCTCTCTCAACCACTTTCGACAGCGCAGCTAAAGAGGAGACGTCTGCTGAGCTTGCTGAAGTGCAGAATGAGAGGGAAAGAAACACCAGTCATTTTTGAATTTATATGTGCAAGGAGGGTTTTGGCAGCAGAACTAGCTTCTCAAAAGAACAATAAATGGGAAAGAACAAGAAACAAAAGAAGAAATAATGGCTAACAAAAACGACAACTTGAATTGGCCACTTTGCCAAAGATCGAGATGTATGAAAGCTGACACACTCTGCACTTGCAACCTGACTCAAGGGCCAACCCACCCTAGATCCTTTAGGAGACATTCCACGCCATCCCCAGGTCTGTGACACTTTCTCTGGAGCTCTGGAGCAATCTTGAGAAGTTTAATTTCTGCAAATGAGAAGGACACACAAATGGCTCTGACCAGCCTTCCAAAATCTGAGGATCTGGAGAAGCTGCTATTTTTCTGAACTTGAGTGACAGCTGTTCAGGAGATTAGGGATGGGCATTTCATTTCAGAACCAGTAGGTTATGAAACAAACCACACAAGCCCAGGTGGTCCTCGGAACCAGCTGATACACACAGATCCAATTGCTTTACCTTTCTCTGTCTCGCACAGGGTTAAAATCCAATGAGGAAGCACGCTGCAACATCATCTTTCCTGCTTCTTGCTGCTGGCCAATCAAAGAGGACGTGGGATGATGCCTGTTCGTGCACAGCTCCTGATTGGCCAGCATGACAGATCTACCATAAATGATGTCGTAACATGCTTCCTCATTGGATTTTAACTCTGCCCGAGACAGAGAAAGGTAAAGCAATTGGATCTGCGTGTATCAGCCGGTTCCGAGGACCACCTGGGCTCCCATGGTTCCTTTTGTAACCTACTGGTTCTGAAATGAAATGTCCATCACTACAGGAGATTGCACCAACATAGAAGGTGAAGTTCACTGGATAATATTATAGGCTCTTCATTACAACAAATAGTTGGAAGCCTCAAAAGACCAGCATTTGTACTGAACATTATTACTCTCTTGTGGTCTATTAGAGTGTATGGCAATTCTGGCATTTGCTTCTAAATCTAATTAATGTTAGAAGAAAAGGATGCTATGAGATTATTTAGAGGGCACATCTTGATCACTAGATGTTTCTAAGGGATTCTTCTGCAGCTCACTTTAAAAAAGGCAGTAGGCTTGTATTGTTAGTGATCAAAGCTATTGATTAAAAAAATCAAGCTAAAATTTACAGGAACTGCCCTGATTCTGATCCAGAATTTTCTGGATCATCATCATTTCCTTCTCTTCATCCTCCTCCTCCTCCTCCTCTCCACGTTGGCAAGAGGTTTTTGGAAGTTGTAGTCCGAAAAGATACTGTTTCCATGTTGAGTTCCAATCTGATTTCACCTCCACCAGTGGGCAGTCAAGAAATTCTAGGATTAGAGATGGGCACGAAACGAGCAATTTTTTGTTTTTGTTTTTGTTTTTTTGTTTTGTTACGTAACGAAATGAAAAATGAATTTTGTCTCCAAAATGAAACGAAATGAACCAAAACAACAGAAATTTTGCCGTGCGCTTCATTTTCGTTGCGGCAAATACATTGAACTGTAATGAATGCTAACAAAACAGCAATTTTTTGTTTTTGTTTTTGTTTTTTCATTTCGTTACATAACGAAACGAAAACAATTTTTTTTGCAAAAAAATCACAAAAAATGAAAATGAACTGAAACGGACCCCCTAAACGACAAACGACAAACGAAACACCATTTTTTTGAGTCATGCCCATCTCTATCTAGGATACAACATAAAATGAAACAGTGTTTTGTTTGTGAAAGAGGTTGAGAGAAAGACTGCCTGTTGATTAGCGACAAATTTACTTCAGGTTGGTCAGGGGCTCTAGAGTCTTGCAAGAAAACAATACAAATCACTAAAGAGTTACTAGCAGATATATCCCTTGTACTGTGGTTACTGCTTTTTACAGGAAGACAATACTCCCTCCACCAAATGAAGTTCCAGCTGGCCAATAAATTAGTTTTAACAATAAAAGGTCCATTTTCAACTGAAGCTGCAGGCAAGATTCGAAGTAATCAAAGTGATGTGAAAATACCAGGGGAACATCAGAGGGCCAAAGGATAAGAAGAAGAACTGCCTATTATTGACCAGATGAGTAAGCAGGAACAAGGCAGACGTGTGCTACAGTAGCAGGCAAGGTTGGACCTTGACAATGAAATTGGATTTTAAACTGCCTGCAACTTTATTAAAGGGATAATAACAAAGGACTGGGTCAGCAGGGTCCTGGCAGCTGCTAAAGTAGATCTAAAAATCATTATGCCACATTCAAAGAAGCATCACAAGGCAAGCACACCCACACACAAGTCCAAGAAATGTGGCGACATAACTCATTTACTGCATGCCATTTGGCAGGGTGACGAGCAAAATAACATGAGATTTTCAATAGCCCTTCATATACCAGCAGGTATGGAATCTCAGTCCACCTTCCAATGGTTCGGAAAACAAGGCAGTCCAGTTTCTACTTCAAACCTTATCAGAGATTAAGCACAGCCACTCCTCACTTAACAACCAACCTGTTTAATGACTGCTCAGACTAATGACAGCCAGCAGCATCCAAGCCACTGATGCCAAATTATTGCCCCTGGAAGAACCTTCTGTTCTAGTCCATAGGGCCTGCTTCTGCTTGCTGCACCTACCTTTTCAGCAACTCAGAGGGGAGAAAGCAGGGCTACAATCTTCCCCCAGGCTTCTTCCTTCTTCTCTGGTTCATGGGATGGGTGTTGCTGTGAGCATCATAATGCCTTCACCAGGGAGAATGACCTGAGTGGGATGGTCAGCCAACGTTTTGCTCTGCTTCTCCCATGGCCTCCTAAGAGAGGCTCCATACTCTGTCCTGCCTGCAAGGAGGGCAGCCTCAACACACCATAAGACATTCACCTTAAGCTCTTTACTTAACAACAAATTCACTTAATGATGACCTAGTCATAGAAACGGAGTGAGGAGTGCCTGCGAATAATGCTGAAGATTATCTTTAACGCACACATTCAAAAATTGCAATGCATTTATATCAATCGCCAAAATCTACAACTAAGTCACAATTAAAGTAAGCCTAATGAATCAGCTGGGATTTGGTGAGTCTACAGCCCTATATTTTCCACTAATTTAATGCATCAACTCTATTTCTACTGAATGTCTCTCTATAAATGGCTTCCAAATGACTAAAAATGTACTTATGTGACATTGTTATCTATGAGTGCTTTTACATGACCTCTAAAATCCGCTGGCAACTTAAATTCAGACCAGAGATTGTGGGGTTTGTTCTGCTTCCTGTGTTCCCAACCTTCCGCACTCCATTGCTCCTGTCTGCGGTGAGGGGAGGGAGAAAAAAGGGAGAAAAGAATGCAGGCTCACCTCTGCTCATCTCTGTCTGCTGTCCGAGCAGCCCTGTAGGGATTCCAGGCTGTTAAAGGGGCGGGAGGACAACAAAAAACAAACAGAAGGCGAGGAGAGCCTGGCATCCACAGCTTTATAACCCACATCAGAATTTTTTTTACCTCTGGAGACCAGGTACTTGTAAAATGCGCTGGGGTGCGCTTAGGTGGGCGTGACCATACTTAATTTTTTTTAAGTCCGCAACTGGTGGGAAAACAATTGTAAGCTCCGCATCTGGGAGCCCTTTGCCTTGGATTTTAGGGGTCGTGTAAAAGCAGCCCATGTGACATGTATTCAACACAATAATTGAGATTCATTGAGTAGCATATGCTTTCCTATTATTACGGTCTATGTCAAGTCTTTCAGCCACAATAGGGACATGGAGAATCTATTTTCAGTAGCTAGTGGTTAAATTCCTGGAAACAGGCAAATAATTTAAAAGTGCATAAGTATCGACAAAGTCAGTGAATGAACCAGTACGAAGTTAAAATGAATAATGACCCCTGCAAAGAACCTGTGACTGGGCATGACCACAGCATGGATTACAGAGATGCATCAGATGAGTACCAGCAATCAGACAATTTATTGAAACCTTTATTTAAAAAGCATTGTAGTGCCCCATATATCCTAAGTAGATTTGTTTATTTATGGTATTTATTTTGCTACATAATTTGTACGTTAAGATTAATGGATGCAGTACACATGGACACTAAGTCCACTTTCCATTGGTTCAGCAAAATAAGGCAGTCCAACACTTTCTTCAAGGGATTCTTCAAAATCTGAATATAATACTTATTAACCACCACCAAATACCTAAAAACAAACATTGTGTGTTTCTTTTCATTCACTGAAAAATGGCTCAAATCCTCTTGCATAGCTCCACAGTGTAAATTTTGAAGCAAACTGCCCTAAGATAAGAAATCACTGTAGACTTTATCAGACTTAGACTGAGTTATACAACTCAGGATGAAGCTAGAGTCTTAGGGATGGGCACGAAACCAAAAACAAAACACTTTTGTCATCTTGTTAGCTAACAAAATGAAATAAAACAAAACAAAATGGGGAAGGAGTGTTTTGTTAGTAATGAAACAAAATGGCTTTTTGTGTGTGTGTGTGTGTTTTAAATGAAGCAATTCATTTCACTATAAAAATGGCTCCCCTGGGTCATTTGGTGCCTCTAGAACCCAGGGGACCTGTTTTATAGAGTAACAAATTGGTTCATTACTGTTTGATTTTGTATAACTTTTTTTTAAAAAACAAAATGAAATGAATCACAGGAGAAGGAAACAAAATGAAACAAAACACATTTTTTCCATTTTGTGCCTATCGCTAGTCTAGAGTAATTTCTTAATTTCATCTCCAAAAGCCAGCCTGTTGATGCTACACTGGATTTCAGCCAGTGAGTGTTCCCAAGAGTGAGGATGGGCCTGAGGCATGTAGTGCTGCAGGATCAGTAGGGATGTGCAGAGGAAGAAACAGCTGGTTCATCCCCATGTGGGTTCCCCCCCCCGTGTGTATGTGTGTTTTGGCTTTGGGTTCTTTTGGGTTCAGTTCCTTTTGGTAATTGCCAAAATACCCTAACCTTTGGGAGTCTTTCATTCTGAGCTCCTCATTCTTGTTGCTAGCACCAGAGCCAATTAAACCCTTTGGATCCCTTTAAACTACTCTCCCCCCACAAGAAAAAAATGGCAGGGTCAAGGCAACAGAAAATCATCTACACTAAAGATGGGTAATAGTACATGAGAAAGAAGAATCAGAAAATTACAGATCTATGCAGGCACTAACAGTGGCTTAAAGCTCACATCTCCATTCTCAGCACCCTCATCAATGCATCAGCAGTACAGATAAGAGAACTCCTCCCCATTGCCCTCCCACTGGAAATGATGAGACGAGGCAGTAAATGGGGTTTAACTGGGCCACACTTTATTAGCACAACTTTCAACTCAAACACAACAACAGGAGGGTACCTGGCATCAGCATACATGGTTGAAACAGCGGGGTCACCCGGGACCCCTCCAACCAGGCAGCATAGGGCGAGACACAACCCCTAGGTGGTGCCGTCAGCTGACAGCACCCACCAGGCCAGTCAATGTTATTAGCCCTCCCTGCATTAGATGGCCTTAAACTGGTTAATCTCCAGCACAGGGAGGGTTCCCCGTGTACCCACCCAGGCACAGTGACCTCTGGATCCACTGTGCTGTGGGTATAGGGTACTTGGGACAGATGTTCATTGTATAGTCACCGCTGCCCTCCATCCACTTCAGCCGCCAGTGTGACCAACAATTTAAGGTGACCAAACCTAATTCCCAGGCACCAGTTTGGGATAGGCGAAAGGGTCAAAAATTCCTATCCGGCCCCAAGTAGGTGACTAGTTACACTCACACTAGTCCTTAAAGTGGTGGGTGGGTGGGGATCGCGATGAAGAACTGCCTGATGGAGGTGGTCGGAGCTGCCCTTTTATAGGGCGCTCCTCCCCCTCCCTGCTGGATGCTCTTTGCATCCTGCCTGTCTCGCGCCTTCCCGCGAGAAGGCAAATCAGCTCTGTCAGGCAGATTAACCGCCCACGGAGCCAGCATTGTTATAATTAAACACACACACACACACACACACACACACACACACACACACACACACACACACACACACACACACACTTACTAAGGGTAACATAATCAATCCCCCAACTCAACCGCTCAAAATATAGGGGACTAGGGAGACACCTATACCCTCTACAGCTATGTGTGTGAGTGAGTGAGGGAGAGGAGGGGGAACTGGGAGGGTCGTGCTTTTTCTTCCCTTGCTAACAAATTTTGGAAGGAGGGCATAGTTAGAGGCATACAAGAAGAGCCAGCACCACTCCTGCCAGTCCTTTCCGGAAACAATTTTACAGTTCCTCCACCTACCGTAATGTGTTCTTTTTGTTTTGTTTTTTAACAGTTGATGGGTTCTGAGCAGTAAATTACCCATTGAAAGGGAAGTCCTGGGGTGTTTTCTATGTTCTGTGTTAAACATTGTGTTGGAGAAAATAAAAAGACCAGTAGGTTTTCACAGTCTAAGTACTGCCAAGTAGCTACATGACTATAGATTTGCTTCCAGTTCCTGAATTTCCTGAGTTCTTGCTTAGGCTAGTAATATGATAACGGCTATAAAATCCCAACATGGGCTCCTCTGTTGATTTGAGTTAAATGGCATGTCCAGGGGCAGTCCAGTGCAAGCACAAAATCAGCAAGCCAAGTTGGGGGGTGGGGAGGGAACTTGTGAAGTATAGCAGTTGCATGCTCAAGTATTCCTGGAGGCTGAAATTTATAAGCCAAACAAACCATTTTGGTAATTAAAATGGGGCTTCAACAGGAAAACATTTGCTTAGTAAGCTTCCATATAGATTGATCTGTCATCTTTTATATTGGGAGAGGTGATACTAAGCAAGGCATAAAGTATGCATTCAAAGTTTTGCATGTGATCTAGATAAAACAAACAAAAATGAATTAAAGGGTTGATGAATTTGCAAGTCTGTTGGGAGCTTTGTTTTTTTTTAAAAAAAAATTAGAAAATGGAGGTTCATAAAATAGTAAAATTTATTTTCTCAGGATGTCCAATGTCATTTTTAAGGGAGATAAATGCATTAGGAGTACATTGTGAATGCTAAAAATTCACTCTTCTTCTAAAAGTTCCTTTCTTTATAGGCTATGTGTCTGATCCAGTCACGCTGCAAATAAGACCATTCTGCTTCTCTGTTACACCAACACATACCAGCCAACAGACTATCATTACCTAAGCTGCAGTTTTGTTCAAAGAAAACTAAATGTCACTGGAGTGCTTTCTTCACCAGCAATCGCAACAACATTCTCTTGCCAACCACAGAGTTCCCCTAATACAATTTCAGACGCCATGCTCTTTGAGGCAATGACTTGTCACTCCATGCTCAATAAAGCAGTACAAACAAATGAACAGACTCAACCTATAATGAACAAAGCCCTACTGCATGGGGAGGACAGCTCCGTATGCAGCAGCATTCTAATGCATGCAGCAGTGACTAGTGAAGCAGTAGGTAGCTAGCATGAGCAAGGTTGCTTATGATAATAGTGCTTATTATTCTGTGAGGATACAGGCCCCTAGATAAATATGCAGACTTAAGGATCAACAATATTTGTTGTATGTTTCTCACTAACCATTGGGTTGTTGCAACCCACTATGTTGGTGCAGATCCACCAGACCTTGCCTTTTCTAAAAATCATCATCTTGTCTATCAATTATTCCTAACTTTTCTGCTGTATAGTTACAGATGAAAGACAAGAGACACATCCATACAAGAGCACTGGTGACACCATTTTAGTCCAACTGTTCACTTGACTAGAATGTATTTCCACAGACTCATAGAATAGTGAAGTTGTCAGGGGCCTATAAGGACATCAAGTACAATCCGCTGCTCCAAAATCAGTTTTGCAGGTTTGTCATTCTAGTTTAGAGAGGTACTCCTATACTGGCAATTGTATTCAAATAATTGCGAAAACAGTTTGCTTTTTTTTTTTACCTTGTGTAATCAGAGCAAAATCTAATGTGGGGCCCTTAAGGAGGAAGGAAGAATATAAATGAATGAATGAATGAATGAATGAATGAATGAATGAATGAATAAATAAATAAATAAATAAATAAATAAATAAATAATTTATTTATTTATTTATTTATTTATTTATTTATTTATTTATTTATTTATCCATCTATCCCACCATCCATATCCATCCATCCAACCATCCATCTATAGGCCTTTGTGGTGCCTGGTTATATTTAAATGTTTAAAAGGGATTGGTGATTGAATGAACAAATGTGCTGAATAAGCATATAGTTTAGGGCTAAAAACGTTCTTTTAAACACTGTTATTTTGATGAAACCTTATTTGTTCTGTTTAAGCTGAGTGGTGCTGAGCCCAACACCTGAAGGCTGTCTATATCAAAGGTGTTATAAGGGCCTGAGTGAAAGGATGAATGCACAGCCACAGGAGCAGCTAGAGAGGAAGACAAGGGTGTTTGATATTGGTATTACAGGCAAGGGGTGTGGTAGTGCTCTCTCAACAAAAGAATCCAGAGTGGCTTACAAAGCAATTTTAACTCAAAACATTTAAAGAGCTAAACGTACAGTAACTTGCAATATATTTTATAAAACAGTTAAACATACTACAAATTAAAACTTCTGAATAGACATGGGCACGACCAGAAAAAATGACGTTTCGAGTTTTCGTTTGTCGGAACGGATCCGTTTCAGGTCGTTTCCGTTTGTCGCAAAAATTTTAAAACATTTGTCGTTTCCGTTTGTTGTTTGTCGTTTAGCGTGATTTGACTTCCCAGAGCATAGGGGCGTCCCGCAATCAGGGCTGGCGCTAGGTGTTTTTGTGCCCTAGGCGGGGGGCGGTGGTGGTGGGCCATGGGTGGGCGGCAGCCGCGGGCGGGTGAGTGGGCGGGCGGCAGCGCGGGATGCAGGCGGATGGCGGCACGGGCGGGCGGGCGAGTGGGCAGTTAGGGTATCACTTAGGAAGGATAGAGATTCTGTTCTTGGCTTGCACTCCAAATGTGTGTGTGTGCAAGCAAATTGAAGTTGGGAAAATAGAAAATAAATGGTAGTATATAATATATTTTTAAAATAAATCCACACCTCCCACTCCCAGTCGAACCTCCCCCTTTATTGAATATCAGAAAAAAATCCTCAAACTGCCAGAGAAGAAATAAAGAATAAACTGCTATTCCCTTCAGCAGACAAAGCTGCAGGGAATCAAAGAAATTATTTTGTAAATTCAATTCCCTCCCTGCCTGCCTAACTTAAATCCTAAAGCCTCCAGCCTCGCTCCTCAATCTCGATCGGATCACACCAGCACCAGCAGCCAGCCCTCCTTCCTCAACCACATCCATACACCCGGCTGCGATTTCTGGAAGGTGCCTCGGCATCCAGAAGTGTCAGTCAAAAACCTGGCGATGCCATTGGTGGAATGGTTCAAAAAAATTGCATGGTCCCATCCCATGCCCAGCCCAAATGGGCAGGTCTAAAAAAATAAAAATAAAATAAAATAAAATAAAATCAATACAGCGTTTTATTGCTATACAAAACCCACTGCTGCTACTATAAAAATTCAGGCATTTTAAATGAATAAATTTCACATGTTTCTGTGGTGATTTGGTGTGTTTTTTGACCACAATTTCAAAAGAAAAATTGTGGTCGCCATTTTGGATTCCCCCCCCCCACCGCATGGCATGCAGCGAGACAGACGACAAGGATGACCCCCCCCCCAGCCTGGTGCAAGCAGCCCAGGACAGGAGAAGAGGGGGGACAGGCCAGGGACTCCCCAGAAATCACCCCTCTGGTAGGTGGCAAAGCCTCAGGCAGGCATATTTTCACCTGCTTTTTTGGCCGGGAGTCGGGTTTTTTAAAATAATACTTTTAAAACTTTTTCTGTGCTTCGCATCGCATGATCGCCACGATGCCACAAACGGAAACAAAAAACCCGACTAAATTTTTTTCTTTTTTCGGTTCGAGTTCGAGTTCTGAAGGCTTAATTATCGTTACCGTTTCCGTTACGTAATGGAAAGAATAACTGAAAATGGAAATGACAATTTCGCCAAGTCGTGCCCATGTCTACTTCTGAATAAAAATAATATAAAACAAAAGTATATTTTAAAAGAAAAAAGTACAGGCCCTCATTAACACTCTTAGCTAGTCCTATAGTGGCATAGTTATTTACTGAAAGGCTGACCAAAAAAATAAAGAAATTCATCTACCAATGGAATGATAACAGTCTCAGTTATCTCTGCACCACCTAGAGTTGTTTATACAAGCTGGCGGTAAAGTAAAGAAGGCCAGGCTGGCTTCCATTTTTTTCTGAACAAGATGACTGAGGGCTGATATACCCAAGAGGCCAGCCTTCCAAGTGGTACAAAGTTCTAGACATGCATCACTGTTCAAAGCTTGGTTCTCCATGGAGATTTGCAATGTTTCAACATTTATTCACCAATATACGAGTTGAACACTGGTGGAGGTATAACCTGATCACACCTGACCTGTAACTAACAAGGCAAAATGCCTGACAGATGCCAACCTTAGATTTCAAAAGCTGCAGGTTCAAATGGACCTGGGGAATCATCCCTATCAATTCCCCCCCTTCCTTTATACTCCTGGCATATAAAAGCATTATCTTTCTTTAAGTGACAGTCCTTCCTGAATCTAAATGCAAATGAAAGACATCAATAAGGACAGGTACCATATACAATATTCATTAAAATTAAGAATGATCAGATATATGAAAGGGCTATTGCTTTTTAAAAGTGCTAAGTGAAGAGATAACAAAGTGGAATGAGAGTATAAGAGGAACTCAAACCAAATGAATCAATGACTCATGGTTCAGCATTATAGAAGAAGAGGATCCTCCTGGCAGAAACCATACATGCAATCCTAATTTAAATTTGTCAAGTATTTTTTTAAAGAAACAACTTGGTTGTATAAATTAAGAACATAAGAACATAAGAAGAGCCATGCTGGATCAGGCCAAAGGCCCATCTAGTCCAGCTTCCTGTATCTCACAGCGGCCCCACCAGATGCGTTTGGGAGCGCATGAGACTAGATATCTGTCTCCTGATACCACTCCCCTGCATCTGGCCCTTGAAGTACCCTGGTTTAAAGCCTAGAGATTACACATCTCCATCATGGTTTGTAACCCGTGATGGACTTTTCCTCTAGGAATCTGTCCAATCCCCTTTTGAAGGCATCCAGGCCAGATGCCATCACCACATCCTGTGGCAGGGAGTTCCATAGGGTGAAAAAATATTTTCTTTTGTCAGTTCTTACTCTCCCAGCACTCAATTTGAGTGTATGTCCCCTAGTTCTGGTATTTTGAGAGAGGGAGAAGAGCTTCCCTCTATCCACTTTACTCATACCCTGCATTATTTTGTATGTCTCAATCATATCCCCCCTCAAGCGCCTTTTTTCCAGACTAAAGAGGCCCAATTGTTTTAGCCTTTCTTCATAAGGGAGGTGCCCCAGCCCAGTAATCATTTTAGTCGCTCTCTTCTGCACCTTTTCCAGTTCCACTATGTCTTTCTTGAGATGCGGTGACCAGAATTGTACACAATACTCCAGGTGGGAAATTGGGAAGGATCAACACTGTGCCCTGTTGGATTTCTTTCATTATTCACAATTTAAATTACAGAAGATGTCCCTCAGAAAATCTACTATGAAGGAGACATGAACATTCATTTATAAAGCAGCAGTCACAGCTTGGAGTCCTTAGATCAGTGTTGGCGAACCTATAGCACGGGTACCAAAGGTGGCACTCGGAGTACTTTCTGTGGGCACCTGGCATCGACTCTTCACAGCCATCTGTATTCATGCCAAATTGCTCTATTGGCACTTTGCAAAATTGGAATGCAACTCCCATATTCTCTCAACATTGGCTATCCTGATTAGGTCTAATTGGAGTTTCATTCAAGCAATATCTAGAGGACCAATGCTATCTAAGTCATTAAAGTATTTGGGGGTTCCAGCATATTATTTGAACACTGGTTCCTCTCCTTTCTTCTTCTTCTTCTTCTTCTTCTTCTTCTTCTTCTTCTTCTTCTTCTTCTTCTTCTTCTTCTTCTTCTTCATCTTCATCATCGTCATCATCGTCATCATCGTCATCATCGTCATCATAACCATCACTGTTTAATGTTATTGTTATCCTTATTTTTCTTGTTGTTGCTCAATCCAATAGAATTGGACCTTTAGTATAGTACCAACCTACTGCAAGAATAACATTGTGCCCCCTGTGGCTCCCCAAAAGGACAGCAACACCACCAGGAGTGTCTAGGACAGGCATGTCCAAACTTCGGCCCTCCTGATGTTTTGGACCACAACTCCCAGAATTCTAAGCTTAGATTGCCAATGACAAAGGACTGTGGGAGTTGTGGTCCAAAACTTCTGGAGGGCTGAAGTTTGGACATGCCTGGTCTAGGAGATGGAATTCCCACTTCTGTACTGTGTGTGTGCATGTCCCACACTTTGGGTTGGAGTGAAATACTATTTTTAAAAAACTGTTTGGACAACAGAGACTGACGTGAGATCTAGCTGATCTTTATTATAATACTTCTCTGATTCCATCATGACATGCATCATTGAAATGAGAGGGCATGTGTGATCTGATAGTACCACTAACTTGCAAGTCTGAACACAACGGATTACAGAATGTTACATTAAATAAAGAAGGCATGCAAACAGCAACAATGATTTTTGCTAATGGCTCATCAGGTTCGAGATAATTGGAACAATGTAGGCTTCAAGATATGGGAAGAAAAACGATGATGTGCCATCCTAAAGAAAGTAGGCTGCAGAGTGATAGTAATTTTTCATAATGACAGGTTACCAGGCTATAAATATAGAGAGTTAGAGACAGCGATAGTGAGGGTGGGTGCAGTTTTTTGTTTCATTAACTAGGGATGATAGCAGACATTCCATTCTATAGTATGGTGATTGGAATATACACAGGCTACATCTCTAAGAGCTTATCTCCAAAGGAGGAAATGTATGTTCAGAGTGCTTTCACCAAGTACTAGCCTCCGTCTAAGGTGTGAAAGTAATTCACTTTTTCATTTTATTCCCTTGTTCCGAGATCTGCTACCATTCTCACCATATTTGAGCTCCCATTGAGTTGCAAGGTTTGCACGGATGGACATACAGATGGATGCGCGTGCGCGCGCGCGCGCGCGCGTGCACGCACACACACACACACACACACACACACACACACACACACACACACACACACACACACACACACACACACACACAAACTTGGCCATGTACTTTTCCCACCATGGACATTCTTTATACATCTTTCTTAGTGTGTGCATTTCTACACTTTGCTCTGATTCATTAACACATAATTCTGCACATTTTTTAAATATAGACATTGTTAGTTGTGTTGATTAACTTGCATATGATTTAAACAAGGGAAACTACAAGGAGAAACTCTGCCACTTGTGGTTTTCTCCCAATGGCAGGAAATCAAAAGATAACTAAGTGCCTGCTTTCCAAATTGCCTTGCAGACTACAAAGTGGACACATTCATTTTAAAAATCACTTAATGGCCATTTCTTTTCCATCCTTTTGTGTACCAACTCTTTGCTCTGTCAAAAACACTTTGTTATATATCTTAAACAAGATCCCTTTTGTGCCATTTATTCAACCGCTATTTGGACAGCCTCCCGCTCACATCTTGTATGGCATCCAAGATTGGCTTTACTTTTCATTGGCCTGAAAATCCCCAAATTCCACAGAAACAAAACATTTCAAAACGTTTGTGGCTTGAGATAAATCTTGATGCAAAGGTGTTACAACTTTGTAAGATAAGTCGCCCAGGGCCATGTTCTTCCACATGACAAAATGGCATTTTAATCTACTCTTCTTGCAATCCTCCTGGGTTTACTTTCCAGTCTGTCAGGAGCTGCCTGACTTGATGCAATGACAACATCTGTTTCTTCAGGCAATGATCTTTCTTCAGGACTGATTAGCACCTGTTTTCCTGATGGATTTCCTTGCCAGCTTTAATAGCCCAGCTAATTCCTCTAAGGTAACACATGACTTTGTACACATTGATATAGATTGATGTGATAATGACTTTAATCTGCTAATAATTTAATAATTAAGTAGGAATGACTGTGTCCTGGGTGATTTTGTTTGTCATCTGCTCCTGCCATTTAGCCGTAGCCCAAAGAAACCAACAACTACAGTGGCATAAAGCAGTTGAGACAGTGACATGATTCTTTTCTGTCTCAGCTTGGCCATCACTTTCCACCCCCCCCCCTTTTAAATTACTTGCCTCAGAAAAGTCCTAATCTTTGTAGACAGAAGGAAACAGTGTGATACTTTAAATCTTTTCAATTAAGCACCCTTTGACATATTTAGGATTGAATGTTTAATGTGAATGGTTTTTTTTTAAAAAACACCTCTGCAGTGTTTTGATGGAGAAAATACTAAAAGACTGCATCCATTCTTTCTATTCTACCAGCCAGATTAGAGCTGTGAAATTTGGGTTGGCAGGGGAGAATCTTTGGGGGTTTACTGTGCAGGAAAAATAATAGCATTTTGTCCATGAATTGCAATAATTTTGCCCTGATCAGTATATCTTTCAGAAAACAGAGAGCATGAAAGATCCAAGCCATCCTAGTGCATAAGACCCTGAGAGATTTGACAGGGAAACAAAAAATCTTGCACCGATATTTCTCACTATGTAATTTATTTATTATTTATTTATTGTGAGGCTTGTATACCGCCCGTCTTCCCGAAGGAACTCCAGGCGGTTCACAACAAAATAAAGCAAAATTTCAGACAACTCAACAGACAAACAGATAACTACAATTAACAAACAATTTTAAGAAGAAAATATACAACCCTGGCGTAAAACTAAGAGCATAAAACTAAGGAGATGGCGGACAAAAAAAAAACTTAAATTAAGTCACCAAATGCCTCGTGGAAGAGCATCGTCTTTAGAGCCCTCATCTGCTGGGTAGCTCAGTGGCTTAGCCATCAGGCTACAGAAACAGAAACCAGAATCATAAAGACCAAGAGGTACTGCGATTCATATTCATAATATAAACAGCAACAGGAAATTCTTAAAATCTGGTTTCCTGTGGGTTCCAAACCTTTCCTGAAATGACATGCGCACCAGCAGTAACAGAATGGGGTTTTCTGCATCCAATTTGGAGACGTTAGTTCAACAATGCCTTTATAAAAATGGGTTCCTACCCCACTGGTGATCTTGTTTTGCTACCACTCTTTCATGGCATGTATCAAGTTCTGCAGTTATTTTTCAAATGTGTATCCCAGATTTATAATCCAGAATGAGGTTTTTGGAGGACTGAAACAAAATATTGTTATTCCAATTGGTACTTGATGCCTCTTGAACACTGGCTCAGGAAGATTTTAGGGGTATCCTGACTCTCTGGTTTTAGCTGTTTCCCTTTTATTAGCAAAACAGATCCTACCATGAGATCTTTAAGTGGTCATTTCTACTGTATTATAACAATACACTTTGCTACACATTAGTGGCAAATGGCAATATATTCCATGCTTGAGACATGAATTTAAACACAGGGAGGGGACCTTGCTTTTCAACATAGTCAACTGATAGGACTTACACATGAGTCAATTTCTCAAGTGTACAATCTTGGCTACATTGGTGCAGTATTTGTGTTTATGAGCAAGAAGTTTACTTCAATACCTTTTTACATCTTTTATTTTATTTCCTTGAGACTTGATACACATCAGACCTATTTAACAAAAAAAAATCTATCTGACAGGTTTATTTTTACAATGAAGTCCCTTATGGGTTATAAATATCATTCTGGCATACAGTTGCCATCATATTCCAATGTAAAGTTACTTAAGATAAATCTGTGACACATCTTAGCATACTTTTACTTCTGGTTCCTTGGTGACTGTCACTGTCATTTAGCCGAGCTGCAGATTTTCACATGGAAAAGTCATATTATGGATTGCCAGACATCTGAAGTATTGATGTTCATTCAACAAGGACATGCTATAAGAAATATGAAAAGCAGAATTGCAAGACCTCTTCCCCAAACAGTGAAAAGAATATCAATATGCCTACCAATGATTTGTAATTCTGTATGGCTATTTCCATCATCATCATCATCTGTTCTCAACATACTTGAATGTAGGACTATCAGTGGATGATTCAGTACCAAAAAGACAATACCTCTCACAGTGCACTGAAGATTTATCTGTCATGGGATGTAGTGGTCTGGCCAACTTTGACAGTTTTTAGGGGGATTAATCCTATTAATATGCCTAAGGCTATCAATAGATGCCAATCATGATGGCTACTCAGGATCATAGATAATATGCCTGTTATACCTAATATGCCTATAACGATTAGAACAGCGGTTCTCAACCCTTGCACAGGGGTCACCTAAGGAAAACACATATTTTTAATGGTTTTAGGAACTGTGCCCCAACTGTAGCAGCAGCAGGATTTAGCTCCCAATGTGCATGCAGGGGAGAAACCCACCACTGCTACATCCCATGAAGGGAGGGCGCACCCAGGGCTAGAGGTAGCTGCCTGGGAGAAACCAGGTCAGGCATCTGGGGTATCGCTCCTCCGAGCCAGCCAGGGGCCCCCATACCTCCCAACTGCCCACCTCTGCTACCTTTCCACCCTTTACTTCTGTCCTCCTCCCCTCTTCCTCCTCTGAGGATCCAGTACCTTTCCTCCTACTCCGCCTCCCCTTCCTTCCCCTCCTCCTGGAATCACTCACCACCACACAATCCCCAAGTTCTTGCTTGGTGCTGCCTTTCTGGCTTGGCCCTGGTCTTCATTCCAGCATGTCAGCTGCCTACAAGTGATTTTGTGCCACCTCGCTTCCCATTTTCTTTCACTCCTTCCTCATGGGAGCTGCCCCTGGGTCAGTCACCTTCACTTCAGGAGGTGCCCACCCACGTGCAGTCATGTGGGTGAGCCTGGTGAGAATGAACACGGGTCCAGCGAATTCATCCAGGGATCACATCTCTCTCTCTCTCTCTCTCTCTCTCTCTCTCTCTCTCTCTCTCTCTCTCTCTCTCTCTCTCTCTCTCTCTCTCACACACACACACACACACACACACACACACACACACACACACACACACACACACACAGAGCACCTGGCTCCTTGGGTGCAGACACACATGCAGTCCCCACATTGCAGGAGCCTTGCCATGCCTGTCCCATTGTGAGTAAAGAGGAACCGTTGTGAGGAGGGAGGAACTGGGCTTCAGGAAGGGGTTGCTCGGGAGTAAAGCAGGACCCGCTGCTCTCCCAGCAGGGTCAAATACATCTTTGTGGCTGTTTTATCCCTTGCCTCGTTAGTTCCTGGTCTTTCCCCTGCTGGGCTCCAGGCAGCCTTGTTGGAACGGGGGTTACTTGGGAGTAAACAAGTGTGTGGCACTCTCAAACTTCAGTTAAACTACAGTTATGAAGTAGCAATGAAAATAATTTTTTATGGTTGGGGGTCACCACAACATGATGAACTGTATTAAAGGGTTGCAGCATTAGGAAGGTTGAGAAGCACTGTATTAGAAGCATTACGTGGGGAGGGTACAGCTGTGTTCATGTCATCCTTGTAGGCTTCCTCTAGGCATCTGGTTGTACCTTGGGTGAACAGAATACTGGATTAGAAGGGCCTTTGATCTGATCCAAAACAGCTAGTCTCATCAAAATTTGTTACGTTACGTTATGTTCTCTAATTTATAGAAAGAATAGTGGGAACACTGCTTAGTCAAAGGCTGATTGGATAGAACTTCAAAGCCTGATGAGGGTAAATGGGACTATATGTCTTAACGCAACATTAGTCTTGATTTGTTCTTCCTGGCACAATGATTAACTAAACATTTTAGTATTTTCAGTTTTCTGCTCATTAATCACTTTGCAAAGTTTATGCTACCACCCACTGTGACAACTTTGCTTTGCGAGGTCATCACTAAAGTCAGTGTCACCAATGCAACATGCCATATAGGCACCGGGAGAGTGTTCCTAGACAGAATGGAGGATAAGCACCTTGTAATGCCTCTTGCAAACAAGTCAAATAACAAAAGCCTCTCAGCATGAGGGATGCTTGAGGAATCTGATATTTGAGAATGCTGATCCATGCTGACCTGTTCTGCATGATTCAGACTTGTGGGAAATGGGACATAAATATCTCATCTATTGCAGTCTGGCTTTCTGTAACAGTATGCCAAAATGTATAAAAGGCATGTATAAGTACATCTTTTTTGATATAAAAGCAAGAGTAAGCAATACCTATACAGAAATGTTTGCCTGTCCTACCTCCTTGTCTGATTAGGTGACCAGCCAAGGAGGTGGGGCAGGGAAGTCCAGGTTCTTGATGGAGACTGATCAAATAGTCCAAGACGAGGAGGAGAGGAACGTGCCATGGCTGGTGAGTGGGGCATTCAGCCAGGGAGAGAGGGGAAAGGAAATGTGTGGCACTTATGGTGCTGCACTTACAAATCAGCACAAACCTTCGGATGGAGATTTGTGCCAATCTCCATCTTGGACCTCTACCTCTCAATCCTCTTCTCCCCTGGATGTGTTTGCCAGCATGTCCCCACCGGAGCCCAATTCAAAGTGCTTGTTTTGACATATAAAGCCCTAAATGGCTTAGGACCTGGATACCTGAAGGACCGCCTCCTTCCATAAGAACCTACCCGGCAATTAAGATTGAGCCAGGGGGCCCTCTTGAAAGAGCCATCCCTCAAGGAGGTGAGAGGGATGTCTTGCAGACATAGGGCCTTCTCGGCCACTGCCCCCAAGCTATGGAATGCCCTCCTAAGTGAGATCCGCCACATTGATGACATTTTGGCGCCAGGTAAAAACCTTCCTGTTCCACAAGTTTTTTAATTGATACAATATAGACTGTGAGTCCTCTGATGGCAATTTTAGTGTAATGATTTTAGTGTAAGGTTTTTATTGTTTTAATTATTTATTGATATTTGATGTTTTAACTGTTTTAATTCTTTGATTGTAAGCTGCCCAGAGACCTTTGGGTAGTGGGCGGCATATATATTGTAAAAATAAATAAATAAAATAAAATAATCACACAGGTTATTTTGGAACTTTGTAGCAATGTACAGCAAACAGGTTCCCCGAAGTACAACAGCATATAGGAGAATGATGGTAATCTCTACAGTTCTAAGTATATTATGTAAGAATGTCATTTTATTAATACCTCCCCCTTGGACTAAAAATGTCCTCCTGGACATATCTGTTCAGGTGCTGGTGTCCTCACTGTTAGTAGGCCCCCGAAATAGGGACAGGATGGAGGTAATTTTGGATCTGCTTAATTCAAAAGCCGTTCTGGAGAGATTAGACTTGTGTTTTCCACGGGCATCATTCCCAATCCATATTTGGACCCAGCATATTTACCTTGAGGTTTTTTTTTTTAAATGAAATGACTACATAGTAGAGATGGGCACGAATAAAAAAAATGGTGTTTCTTTTTTTGTTTTTCGTTGAGGGGTCCGTTTTGGTTCATTTTCATTTTTTGTGAATTTTTGAAAAAAAAAATGTTTTTGTTTATTCATTTTTGTTTTTCATTTTTACCCGCTTTTTGCATGATTTTTAAAGCATTTCCGTGCGTGGGCATCCTCCAATGCCCCAGACCAGAGGGAAAACACTAGAAAATTGATGCTGGCAGAGACACAGTATAGAATAGGTACGCAGGGAGGCTGCAAAGGCAGCTGCGGCCATTGCCCAGGGTGCAAGGCAGCCGAAGAGTGACTGCACAGCAGGGCAGGGGAGGGTACTCACCGAGAGGTATGCACGCATGCACACAGGGAGGCTGCAGGACTGAAGCTAGAGAGAAATCTCTTATTTCTCTCCCCTAAGAGTCAGGCTGCAGCTGGCAGGAACACAGAGACACACACCTGCCTTCTTGGCTTAAAGTGAAAATAAAGAGTCGTAGAGATAGCAATCCCACCCTAACTCCCACCGGAGACTGCAAGGAGGACGGGGGCTGCCAGAGCTTTTTATGCCCTCTGTGGCTGCCAGACCTGCCAGGTCTGCAACCTGGGCATGCTATTGATTGAAGTTGTCCAAGAATTTACATGATCCCATCACATGGCTTGCCTCCATATTGTGGCTGGCGACATCCATTTTGTCATCCTTAAAGGGAAAAGAAAAATACATTGCGATGGGAGAAGACAAAAACAAATGTTTTAAGGAACCCCCCCCCCCGTAGGTATTATCAGACAGTATAAATAATTATCACTGCATTTTTATGGATGTCCAGGGCGTTTTTCAACATTTAAAACAGCTCATTTCATTATGCGTCGCCATTAACGAAAAACAAAACGTAACAAACCTAATTTTCATAGTTCTGTTCAGTTCGTTCCAATTTCATCACAATGTTCGTGATTCATTTCGTTATGTAACAAAATGAATAACGAATAACGGAAATGAAAAAAGTTCATTTCATGCCCATCTCTACTACATAGTATAAAAGGAGTATAAGGAGTAGCTTAAACCTTATTATGCCAGAAAAAAGCTGAAGTGGAGAAACACCAGGTAGCTAACCAGTCCCAGCCCCTGGCTTTGAAGAAGCTTTCCTCAAAGCCGGTTGTTGAGTGAAGGGTGCCCCAAGAGACCTCCTGCGTGGCCATCCTGGCAACAATGCCTAGCTCTGAGCATTTTTCAGAGCAAGGCATGCCAGCCTGAATGATTGGTGTGCATTTCCCAGTCCACACACACCCTTCTCTAGAAACCTAGACTGGCTGCTTCCTGACAGTCAGTTGGCGAGGTTAAGTGGAGGGTTCCCAACCTCTGCCCCCCCCCCCCACACACACACACACTTGGGAGGGAGAGATGGGATTCATTGCTTAAGCAAGCATTTCTGACTGCAAAATAGGTGAGTTAGCCTTGAACAAAGCCTACTCAATTAGGGAAAGGAAATTGAGTTCTTAATTAAAAGTTGGAAGCATCCAAGTAGGCAAATTGAAAATGGACAACTCCTTCTGTTATTGTCTTTAATGATGTATTTCTCAATGTTCAGAGAATGCTTAGGCTTTTACCTTTTTTTCTGTTTCACATGTGGGTTTTGGCATCATGTACCAGAAGGATGTCAACATGTGTGTGATCCAGAATTCTTTTCACTAGAACTCTTAAAAATATAAGATCTGAGGGGTACATTTGCAATAAATTGATGCTAAGGCAAATATATCTCTTTGGGATATGAATTTCTCTGAAAATTTGATCTTTTCTTAACAGTCCTTGTTATACCTGGTCTGCTAATCTTCCTGATGCTCTTATTATGGAACTATGAGACTTCCTTTTCTCTTTATTTTCATTGCTCTCTGCATGTAATTATGTTACTTTGATGCCACACGAGATAGTGTGCAGTAATGATTCAGGCAATGAAACATAAGGGGACAAATTTCCATTATGTTATTTTATATCAGATTAAATCTCATCCCAAAGCTGGTCTTTCTTCAACATTTGTCTTTAAGGAAAACCGATCTTAATTGAAAATCTTATGGTTTAAACATAACTTGAAGATATGCTGAATTATCACTCAATTTCCAAACAGCACCATGGGTTGCTTATTCTGTCCTTAATGATGAGCATGAAAGATCATTTATTCCAGTTGGCCAATTAACATATTTAAGAAGCAAGAATTAGCTTAATGCACATCACTTGTTTCCTCCTTAACTTTAGATGGATTACGGAAATTTGCAGACAGCTCAGAGGGGTATAGTCATGGTGTGGCTGGACAACACATGAATAAATGGACTTTGATTGTGAGAGTTTTGTAAGCACTTTCAGCCAAATATGCTCTTGAGCTTATATTCACACCGATGTATGTATTGTGCAAAGGTCTGACTGACTTCTGGTTGGGATTGAGGTTTGGGTTCAAGGTTTATGTGAATCCCTGAATACCCAACATAACCCTCCACACTTTCAGGTTACAATGCTGGAACAAATCTAAAGTATTTCTGGCAGAAGATTTACCTGCTCAAGGAAGAGTTCAATCAGAACACCAACGAGCAGAGCCTCTCCACAATGAGTGTTGTCCACAAGAATTCATAAAGGACACTCACCAATGGAAACAACCTGCTCGCCTTTAGTTGTTTTTAATCTCTTGACTTTTTAAGCTTTCCCCCAATGAGTTCAAATGGGGAGCATATTGGGTTTGGTGCTCCCAAAATAGCCAAGAAGACATTCCTACACAAAGAAGTCTCTCTGTGGGGAAGAAAAATGGATTCTGCCCCCTCCTCCTCTTCGTTTCTCACCCAGTACAAGAGGCCACCAGATTCAGAAACCCTGGTCTGTAGCCAACCTGCATGTTCTTCCAGATGGTGGCAGCCCCTGATTATGGCAGCCAGAATTGTTGGGCGAGCTGCACCCACCTCATTGTGATTGAGGGTGAAAACTGAGACAAGGGGATGGATTTTTCTGGTCCCACGGGAGTCTTGTGAAATTACTGAAGTCAACAAGGAAACATCTTCCTGCAAAGCCAAGGCAGGAAGCAACACATTTTAAAAATAACTTTCATCTGGAACAAGTTATATTTTTCTCTAACAAGCTGAATCAAAGAAAAGTTTTGACTTGTATCAGGGGCATGGTTTACGACCTGTCAATTTTTGGTGGAACAAGAATGTCCACCTGTAAACCTAATACTGGTATGGGTGGCCTGACTAGTGAGAGAGGAGGAAGAGGAATCGTGTGGAGAGGATCCTGTAGCGTTGCTACCTCCCCTACTGTCTTTGTGGAGGAGGCACTGTAGAAAGATAGAAGCTAAATTAGAAGAAAGGCAGGAGTGAGGGGGTACACACACAAACACCCAGATACTTCCTCTCTATTATCCCTCTTGCCCAACAATATGATGGATTATGTTCTGTTTGAGTCAAGCAGATTTCCTTTTAAAAATAAAGAAAATTATACATAACAAACATTAATTGAAACCAATCTCATATAACATAGCCACATTAATGCAAAATAAGGGACACAAGTTCATCTCCCCCTCCACTTTGGACTTTGGATTGATGATCTTGCTTTGCCTGTCCAGGGGAAAACCTTTGTGCCAATTAACTGGCAACTAACCTCTGCATTAGAAGATCTTTCCTTATATTATGTAAACAACCAGCTGAAACCAAACCCTTAATTAGAGAATTGGAACACAGGATTACTCTTGTCTGCCTGAAACCTACTTCTATTAGAAAAGTATGTTATTTAGCTGGTATTGCATCTTGAGAAGTATGTCAAGAGGTACTCACAAACAATGAATAAAATGAGGTAGCACAACATCAAACACATACACTTCATAGACACCAAACCCCTAGGCAAAGACTATAACTGATTAAAAGTTTTCTGTACACATCTATAACGTAAATATTAAACCAGAAAAGGCCAGTCTAAACTTATGGAGAGGAAAAACAACAATCCTTGCCAAATGGATCACTAGTGAAAAGTGTCTCAAACTAGGACAAGATTCTAGCCAGATCATTTGAAAGTCATTTAATCGATTTCAAGCAAAGTAGGAAAATCAAAGACTAATCAAGTAAAATGGGGCTACTTGGATACAGACAAATTTTCTGTAAATATGGAACAAGTCAATAAATGTAGCACTTATGTGCATGCAATTTATGCCACATGACATGTACAAAAGAAGACTTAGCAAATGGCTGAGGTAATGCAATTGAAGTATCCTGCTTATAATCTAACTGTAGAAAGGAAGGAAGGAAGGAGGGAGGGAGGGAGGGAGGGAGGGAAGAAGGAAGGAAGGAAGAATTCAGTCCTGGCACTCGGCACACTTTGTTTGGAAACATAACAATATGAATTGGTGACTTATGCAGGCAGTAGATTGCACTGCACTGCTAATGCAAATGCAGCAAGGTGAAATTTTATAAGTGTTTTGATGGACAGTCAGGTGACTTCTTAAGTCCAATATTGGTTTATCATATAAAAAACATAGACATAGGAGATTTCTATGTTGTATCATCTTTGAGATACATGGAATCAGTAAAGCCTATAAAAACATATTCCAGATCATTCTCTAGAAATCTCTTACGCAGCCACTGCATGCCAGTTGTAGAATGATTCTACAACTGGCATGCAGTGGCTTAAGAGAATGATAGGAAAATCCATAATCAAGGCTTTCTCACACTGTATTCAAAGTACCTAGCTTACCACCTCTGAACATGGAAGCTATATTTAGAAGGACTTCCTGTAAATGTTTAAGCCCAACAAATATTGATATTAGAGATGGGCATGAAATGAACTTTTAATTTGTTTCATTATTCATTATTCTTTTTTTAGCTAACAAAACGAATAACAAACCAACCCATCAAAGAAAAATGAAACAAAATGTTTTTCATTACTCCCCCACCTTGTCCTTGCCGCAGTCCTCCTGGTCCTGGCAGGGAAGGTAGGCCTGTAGAGTCCCAGCTGGGGACTTTTAAAACAAAAACAAACAAAAAAGGAGCGCCGAACTGGCCCCACGGGCTGTGTTGTCCATGCTCAAAAATGAAGGGGGGGAAAACAGTGTTGACCTGGCCCCAGGCCAGTGCAGTCAGCCCTTTAAAACAAAACAAAACAAAACAAATTTAAAAAAATTAAATATGAGCACAGACCTGGCCCCAGGGACTGCATGGTTGGTGCTCTAAGTTGAAGGAAAAAATTAAAAAATAAAACCAGCGCCGACCCAGCCCCACGGGGCCAGTTTGACCCAGCATAGTCAGTGCTTTAAAACAAAACATAAAACAAAAATAAAGAGCACTGACCCAGCCTCAGGAACCATTTATCGACACTGTAAACCCAAAAAATAAATTTAAAAAATGAGTGCCAATCCAGCTCCAGGGGCCACATGGTTGTTGCTTTAAAAACAAATAAACAACCACAAAAAAGGAGCGCTGACCTGGCCCCAGGGGCTGCGTGGTTGGCGCTCTAAAAAAAAGGAAAAATAATAAAGAAAAAATAATAAAAATAAAACCAGCACCGACGCTGCCCCAGGGGCCACGTGGTCAGTGCTTGAAGGGAAAAAAATAAAAAGAGGTGCTGGCCCCAAACCAGTGCATCAAAAAGCCCCTGCCACTGGGGCAAGGATCGCCCGCCGTCGCCGTCGCTGCCACCACCGCCACCGCCACCCGGTAAGTCAACCTCAACCGGTTCAACTCAGTTCAGGTTTGTACCATATTTTTGTCTAAAATTGTTAGACTAAACATTAAGAGTCATCTTACACATAGAAGTGAGCCAAGGAGAGAACTGCATGATTGCAAAATGCAATTTTGGGTTGGAAAAATGGGTGTCATCTTATACATGGAGACGCCTTATAGCTGGAAAAATATGGGCACATCTGTATAGCCACGTTCTTGCTTTCAAAATAATTTCACAATCCTGCCTGATCATTTTTGTGCTTTTAACTCTCTACCAACATATCAAAATTCAACCAAAAATGTAAGCATTCCCTGCTTCCCACTCCCAGAATCTGAGTGACAAGCCCAGTCGCTTTCATTTCTTTTATTGAATTCTCTGGCTCAAAATAACAAAGTAAAAGTTTTATCTGACCTAAACTAATGAATCATAAATCATTTAAAGCACTCAAACCTAATTTTGAAAAAAGAAAAAAGACAAAAAAGAAAAATCAATTGAAACCCATTGAGTTTCCAAAGCAGATTTTTCTGCATGATGTCCTTTGCCTCTCATTTTCACCTAGCAGGGTCCTTTGTGAGAAAAGAAAGCAGGAGAACAGGATATTCTGTATTCACTAAAACACTGAAGTGGAATTAGGAAGAGCACTGAAGTTTCAGAGGTATGACCATGTTATAATAACAAAATGAGGGTAGTATTTCATCATATATTCTCAGAAGGCGATGCTTAACACAGATGAAAAAGCATGCCAGTCAAGTCTTTGTAGTGCCTGGGGGAGCAATGCTTACTCAGCCTACACCAGAGTTAAATTTTCAGCACTCTCTATTTTCTGATTTCTATTTTTTCTGAACACTTCCTCTCTCTTTTGGACATCAGAAACTTTTCATGAGCTTGTGTCCCATTGGAACAAAAGCACTTAAATATTACAATTGAGTTATTAATTAAGTTGGACAGTTTCTAATCTAATTGGGCAAGTTAATTTGTGTTTAATTTAAATTTTGCATCAGTATTCCTTCAGTGATAAGTCAGAGCAAAGATGCACTATGGAAATGAATTGGGAGAGGGATCAGGGGGTTTGAAGTCAATTTAAAGTCACAGGGCAGGCACATGGTGTTTGGATCAGTGTGTTTTCCTCTGGGCAAACTTTTAATGCTTTTAACTGTGTTGTATGTCAGTCTGGGTGGCTTCACAGGCTTTAAAATCATTGCATTTGAGTCTTTGTGCTGAACCCACAGACCTTCACACTGGCTGCCTCTCACAGCTGCTGCCGCTGTGGTGTTTTCTAAAAATAAATAAATCATCTTTTATTTTTTTTAATTTGGTTTAGTGTTGGTTCATAACTAGAGATGGGGATGAATAGAAAATGGTGATTCATTTTGATTCATGGCTCATCAAGGTCAACAAATCACAAAACATGAATTCGTGATTTTTTTCTGATGAATTAGTTCCAACATTCTTTTTTTTTTTAACTTTAAAACCTTGTAAAATGGCTTCTATGGCACCTAGAGATACCAAATTTTCAGGGATTCCCCTGACTCTCCCCTACAAGCCCTGAAAATCTAGTGAAGTTTAGTGTCTGGATGTATAAGGTATATACACAAATATGTCCACCAAGGTAAATAGGTCCACCGAGGCACCTAAGATATTTTGCAGGGTATTTGCCATGAATCTTGTATAAAATCCCTCCAAGTTTGGCAAATTTTGGGTTTCAAGCATCTGAGTTATACATCCACAAAATACCCCCACGCACGTAAAATGTCCTTTACCAACTGGCTTGGGGAAACCAATCTTCACCAAACTTGGGAAGATTATAGAAGAGAGTTGGTGGGAACCCTCCCTGCAAATCTGGTGTCTCTAGACACCTTGGGAGCAATTTTATAGCCCCCCAAAAATCAATGAATTAAAATTGCTAAAAATTCAATTTGTATTTGTTGGGGGGTATCAATTTATATCAATACAAATCAACAAATTTGCACTTTTTGGATGTATTTTGCAATTTGTTTTTTTTATTTGTGGCCACTTCTATTCGTAACAGATAGAAAAAAATAAAACAAATCAGACTGCAAGCTGTCCCTGTAGCCTGACACAAGGACATGAAGAAACATACTGGCACACACACATACACAGGATGGAGAAGATGATGGAGCGAAGAAGCCAACAACCCAGGCTGACAAAAGAGAAAGCACACCAGTGAGTGGAAAAGAGCAAATTATCAGAGAAACTGATAAGATAGAAATGAACTAAATATATGACTATAGTCTTCCCCCACCAATTCGCGGTTCATATACTGAGGTACCAGTATATCACGGGACTGCAGTATATGAAGCCAAGGGCCCTTGGGGCAAGCTGTTTGGGCCTGTTTGAGGCCTCCTGCACTTACCCCAGGCCTGGCACTGCATTTTGTGGTTTCTAATTTTTTTTAATGCTTTACATAACATTCTGAATACAATGATTTTAATTCATTTAATATTTGAAGAATTCATTGTTTTAAGGCTTAATATTGTGTTTTAATTATGTACGCTGCCTTGGTCATGGGGAAGCCATTGGATGTCTTTCTGGATACAGGCAAATACCTTTTTCTTCAGGCAAGCTTTCCCTGAATGAGAGACTACCTATTAAGTGTCTTTTATATGAATCTATGGGCTCACATAGACTTTGTGTTTATAATTACTTATAACCTTGTGTGATTGCATTGACACTATGCTTTCAATGTTAACAAACAAACAAACAAACAAACTTTATTACGGTCAGTGACCAGCAATAGAATATGGTATATAAATAGTAGTAAAATAGATAAGATATAAAATATAGAATATAAAATATATTATATATAAAATATATAATATAATATAAAAACTGCCCACAAATCCATCCTGACTATCACGAAGCTATACCTTATTAGTATCTGAGGAATTAGTGATGTCAACGAGCCATAGAGGAAGATCAAGATAGATATATACAAAAGACATCAGAGTACATACTGTATATACATACTGTTCCATACACATAAGACATCCCACATTTGTTTGTTAAACAAGAGTTGTTGATACTTAGGAGCTATGTATCATAAGTGGTACTTTTGGTTAATTGATGACGCTGGTCATTGTCCTGCGGATTTTGATCGCTGCGGCTGCTTTCAATGTTAGTTTCCATCACTTATAACTTTTCATGGAATTTTTCACTCTCCTTTTAACTGCTCACATTCTCTTGTAGCTTTAATGTAACACTGTCTAATCTATTAATGTTATCAATTCCCTGCTCTAAATTACTTGAATATGTCTTAAGTGTTTTGGACTGTATATTATCCCTCATTCTGTAAGCTGCCTTGGGTCCTTTTCCAAGGGGAAAAGTGGGGTAAAATACTCTAAAATAAGTAAGTAAGTAAGTAAGTAAGTAAGTAAGTAAGTAAGTAAGTAAGTAAGTAAGTAAGTAAGTAAGTAAGTAAGTAAGTAAGTAAAAAAATAAATACAGACAGGCAGGCAGGGAGTCTTTAATTTCCAGCAATTGCAACTGCCAATAGCGTCATCTCACTGGCAGCAACATTCATCTCCATCCCACATCACCCAGTGGTTTCCACAACAAAAGGGAACCCAAGGGAACCTCAGGATGATGGGGGAAGGAATCATAAATAGTTTTGTTGCCATCAAATCTCTGGCTGATAGCGTCATTTGGTGTACATCATGGTGTACATTAACAGGTGTTCAGTGGAAAATTTGCAAATAATAAAATACATACAGTGGTACCTTGTATAAAGGAATTAATTCATTCCAAATGAAATTATGTTAAGCAAATTTTCCTTTATACGAATTCCCATAGGAATGCATTGAAAACGGAGTGATAGCATTTTTATGTTGTATGGATTCTCCCCATAGGCGATTATGTTAAGCAAATTTCCCCTATCTCCGGAATTTTTATGTTGTACAAATTTTATGTTATACAAGCTGTTTGTTATACAAGGGTCCACTGTATTTGGAAGAGAAAATAGCACAGAAAGTGCATATAGACATTGTTTTTTACTTAAGCCTTTCGTGAACCTCTTTCAGTGTTGGCAGATAGTTGTCAAAAGTTCTGCTTTTGTTAGATCTGTTGGCGAACACAAATTTTCCTGATAGCAATGAAAATGTTATGCCTTATGCCCACCTCTTGTTAGTTTACTAGCAAAATATATCATCATTTGGGCTGGAAGAGGAGAAAATGGCCCTTAAATCCTTTAAAACCTCTAAAGGACAAATTGGAGCTCCAGTTCTTACTTATTCCCTGTAGACTGTTCTTCCTCCAATCTCAGGGTAAAACCCCTTTAACACCTCAGATTTAGGAACAGGTCCCAGCTGCATGAGGAAATAACCCCTGTTCTTCTTCTGCTTGCTTGCTTGGTTAGTTCAGTTTGCCCCTATCAAATAGAAGTGTATCTAACAGGGGTGGGCACCAAACAAAAAAACAAAATGCTGTTTTGTCATTTTGTTAGTTAATGAAACAAAACTAAATGAAATGAAACAGGGAAGCAGTGTTTCATTAGTAACAAAACAAAATGGCATGTTTTTGTTTAAAATGAACTGTTTCATTTTGCTGTAAAACGGCTCCCCCAGGGCCTAGAGGCACCAAATTTGGTGTGAACCTTCATTGGACTCTCCCCTTTAGGCCCCCCAAATTTGGGGTTTAGGGGCCAAGTTATTCATCTTCAAAGGTGGTGTCCCCTAGAAAAAACATTTCTAATTCAAAAGGTGGTGTCCCCTATGGAAGTTAAAAAGCTCTTCCCTTTAAGCATCTCCAATTTGGAGAGGTTTGGGGCACAGGGGGACAAGTTATTCAACTCCAAATGGGGTGCCCATAGGAATCCATGTTAACATGCTTTTGGTGGGGGTGTTGTGTGTTTTCTATTTGCCTGCTTGGGCTAGGACAGTGATGGCGAACCTTTTAGAGACTGAGTGCCCAAACTGTGATTCAAAACCCACTAATTTTTTGCCAAGTGCCAATATAGCAATTTAACCTGAATACAGGTGGCTGTGAAGGGGTGATGTTGGGTGCCCGCAGAAAGGGCCCCGAGTGTCACCTTTGGCACCCGTGCCATATATTCACCATCACTGCTATATAGCATAAGACTGATTTTACTATCCTTCCTCTATTCTAGTTTTTTCCTCCTCATTTTTACTGTAATATGATTTTTTGACAGCAGATAAGCTTGTTCACAAGCCTCGGGTGTGTCAGTCTGATGGAATGTGACCCCTTCATAGCCACCTATATACAGGTTAAATTACTGTATTGGCACTTTGCAAACAAATTAGTGGGTTTTGAATTGCAGTTTGGGCACTCGGTCTCTAAAATGTTCGTCATCACTGCTATATAGGACTTTAACGTCTGACTTAAAATGAGCTCAGTGTTAGGGTGGGAGAAACCATGCAAGTACCTGCAGAATGAGGGATGCCTCTTGCTGAGGGTTACAGGGAACAGGTGAAAGGCAATTAATTATGTGGTGCAGTTGGAAGACCTGGACAGCAATATACACAGGCTCTCTGCACTGCGCCCTTTTGCCACAGCAATGCAAGTTGTCCTAGTTACTCTTATGCTTTGGCCCTTCACTCCTCTGCCCCTCATTCATGCTTTGCTCCTGAACATGCCCATGTGCTCCAGTGGTGCATGCCTTGCTTCTGTATGTTCCTGCCTTGCTCTAGTTGTCCCAGTCCTGTCTCAGCATGTCTCAGTTGTTTCTGCCTCACTGTGGTTAGTCCTTGCCTCATAGATGTGCTACAGCTCATCCCCATGGTTCCCTTATTTATGTGAAGAAGAAGCCTGGCATCCATCTTGACAAGTGAACTTTTAAGAACTCTCTTCTGGTAAATTACATTCCTTGCCATGTTTGGACTTCTATATACTGTATGCTTTGAAAAAGAGAGCTTGCTCTCAAAAGCTCAGCAGCTTTTTTATTTTTCTTCTAGCAGCCTATGAAGGTATCACCCATAGTCTAGTTTTGCTTTTGTTTTAATGGCTGCACGGCTCCAAACCTCTTTTTTACTTATGTGAGTTGGTGTGCAAGGCAGTCCCCCTAACCACAGGCTGCGGAAATGCTTCTGGGCTACACTCCCTCCCTGTCTGTCAACCCACTCCTCTCTGGGACTGTTGTCCCCTTGGTTCCAGCTCTGGTATTAATGGCCCCTGAGCCCTGACCTTTGGTCTGGGCATCTCACTTTTTCTGGCCTGCTGACCATGCCCTGGCCATAACACTCGGCTGCTAAACCAGGTCATTTAGCCCCATTATTCTAAGCAGTCATTTTCTCTAGCTAATGTTGTTGCTAGACAACAGAAGCAAAATATGAGTTATGTTCCATAACAAACTTTATTATCAGCCATAGACTAAAAGAAAACCCCAAACTGCATTTTAAATAAAACCTGAGGAGAAAATCCCTAATTGCATTTTGCATAAAAACTGCCATTTTAATAGGGCAAAGCACGTAATAAAACACTCCTGGTGATAATACATAGAAGCAAACCATTTTCTGTTTCCTAACCTATTTAAATGTATGGTACACATAGAAAAATCAGCAGAGGCCAGTTGCACTGGAAGTTGGGAAGAGGGTTGACAAAACACTGTCAGACTGCTGGAATCACTCTTAAGACTAACTGTCCTGGAAATAAAGCAACTTTCCCCCCATCAAAATCTTTATGGACCATCCTCAGACTGATATGCTCTAGCCCATCAAGTTGCAAAACAAACCATCAACCACCACTAGCAACTCCTGATTTTTCTACATAATAGCAGAACCTGAGTCATAGTAACTGGGCTTTTCTTATGAGATCAAAATGTTTCGCTACTAATCCAAGTCTGCGAAGAGTTAGTGCCGAGGCCTCCAATTTATAGTTCACCTTGATTTCACAACACCTTTGTCTGAAGAGGCTCATTATATGGACTTTCATTTGAAGGACAAAGGGCACTCATTCAAAGATGAGGATGTACACATTAGAGATGGGCACAAAATGAACAATTTTTCATTTCCGTTTTCGTTTTTTCATTTCATTACGTAACGAAATGACAAACGAATTTTGTCTCTAAAATGAAACGAAATGAACAGAAACACCGGAAATTTTGTTGTGCATTTCGTTTCCGTTACTGCAATATGAGTGAAGTGCTTAAAATGCTAAAAAAAATAACAAAAAAATCAAAATTAATGGTAATGAAATGGTAACGAAACAAACAAAAATGAAAATGAATTTTTTGCAAAAATTCGCAAAAAACGGATACGAACCGAAACGGACCCTCCAAACGACAAACGACAAACGAAATGCCATTTTTTTTATTCGTGCCCATCTCTAGTGCACATATTAAACAGAGGAAATAGGTGGTTCAAGAAAACCCCTTTCTCAACAGAGATGGGAGACTCAGGCACAAGAGCCTCATGGCACAGTGCCTGTACTGCAGCTAAAACTGTGCTCACAAACTGGGGTTCAATACCAGGCAGCAGGCTCATAGTTGACTCAGTCTTCTAGCCCTCTGAGGTCAGTAAAATGGGGACCCAGCTTGCTGGGGGGCCAATGTGTAGCCTGCATACAGTAATTAAACTATAAACCGCCCAAGACTGCTTGAAGTGGTATGGGGCGGTATATGAGCAGAACACACACACAATCTATCTGCTACTCATCATGCTGCCCTTTGATCGATTCCCAGACTAATAAGAATCACTTCAATACCTCTACCAGCAAGGCTACAGCTAATGACCTATAGTTATTAGGTGTTGGGAAGGATTGCATAGGTGAGACATTCATGTTCTTCAGGCCACTGTCTGCCTAACGAGCCTATCCAGGCCACTGTTCACCTAGTGAGCCTATTCAGACCAGGCTGATGTGAAATCGAGGTGATCTATAAATTGGAGGCCGCACCACTAACTTCCCTCAAACTGATGAAGCTGCTTGGATGAGTAGCAAAACTTTTTGATCTCTTAAGAAAAGAAGTCCAGTTGCCATGACTCAACTTCCAGATAACCTCGCCTGGATTACTGAGAATCTTTACAGACATGGTACAATAAAGTTTGTCATCTCCCTAAGAGTTCTCCAGCTATGGAATTATAATGAAAAAACGATATACCTGAAGAACAGTATAACTTTAGAAATTTCACGTGAAATTCCACAAGTTCTTCTGACATTTTTCTGAATGCTTTCCCAAAACCATTTTAGGCTCACTGTCTGCTAAACACTTTGACCCTCAAATTATGACCAGTCTAACCAATAGAAGGCCTCACACCATGTACATTTAAGAAAACTCTAGGGAAGTTGCTACAGTTGCTTTGTGTTCAGTGTCCCTGTATGTAATTATCAACAGTATTACTTTACACTTTTGCTAGTGGATAAATATCTAATTTACATACATGAAGGTTCCTGCAGCATGGTAATCACTCATGAGGAAATTGCATCAAATAAAACAGACACTTTAAAACGAGAAACCTTCAGGGAGCTAACGCTTAATGGGCCATGTGAAGTGAAAAATGCCCCCAAAATTGATGGGTGTATTTGTGAACAATTAAATTTATGAGCAATTTACTTAAACAATCGGTATTTGAGCACATTCTAAGGGTATTTGCATGTAAACAAGGGCAGCCCTAGTACATTTCTGCTTTTGCCTTTCTAATTGCCCTTAAAACAATAACATTTAAGCAAAAATCAAATCCGCTTCTCCAACTGTTCAGCCCTGAGAAGCAATAAAAAGTAATAGAACGGGTAGCATTAAGCACTGCAAAAATGCATTAGATGCTGATGGACTGTGTCCTAATTGAAAAGAGGCATTAAAACTTTCAGTCCACATGGCTGCCCAACTTCAGATTGTGGTGGCCATCATCACATTTCAAGGGATATTTGCATAAGGCAATGGGCACCATAATGAGCCAAATTTGCTTATAACATCTTTCTGCCCAGAAAATAAAGCCATCACTTAACTTAATGGATAACAATAGTGGTTTTGTGAGCATGGCTGAGAATGCTAATAACGATTGCCCATAGTTTGAAGGATTGTTCACGAGCATAATCAGGTGACAAGTAAAAGCAAGTGTGGCACTAGATAGTTTGCATATATGAACATTTAGTTCCTGTATTCATGTAGCAGGCCATTTAGTGTTTTGCTACTATTTTGCCTTGCAAAGTAATAAATATCAAACAATGCAGTTGAAACACATGAAACAAAACTTTTAATATATTTTTTTTTAAAAAAAATACATTGAATCCTGATAGGCAAAGCAACTAGTTGTTTTATCTCTTTCTTACCATTCCCTGTTTCTTCTCTGCTATAGTTAAAATATAGTTATTTTTTCACTGCTGAACAGTTAAATCTGCTCTGGAACAGCTAAATACGCTAAGTTGGCATGCTGAGGAGACTATAAATGTAGTGGAGATTAGCTGAAGCAGATACGATGGAGCTGAATTGCATATTTCCTTCATTATATAATGGAAACCTGTAATTATCTTTCTATACTTCAGAAACGAATGTGTCACGCAGGCAGCAGTTCCACTATTGAAGTAAATTAGGTAGTGGGTCGTGGTTTTTTAATTCAGTTTAAAGTCCTGTGGTACTCCTGTGGTTCTGGGTTGATGTGTGCATACACTAACACAGAGACCTTAAATGTTCAAAGAGGCACTTTCCCGAAGATGAGGAAACTAGTAAAAAAAAAAAAAAGAAGCTGAAAGAGAAAATTGAGAGAGTCCAAACACTCCAAGAGGAATGGAGGCTGCTCACAAAAACAGAGGCCCAATTGGAATGCATACACAAAAGGAAAATGGGCACTGCCAAACCCAAGAGGACTTTGATGTGGCTTACAGGAGCTGTTCAGGAAATGATCAAAAGCAAGAAAACCTCATTTAGAAGATGGAAGGCTTGACCGAATGAGGACAACAGGCAGAAACATAAATTCTGGCAGAACAAATGCAAGGCAACAATCAAGAAAGCAAAGCAAGACCTTGAGGTTGAGGAGTGTATAGCTAAAACACTCAAAGAAATAACAAGGTCTTCTTTAAGTAAATTAGAACTAAGCATCCAACTAGGAAGGCCAATGGATCATTAGATGACAATGGAAGGCAAGGGATAATTAAAGAGTAAACAGAGATCACAGTGAGACTCAATGAATTCGTTGCTTCAGTATTCAATGAAGAAGACAAAGGCCACATGCCCAAAACAGATCTTATCTTCATAGGGAGGGAAACCGAAGAATTAAGCCAGACAGAAATAACCAGGAAGGTGGTCCTTACATGTCTTGTTAAACTAAATGCTAACACACTACCAGGACTAGATGGCATCCATCCACAAATTGTCAAGGAACTTAAAGATGAAATTGAAGATGAAAGAGATGTCCTAGCCAAAATATACAATATTTCTTTTAAATCAGGAATTGTGTCTGATGATTGGAAGGTAGCGAATGTAACACCAATCTTCAAAAAAAAAAAAAAAAAGGATCCAGAGCTGATCCAGGAAATTACTAGCTGGTCAGTTTGACATGGGTCCCAGGTAAAGTGATGAAAACCACCTTCAAAGATGAAATTAATAGGCACATAGAAGAGAAGACGCTGCTGAAGGAGAGGCAACATGGCCTTTGCAAGGGCAAATCATGCCTCGCTAATCTGTTGGAATTCTTTGAGAGTGTCATCAAGTATGTGGATAAGGGAGATTCAGTTGACATTGTTTATCTGGGTTTTCATAAGGCTTTTGACAAAGTCCTGCATCAAAGGCTCTTGAATAAACTTGCCAGTCATGGAATCAAGGGACAGGTCTTGTCCTGGATCAACAACTGACTAAGGGATAGAAAACAGAGATTAGCACTAAATGGACACTTCTCCATTTGGCAGGAGGTAAAGAGGGGGTCCCCCAAGGTTCAGTACTAGGACCCCTGCTTTTCAACCTCTTCATAAATGAACTAGAAGTAGGAGTAAATAGCAAGGCAACAAAATTTGCTGACAACACAAAATTAGTAATAAAAATGGAGAGAGATTATGAGGAGCTCCAAAGTGATCTCTTGACACTGGGGGAGTGGGCAAACCAGTGGCAAATGAGTTTCAACAATAGTAAGTGCAGAGTGATGCAACTTGGGGCAAAAAACAAACAAACAAACAAACCCCAATTACATTTATAAACTGATGGACCCTGAACTCTCTGTAACAAACTAGGAAAGGTACCTTGGTGTCCTGGTGGACAGCTCAATGAAGGTGTCAACCCAATGTGCCGCGGCAGTGAAAAAAACCAAACTCAATGCTAGGGGTAGGGATCATTAGGATGGCTATAGAAAATAAGTCAGCAAGTGTCATTTTGCCTCTTTATAAATCTATGGTGAATCCCCATGTGGAGTGTTGTGTATAGTGCTGATCACCATACCTCCAGAAGGATATTATGGAATTGGGAAAAGTTCAGAGGAGGGCAACCAGAATGATTAGGGGACTGGAACACCTTCCATACCATCTGAGGCTGCAAAGGCTGGGCCTCTTCATTCTTGAATGATGGCACCTAAGAGGTGACCTGATCGAAGATCATAAAATCATACACGGTGTGGACAAAGTAAATAAGGAAAAGCTGTTTTCTCTATTGCACAACACTAGAACTAGGGGGCACTCCATGAAACCTTTGGGTGCTACATATCAAACAAATAAGAGAAAGTCCTTTTTCACCCAGAGGTATCACTGGTCTGTGGAACTTCCTGCCAGAAGATGTGGTGACAGCTGTCAGCCTTGACAGCTTTAAGAAAGGATTGGATAATTTCATGGAGAACAAGGGTATCAATGGCTATCATGATGGATGCCTAAGGACAACCACCGGGTTGGAGAGATAGGCAGGATCTCTCTTAATGCCATTTGCAGGGAATCATGTGAAGACATCTGTTTGGGAATATCCTGAAGTAAATGGTGAGCTGCTCTGTGACACAGAAGGCTGGACTGGATGGGCTGTGGCCTGTTCCAGAATGGATGTTCTTATGTTCTTATGAAAGCTTTTAATCTCTTATAAGTTGTATTTTATATTGGTTGATGAGTTTGCATGAGTTTTTAAAGCCATCACATCAGATCAAAAAGCAATAAAAACAACCACAATTTTGTTTTATTTTATTTTTTTTAAAGCCAGCAATAAACTAGACTTTGTTAAAGTTCCTTTTCTGAACTACAGCAGGTAGAATTCTCCAGTCATCCTAGCTGACAGGTTTAGCTCTAACACCAATGTTTTGAAGATCTGCAAAAAGCCACCTTTTTAAAAGCCACTACACTAATAGCAGCTTAATCTTGGATTTGTGGCATAGAAAAGCCATCAGACAGAAACTATTTCTCCCTTCCTGTCCACGGTTCAAAGACTTTACCAGACGGCTCAAAGACTTTACCAGAGTTCATCTGATCTTGACAAAAGCAAACTGTTAGAGAGCTCAAGAGACCAATTGAGGCCATCACTTTGATGTGGCCCAAAATGATTCAATACTGCTCCATCCTCCTCTTCTTTGCCAGGTGAAAGCTGCTTCAGAGGAATCAACCCATTTGGAATGCACTGAAGTACACTTAAATGGACTGGAATAGTACAAAAAATGTTAAAGGTATGAAGATTATTTTGTTCAAGGGAATATTGCTTCTGGAAAAGTTCAGCTGCAAATTATCTCTTGCTAATTCTGGAAAGGAGACAGTAGAGCTTTGCTGAAGCCAATGACTATGACAGCTCTGATGAAGGTTATTTGCAACTGAGAGCAAGGCACATCATCATATATTTTAAAAACCAAACAAAAATACTCTCCATTTACTGAATGTGGAATATTGTGTTTCTATATCCACAGTTCAAATGCCAGGAAATGGCCTGATATTGTTTTCATCAGGAAAAAAAAATGCCAAAGTTTATATCAGGCATGTCCAAACTTTGCCCCTCCGGATGTTTTGGACCACAATTCCCAGAATTCTAAGCTTAAATTTCAAATGACAAAGGTCTGTGGGAGTTCTGGTCTAAAACATCTGGAGGTCCGAAGTTTGGACATGCCTGGTTTATATAGCAAAGGACAGCCTTAATGTTGATCATTAGATGGCTTACAAGATACAACTTGTGTTAAAGACCCTTCACGAAGAGACATCAAGGAAGGGGAAATCCAAGAATTTGGCTCCTTCTCAAATCAGTTGACTTCACACACAAACACAAAGCATTTGTCAGGGCTGATTTTCTGACAAGTTGAAGGCTAGTGATCAGAAGAGGGTGTCCTGTAGGCCATCCTGTCTTGTTGCCATTGGTGTCATCTGTGTTCAGGCTGCCCTTTGCTACTTAAATTTAGGCATCCTGTTTCCTGTGGGTGATGTGGGTACAACATTGTGCAGAAATATTTGGCTATTTCCTGGTGTTTTGAACTGTGGATACAGAAGCAAAATATCCCATTTTCCAAAAAATGGAGTAAGTTTTGTTTGTTTGATTGGTTTTTCAGAATTGAATGTCCTAGCTTTTTAAAATGGAGGTTTATATACACACGCACTATTCATGAATTCCAGCAGAAGTTTCCTCCATGTAGAATTACCTGGTGCTAGTTGATCCCAGAAGATGAGAGTATGATCTGTACTATGGCTGCTGCAAGAGAAAAACAAGAAAAATTGGTATCTGGCTGTAGTCTATATTTTGAGGGCTGGTTTTGGATGTGATGACATGGTGAAGCAAAACTGTAGTACAAGACATGCAATGGGAAAACATATATTTACATATCTGTAACCTCTCAGGTAAACAACGGTTGCTATGCCCACTCTGCAGAATGCATATTAGAAAGCTATCTTTCAATTTCCAAACCCTTTCATTACATTAGGAAAGCTTTACATTCTCCTTTTGTCAAAATATTTTGAAGGGCTGCTTTGGACTTAATGAAAGGATGAGTCAAAGATATGAGTAGGTACAACACATACAATGGAGAAACATATACAGGGCTTAACATCTCGTTTAACTAATGTTGCCATAACCACTCTGTCAAACACAGGTTTGAAAGCTTTGTTCCAATTTTACATTCCATTTTTTGAGTTAGGCAAGCTGAGAAAGGAAAGCTGTATTAGACAAAAAGCTTTATGAATATGTTGCGTGCTCACCAGTCTCAAAAAACATTGGATATTTTTCTGCAGGATTTGCAAAGGGAACTTAAGGCTGAAATGTTTGGCTGGAGATGTGTGTTGAGCCTTCCCTGTAGCCCCAATACTCGAGGGGTGAATGCAAAAGCTCACCCTGCAGGCAAGTGATTAGCGGCTAACCAACTCATTCAGAATTATTTTTTTCTAGTGGGGACTACCTTTGGAGTTTAATAACTCAGCGCCCTGAACCCAAAAGATTCCAAATTTCAGTGGCTTATACCTCCACAGTGATTTTGGTGCTGAAACATTCCTATGGTCACTATCTTGGAGTACATGTTTTTATGTCCTTGAAAATAGTGACTGCAGGCATGTTTCAGCATTAGAGGTGGGCACGAAACAGAAAACCAATGGTACAGTTCGTTCTGTTTCAGGCCCACCCTTGGTTTGGTTCGGTTCATACGAATTTGCAACACAACCGTGTATTCAGTGGAACTGTTCATAGACAATTCACCAAATGTACATAAAGGACTCCACAGATATTCAACCAATGGAGAGGAAAATCTAGCAATATTAAAAATTAATATAGATAAGACTCATACTAAAAATCCTACTGAAATAAATTCCTTTGAAATGGCATGTCTGTTCAAAACTTTAATGTTATTCATCAAGTAGTGAACAAGAAAAGAAAATAAGTACAGAAAGTTTCCTACAGAAGGCAAGTGTTAAATTCTTAGAAAGCAGTTCAGGTTGCATCGCTTATACCTCCTTATGTGGGGATGAGCCTTCTTGAATTCAATTGTACGTACAGCTAGGATTTTTTTTTGACTCACAACTCTCAGACTTTGTTGGATAGTGTGGCCATTAGGTGTGCTGTTAGCAGTGTAGCTGTTGACTTCAATTTGGGAGATGTGTGTATATGTGCTATGAGTTCATTCCAAGTTTCAGTCTGCATTTCAAAAATATATCCAAGGTATTTCTCTCTACAATGTACCATCAAATTACACCTGCTTTAGGGCAACCTTACTAGGGTTTTCAAGGTATGTGAGATATTTAAGGAGTGGTTTTACCAATGCCACCACCCAGCAAGTTCCTATGAAACTTCTATGAAGTGGGAACAAGTCCTGTTCCATCATCTTGTCCAGCACACCACACTGCAACATCCAAGATGACAAACCTAGCATGGGGTTAAGTTTCAGCACCTTGGATAACTCATGTAGAAGCGTAAACCCAAAGCAGATTCACAACAACTGTGAAGGTGAAGTTATCACTCACCAATCGTTGGCAGATAGATTCTTGGACTGACAGAGGCATGCAGATTTCTATTTCTGAAGTTCCAGGAGTTTTGGTCCAAAAACATATATCTGCACACTTCTAGAAATAGTCTTTAAAAGTAATGTTCTCAAGCTCTGTTCTTTTTTATTTTAAAAAAAAATTTTTATATAAAATAACATATACAAATTACATTAAAAAAGACAAACATCAACAACAGTGCACCCCTTCACCAACAGGATCACTCTTCATATTTACATTCATCATCCTCCCCTCCAGAAAAAAAATCCATTGTTGCGCAGAAACCTTATCCTTATCCCGTAAAATCAGATATTCAATAAATCTACCCCATATATCATAGAAAATATCTCTTTTTAACTCTCCTTTTTTAACCTTGAGAGAACAAGTCAATTTATCATTTAAAGCAATATTCCATACTTCATTATACCATTCTTCTAGACATAGTTCATATTTAGATTTCCAATTTCTAGCAATTATTAATCTAGCTGCTGTCAACAAATTTGTAATCAACTCTTTAGTTTTAACATCATAACTATGATCCACAAATGTTGATAACAAAGCAATATCAGATTTGGGCTCTATAGGCATTTCTAGTATGTCACTTAGTTCTTTAAAAATAGTTTTCCAAAATTTCTGTAACTTTTTACATTCCCATCACAAATGATAAAAAGTACCAATCTCTCTGTTCTTGATAAGCAAAACATTGTGTCACAAGGTGGAAAGCCATTGGTTGTAGAAAATTAGCAGCTGATTTTCAGCTATTTTAAATCAGCCACTTTACAGAATGGCAAACGCTCTGCTAGAGCAATAAATAATTCATATTTGTTCCTGGAACACAAGAAAGATGGAAAATTCTGCTTGTACATTTCTTACAGAGCAATCAGATGCCATTTCAGCTTATCTTTCTGGGTGAAATTATTTGAGAAGCTCTTTTGTGTTTGCAATAAATACCCCAGGCATACAATGAAATGGAGTAAATGCTCATGAGGGCCTTAAAAATAAAAAAAGTGCTGACAGAAATAGAGAGAAAGCCAATAGCACTGTGTGTAAGAGCATAAGGTCATTTTTAATTCAGTGGAGGTGAAGAGAAACATGAAAGCCAACGTGATTAAAAACTTTGGGATATATCTTGACCTGGTATACATTAGGGATAACTACTTAGCTCACTTCAGTTCTCCTCAGTATAGATAACCAGATTTTGCTGCATCTTTGGTCCATATAATCATTCAAAATCCAACATTTCACTGAATAGCACAGTGCTGGAACACCACATATATAGCTGGGAGGATAGTATTTTAATGGTAAAGTAAAAAGAGTGTCATTGCCAATTTTTGCATGTAATGATTTTTAATGCATATTGTACCATCCAGTGTATCCCTACCTGTGACAGCGTCCACACATGGTATACATAAGGAGAGATTTCAGTGAATGAAATAGATCAGGAACCTTGTGCCACATGTTGAGTTCTTCATATGGAAGGAGAATGATTTTATGGACAGATAAGATCATCATCTCCCTTATCTGTAGGAAGAACATCACTTGCAAATTTCCATTTTTATTATTTTAAAGTAAATTACCATTTTTATTCTTTTAAAGTCTGTTTCTTACAGTAAAGTACCTGAATGACATGAAAAGTGGCTTCAAGTTTTGCTGGCAGACAGGTAGACATCCTTGTAGATGTGTTCCAAAAGCAAACTAAGCTTTTCACTGATTGCTGACAAATGCTGAGAACAATTCAATCAATGTTTCAATTTTTTTTGAAAGTTGTACTCAAAAGTATGATTGATTAGCAATGCTCTGACTGTCCCTGATGTTTCCACGCTTCCACTTTACCAAAGTGAACTTTACTGCCTTACCAGGGTAGGGTTGGGGTTCAGAAGAGTGGATAATGACCATTGGAAGTTGACAGTATCAGTCTATTACTAGGTTCTTCCACAAAAGGAAAAATAGATACATACCTGCTGCTCAAAAAGTTTTTCATCACAAAGGTCATACCGCAACTGCTATATGGCATCCCCCTGTGGATGAGGATCAGAGATCATTCTATGGAACAAAAATCCATTATCATTTTGAAAAGGGCAATTGCATCAGATTCTTCGGGAGCCCGATGCAGCTAAAGAGTTTGCCTACACAGTGAGAAAAAATATCTCTTTCAGGGCTATCACTGGACACTCTGGTTTTTCTATTTCAACCTGAGACATTTTGCATGATCAAACGAAGCATATTAGATACTGAATTTCAAGATCTATTTAGTGAAGCAAATAAGGTCGGCTCCCCATCAAGTCATCTGATTCCCTTTGATTTTGGCCAGAGTGCCCTAGACCTCCATTCATTACAATCTCCACAAAACACAGAGCCTATTCATTGGTCCGATTTAATGTAATTCCCTCTGGGGTTTTATATGGGAGATATCATGGGACACCATATAACAAGAGGTGCTGCCCCTGCAATTTGGGGAAAACTGGGTCCCTTGTGCACATGTTCCTATTGTGGCCATGTTATGCTGACCCACCACTCAATATCTAGGAGCACTTTGGGCTAAAACAAGGGGCTGAGCAGATGCAGAAACTATTCATTTCCTCTTGAATGACTCTGTGGAGGATAGGCTTGAGAGGGTAGTGTGCTTTGTTGCACAAATAGTTAAACTACACAGAATTAGGACAATGCTCTTATACTTATGGGTTCTAATTAAGCCATGTATTGTATTGTATGTATTGTGGGTGGGTTTTCCATATGTGCCAATAAAGGTTTCTGAATAGAAATTGACTTGCAGGTGCCAAAACAAAAAGAGCAGCAACCAGGATTGCCAGGTCAGCAGCATCCCATTCCCTGAGCTTTCAGGGCTGAAACCTAAGATCAGGGAACTGATCTTTGTGATGTCCCAGGGTGGCCGCAGGCAAGGATGGGGAGGAGGCAGAAGGTATTTTTAGAATTGTTCCCCATAGTCAGGGCATTGTGGTTGTGGGCCATGGACTGGGCCAATTTATCTGTTTTGTTTTGTTGTGACAATCAAGCAGTAGTTGATATTGTTAATTCTTTGTCATCTTGGTTCCATAGAAGTATGAAGCTGTTTAGGGCCATGACTCTTATGTGCATGAAGTATAACATAGTTTTTCATGCATGGCATGTGCCTGGTGTAAAGAATGAGATAGCTGATGCCCTGTCATGTCAGCAGATGGAGCACTTCAGGGCTTTGTCTCCCCAGGTGAGGGTCCATCAGGAAAAGTTCCCAGACAAGGTGTAAAGGCTTGGAGATTACAATCTTTCAGAGTTATGTCATTGGCACTGGTATTGGGGATGCGGTGATGTTATGCTATGGCTTGTACAAAGTACGAGCATTTCTGTAGGCTTGAAAGGATGGGACAAATGTGACCTGCCTCCTTGGACCAGTTGATCCAGTTTGCATTATATTTACAAACAAAAGGACTGCCCCCCCCCGGATGATCCAAGGGAAAATGTCAGCACTGACTTTCTATGCTAGAACCCAAGGTTTACCTCACCCTGTGAATGACTTCAAGGTGGGCAAGTTCATTGAGGGATGGTCCAAGGAAAGAGGTCTTCAGAAGGACTTGAGGGTGCCATTTTGCCTGGACATACTGGAAAAGTTAGAAGGTGTGTGGCACAGGGTTTGCCCAGATAGGTTTGAGGTTGGTCTGTTTAAAGCTGCAGCACTAAAAACCTTTTTTTGGAGCATTCAGGGTGAGTGAACTAATGGCTAGCTCTAAGAACGACATGTCCAAAGCATCTTTAGAGAGGACCGATGTGTTCACTTACCATAACAGGATAGTTTTGCAGCTGCAATGTTCCAGGACTGACCAAGCAGCAGCAAGGAAGGAAATTGTCCTTTACAGTTGCAGGGTGGCATCCATTTGTCCTGTATGGGCTATGATTGAGTATTTTGGCCAGAGGGGAGATGCTGAAGGTCTGCTTTTTTAGCATCAGGACGGTACCCCCTTGACCCGGTATCAATTTTGGACCATTACATCTAGGGTTCTAGATGTGGCTGGGATCAAAGGATTCCATTTTGAAACGTGTTCATTTAGGATTGGGGTGGCCTCCACTGCAACAGCCATGGGCTATGGTGCAGCTGACACACATGGCATTGGGAGATGGCGGTCTCAAAAATACCGTGCTTTTGTTCCTCAGTTGCCCAAGTGTTAAGGGGCTAGCTGTGTTTTCTGTTCTTATCATTACAGGTTTCCTTCTGGCGTGCTGAGCCAAGGTGACAGTGTTGGGGCACAGTTTTGTGTTTTAGTCAGCCAGATATGCAGCTCAGTTGAGTTGGGGCCAAGATTTTGGCCTTGGTCCGCAGGCCTCAATTGAGTGAATTGGACAGAGTGGCATGCTGTGGGATAGTTTCAGAGAATTTCAGAGAGTTCTCCAAAATGGCGACCCATATGTTGCGAAAATTAGCTATTTTAAATGCCCTGACATCTTGCAAAAAAAGTCTCCGTTGATTTTATATTTTATTTTATTTTTTTACACCTGCGCATTCGCAATGATGGGCTCGCCCATGGGGAGTGGACCATGCAAAGTTTTGGAGCCATTCCACCAATCGCACATCTTGGTGATACACCTTGTTGGAAATGATCTGGCTCGGGTGCCTGGCAAAGAGTTCATCCTCAAAGTCATTGCTGATCTGAGTGCATTCAACTCAAATTTTCCTCAAACTAGATTAGTGTGGTCCACACTGTATCATGTGGAGATCAGCCCATGACCCGTGGCAGGTAGACAAGGCACACCAGGTGGGTAAATAGAGAGGTGGCTAGGGCAGTTATGAATGGTTTAGGTTCAGTAATCAAGCACCTGGAAATACGGTTTGGTTACCCCAAAATGTTAAGGCAGGATGGGGTCCAACTGTCAGATTTAGGGTTAGAAATTTTCTTGAGGTATCTCTAAGGGGGCCTTGAGGCCAAGCTGCTTGGTCAGGTGGCAAGAAAGGAGCATACAGAGTAACTCCTTTCTGGTGGCGGGTAGTGCAAGTGATATCAAAATTAAGCATGTCCCATAGGAATTTGCCCTTGAGGCGATGAGTAGCCCTCTGGTAAATTAAAACAGAATTAGTAGGTAGAAGGCTGGAAATAATAAGATATGTGCTTATACAACACTTAAAAGGATGGAAAGGAGGGCTACTGGGGGGGGCTATTATGGAATTAAGCTTATCTGGGAACAGGAACAGCACCTTAATGAAGTAGGGAATTGGTCATTTAACTGATGGATGGTGAGATGGTGGGATTCCAGCTGGTAACCCACTTGCACTACAGGCTGGCCCCCTTGGTTTGAGGAAGGGCTAAAAAGATCATCAGGGTTTATTTTGAATAAAATTGTGGCCCAATTTAAAACCCAACAATTTTGTCTCGGCTCATTATTTCAATCTAGGGTGACAAAGACCTATAGTCTCCAAATCCACATCTTGAGTAATGTGTCCAGTTCTGGTCAGCACACTTCAGGGAAGTTGTTGACAAATTGGAACAAGTTTAGATCAGGACAACAAGGATGATTAGGAGACTGGACCCCAAGCCCCATGATGAAGGACTGAAAGAACTGTGCATGTTTAGCCTGTTTCAAGGTATACCACGTCTGACTGCATCTTCCATGATTGAAATGAGTTTGAAACAAAAATATTTCCTACTCATTGAAAAACACCCTTCTGCCTTTCAAAGCACAAAGATTTTGCTTGTTTGCTGCATCCAAACATGGGGATAAATTTAGAAGTATAAGGTTCATCATGGCAGCCTCCATAGCCATCACTCAGCAGACTGAGTCCATAAAAAATGGTGGTGTCTTAATTGGTCCCTATCAACAAACAAAGAGCAAGTATTTTGTAAAGTTTACAACTTTTCATTGCTCATTCAACACCAAACCATGGTCAAACACTTCATGCGGTTTAATAGTATATATTCTTTTTGGGAAACAGCATTTCTCTCAGCAGCTATGAAAGACTGCAGCTGAGAGGAAACAGACAAGCCTAGGTGAGATAGTTGGGTACTGTCATAATCCCCATTAATTCAAAAGTACTGGGCCTTTACCCCTGGCCTCACTACACTACTGGTAGACCCATTTAGACATGTCAGCCTCCCAGTCACAGTGAGGGGGATTCTATCCAAGGGCGGGTGACAGACCTTGCCTTCTGTTTTTGAGAACCTAGGTGCAAGCCTTCTGAAATGCAAGTTGTTGGCTATGGTGTATCTGGTTCTGCCAGCCATTTGCACCAGACAATGTTTATAAATGAATGAAAGCTTTCGTCAAATGTGTGGCATCCCCAACCTTATTTAAAATGCAGTTGGGACAAACATCATTACAGCGGAATGGCAAGTGCATGGTGACTTGGGAAATCATGCCGAAGATTAGGGCTGGATATATGTATTCACAATGGCTTTAGGAAGGTTAATCATGTATTATGGGCTGTACCAGATAAGTCAATTTCACTGTTGCAGCAACATGGAGGATGTTGATAAAGGCACTTTAAATGAACTCAACTTGTTTGGTGGGAAACATTGCACTGAGCAGTACCACAGCATTTTGTGCCTGGAGATGTAGCGGGAGCTGCACATCCATGTCTTTTCTTCCCTTTATCTCCTGATTTAGTCTTCCATGTTTTGTTAAAGTATGCCATTTTTAATCGCACACAACTCAGCGCAGTATTTAGTTACAGAGTACAGTGGGCTAAATGTGTGAGATAAAATTCAAATTGCACCAGACGGCTACTGTTTAAATCCTCCTCTAAATGGGAACAGATTTTATATGTTTCAGTTTAACTACGTAGTAAATTCTTTCTCTATAACTGTCCACTTGAAAATCATCTTTGTAATAGGCATTTATGGAGTAAAAGGTAACATGCCTGTTAGAAATGAGATTGATAACAAATTGTGATGTGCAAGTTCAGTATGCCTAATCTGCCGTACAAGGAGATATAATTGATGCCACTGAATTGGGAATAATTTTAGCAACAGCTGGCTAGCTATACCCCCCTATCTTTCTACCTGTAGCTGTTGTGCTGCAAGCAGAAATATGATCAACAGCAACATCAATTTGAGTTGCGCCAAATATAATTCTTATACATGATAGCTCAATCCCATGCCTGTCTAGTCAGGGTAACAGTTTCCCTGCCTGCAAAGTGCAGTTTAATTCTGTGCTATTGTTTTCCAGCCAAGTAAGTAGAACTCAGTTCCATGGCACCGTTTTCATGTCTACACAGTTTTATGCAGGGTATTAAAGTCCACATGCCCTCTTAACTCTGATCATTAATGGGAGAGAAGAGCAGAAGAAACCTGTGGGTCAAATGGAGAAACTCTGCTGATGGTATCCAACCTAAATGGCAGAGGTTTTCTATCGCTGTTATGAAACGTTATGTGGACATGGCATCTTCTTGTTGGCTTTGTGGAAGTAGGGCAGCAATTATACCAAATTGTGGTGTCCTCCATATACTAACACTCTCCTATTGCGACCTGGTTCTTCCCCTTATTTTTTTTTAATATAGTGCCCCTATAAAGGGGCCAGAGATATGTACCAGCTCTAATTAAGAGGCAATCCACAAGACTCTTCATGCTTGATCTACTGTTACACACAAGCTTTTTTGAATGCTGTTTATCAAAATGGCATGATACTGAATCGGAATGCAGCCTGACCATGATTCAGTCTTATTTGGGTCATTTAAGACTGTAGTCCCCAGTAGACATGGGCACGACTTGGCAAAATTCTCGTTTCCATTTCCATTCTTCGTTTCCGATACGGAACGGAAACGGAACGACAATTAAGCCGTCAGAACTCGAACTCGAACCGATAAAAGAAAAATTGGGTTTGATTTGTCGTTGTCGTTCCTGGCATCGCGGCAATTGCGCGATGCCAAGTGGTACAGAAAAAAAGTTTTTAAAAAAAACCTGATTCTCGGCCAAAAAAGCAGGCGAAAATATGCCTGCCTGAGTGAGGGCACCTACCAGAGGGGTGGTTTCTGGGGGGGGGGGTCCCCGGCCTCCCCCCCTCTCCTGTCCTGGGCTGCTTTGGTGGGGGGCATCCTTGTCGTCCCGCCATGCCATGCGGTGCGGGGGGGATCCAAAATGGTGACCACAATATATTTTTTGAAATCGTGGTCCAAAAACCCACCAAAGCACCACACAGAAACATGCAAAAATTAGGTATTTTAACTGCCTAAATTTTTAAGTAGCAGCAGTGGGTTTTTCTTGCAATAAACGTCTGTCTCCAATCCCATTGATTTTATTTTATTTTTATTTTTATTTTTATTTTTTTACACCTGCGTAATGATGGGCTGGCCATGGGATGGGACCATGCAAATTTTTGGAGCCATTCCACCAATCACATGGCCACTTGGCCAGGTTTTGACTGAGACTTCTGGGATGTGCCAGTTGGGCATAAAAAGCCCACTATAACCCTAGCCTTAACCCTAACCCTAACCCTAACCCATACGCCAGTGCACTGTCCTTCTTAGTGGGTCAGAGGCACCCAGAGGTGCAGCCCAATAACTCACCATAACCTTACCCGAAGCCTAGCCCTTGCCCTAACCCCAACCCTAAAACAGATCTGTACTCGCATTGCACTACACGCAAGTACACTGTCCTTCTTAGTGAGTCAGAGGGCGCCCAGCAGAGGCATTCTTCTCTCACCTCGCTCACAGTCCAAAGTTCCAAAAAACTCCAAACCTGTACGCCAGTATGCTGTCCTTCTTAGTGAGCTAGAGGCACCCAAAAGAGAGGTGCCTCTGCCAGTGCCACTTGGTACACAATGGCTACACGGTCATGTACCCTTCCTTTTCCCTTTGTAGCGGGGCAGAGGAGGCTTCCACCCCAGAGAGGTGCCTCCAGGAGCCTGCTAAATGCCTTCCCTTCGTAGCGGGCCAGAGGAGGCACCCACCCCAGAGAGGTGCCTCCAGGAGCCCGCTACCCTACCCCCCTAAACCAGTACTAATGACAGACGACAAACGAAATGACAAATTTTTGAAAAATTTCGCGGCAAACGGAAACGAGCCGAAACGGGCAGGCTCTGACACACGACAACTCGAAACGTCATTTTTCCTGGTCGTGCCCATCTCTAATCCCCAGTGATATGGAAGAGAAAGCCAGTTTGGTGTTAGGTTTTATTGGGTGACAATACTCATCCAAGCTGGTGAAAGCCAGGTTAGAATAGCTAGTGTGCTTACTAGCTATTTTGGGAGACATGCGACATATTGTCAAACAAAATGTGAGCCGCCTTTAACATCAGGGTGGTGGATTCTCCTCCAGATTTCCTGTGAACAAAGAGTGTCAAGATATGTAAAAGTTGATAAAATATATGTTATGTATATTTAACAGATAGTGGAAAGAGAGTTGTAAAATGGAGGCAGTTAGATTCTGCAGTCTCATGATGTTAATCCACAAGTGTAAGAGATAAGTAATCACAGGCATGTTACATGATGAAGCACAGGTGGAAGAATTTATAACATCATGGTTGCATCAGATTGCATCAGATTGTAATTAGTGATGACTCATATCTGATGGGTGCTGAACTGTTTAAAAGCACTAGCTTGCCATATGTTAGGTGGGTCTGTCTATGGTGAGAGATAGAACCCCACACTCTGTTGCTTGTATATATTGCTTGGATGTTATGCTGTGTATATATTTTTTGATGTATATATGAATATATGAGGTTTTTACTATACCCATTGTCATTGTCTTCCATTAACCTAACTCTGCAATACTTTATATCAATACTGACATTTTATCTGCATGCTACTGCTGCACTGCTCTGTGCCAAACACATTTAAATATTATATTTTTTGCTTAAATCCTGATAGGGTTATGGGTCCAGCTGGGTCAGCTGCCTGATAGGTTTTGTTGTACCTGTATAGATAAAGTGTGTGTTGCATAAAGTTGTGTTTTTGCAGAGGAAAAATGGTTTGGAGTTGGAACAAAGACAAAGCGGAGCTGCAACGTTTTTTCTCTCTCTCTGAGGCTTGGAAGCGAACAGGAGAAAGCAGCTGATAAGATAAGCCAAGCAAAACAGAGTGTTGTGAATGAAAGTGGAGGAGGTTGAAGAAATATTTGCTGAAGCTGAAACAAGTGTTGCAGAAAACGGCAGAGTGAAGCCGGCACTATCAGCGAAGATGGCAAGTATTAACTTATCTTCAATGCCTCTAGTTAAGCTTTCTGACAGTAATTACCTGAACTGGTGTCTGTGTATGAAGCATTTTTTGATTTTCCATAAGCTGTATCAGTATGTAGAAAAAGAGCTGGAAGAAGACTCAGATGAGCAATGTATCAAGGAGGATGCACGAGCCTTGGCGATTTTAATGTTATCTTTGGAGGAGTCACAGTTTGTTTATGTGAAAGAAGCAAAAACGGCTCATGAAGCGTGGTTAGCTTTGAGAACTGCCCATATCAAAGAAACAGCTGGGACCAAGATATCCTTGATGAAGCAATTATTTCGGACAAGGCAAAGCCCAGGTGAAACTATTTCTGACCATGTAAGGAAAGTAAATAATATTTTTCAGCAGTTGTCTGAAGTGGGCATAAATCACGATGAGGAGTATAAATGCCTTGTGATATTGTCAAGTCTGGATGAATCGTATGACAATTTAGTAATGGGGATGGAAGCTTTGAAAAGTGATGATTTGTCTGTCTCATATATCCTGTCAAGGCTGCAGCAGGAGGAACAGAGGAGAGCTGATTCTAAAGTAAATAAGAAGCCTGTTCAAGTTTCTGGAGAGACAATTCAAGTAGTAAGAAAATGCCACAATTGTGGGAGTGACAAACATATTTTGCGTTTCTGTGACAAGGTAAACAAGCGGCAAAAGCAGAAAAGAGTTGCCGGCACACGCTCGAAGAATGAAGGACACCAGCTATCTGTAATTAATGATAACAATGAACAGGAGTGCTCAAAGCAAGAATTATTTATTGTAGATTCGGGGGCCAGCATTCATTGTATAAACAAGAAATGTTTGTTTGAAAAACTAACTTTGTTTAACTCTAGAACTGTAACCTTGGCAGACGGAACTCAGGCGGAAATTTGTGGAGAAGGTAAAATATTTTTTAAACCTCTCAAGTGTGTTTTTGATAAGGTCCTGTACATACCGTCTCTAAAAAATAATTTGTTGAGTGTGCCTATGCTTGTGAAGGAAGGATTTAATGTACAGTTCAATGAGAGCAGTTGCAAAATTGTAAAAAATGGGAAAACAATTGCAAATGGACGGCTGCAAAACAATTTGTTTGTGATTAGCACATCTGAGAAATCTTTAAACATGGTTGAAAATAAGCCTCTACATGACAAATGCATTCATCTGCTACATAGAAGATTAGGGCATCTAGGTTTTGAGAACATTAGAAAAACTCTGCCACATGTGGAACATGGGTCTGTGCAAAGCTGTGACAAGTATTTAGATTGCCATGTTTGCAAAAGTACGAAAATTAAATCTGCTCCCATAGCAAGAACAAGTTTGAGAAAGTCACATCATCCTCTACAGCTGGTACATATTGATGTAATTGGACCCATGGCAAATTCATTTGGTGGTGCCAGATTCTGCCTAGTAATAACAGATGATTTTTCTCAATATTCTTGGGTCTACATAATGAAGCACAAAAGTGAAGTGAGTGCTATGTTTAGGAAATGGTTTCAAATGGCAGAACGTCAGTACAAACAAAAAAATTGTTGCTGTACAGAGTGATAGAGGAAGTGAATTCTTATCTAAACGGTTTGTTGACTATTTGGAGAAAAGAGGGGTGAAACACAGATTGACTAACCCTGCTGCTTCTGCCGAACATTGTCTGGCTGAAAGGAAGAATGGGATTCCTCAAAACATAATGAATGCAATGTTGGCTGATGCGAAACTTCCCAGAGGTTATTGGGCTGAGGCAATGAAGTATGCAAATTATGTGTCTAATAGAGTATGGAGTTCAGCTGTTAATGAAGTTCCTTATACTCTGCTACATGGTAAGAAACCTACAATCAAATATCTTCGTTTATTTGGCTCTGAAGCCTGGGTATTGGTTCCAAAGAAATACAGACACAAGAATAGCCCAAAGTCAAGGAAACTTATGTTTATTGGTTTTCAACCTGCTGCAAAATCCTGGCGTTTTTGTGATAATCATGGGAAAGTTTATATTAGCAGATCTGCAACGTTTTGTGAGCAGAGAAACTGGGAACATCTACATGCAAACAATGAAGTGTTTTTGCCAAGCATTTGTCCCCACACTGAGTCTGCTGAGGAAGATTCCAGTGATGGAGGGGAGTTGACATCATTGCATGATGGAAAGGTTGATGAGGAGCCAGTGTTACTCAGAAAGTATACAAGATCCAATTTTGGAGTGCCACCTGAAAGGTTTGTTGTAAATTTTGTATCCCATGAGCCACAGTGTTATGAAGATGTACTGCAGATGCCTGGAGAAGAAAGGAAGCAGTGGATGATGGCCATGAAAAAAGAGTATGAATCTCTGAAGGAACATAAGGTATTTACTTCAGTGATGTTACCAGAAGGACAAAAACCTGTTGGATGCAGGTGGATATATAAAATTAAGAAGTCAAATGACAATAATATAACCTGCAAAGCAAGGCTTGTGGCACAAGGGTTCTCACAAGAGAAATATGTGAATTTCACAGATGTTTATTCCCCTACAGTGAAGGCTGAAACATTTAGAATGGTCTTGGCAATTGCAGCGTCAAGAAAAAATGCCAAATGCATCATTTTGATGTGGAGACAGCATATTTGAATGCAAGTTTAAAGGAAGAGGTCTACATGAAACAAGTCCCTGGATATGAACTTAAAAATCCACAACTTGTTCTGAAGTTGAACAAAGCCTTGTATGGTCTCCGGCAATCAGGACTGGCATGGAATAGACATTTGCATGAGAAATTGACTAAAATAGATTTTTCTCAAAGTAGGGCAGATCCTTGCTTATACACAAAGGGTTCTTTGATATTGATTGTTTTTGTTGATGATTTATGTTTAATGGTTCCCGATATCTCACATGTGAAGTGGTTTATGTCTTTATTAGGCAAAGAAGTAAAAATGAAGCATCTTGGTGAGATACAACATTATTTAGGGGTTGATGTCACAACCGATCCTGAAGGTAATTTCTATCTGTGTCAAAGTGACAAGATAGAGCAGCTAATACAGAAGTGTAAGATGGGAGACTGCAACATAGTCTCTACACCTATGGAAGTGGGGTTCAACAGAGACCCAGATGATGGGGATTTTGGAAATGTTGAACTATACCAATCTGTATTGGGCTCACTAATGTATTTGTGTTCATGGTCTAGGCCTGATATTGCAGCAACTATCAACATATTAAGCCAATATGCTGCAAAGCCATTGATGAAGCATTGGAAAGGTATAAAGCGTGTTTTGAGATACCTTAAAGGAACAATGGGTAGGATAGCGGTTATCAAGATGTCCGTTTTACCAAAGCTGCTCTTCTTATTCCAATGCTTACCCGTGTTATCCAATTTTAAGATCTTGTCCGACCTAGAGAAGCATATTCGTATATTCATTTGGCAAAAGAAAAAAGCTAGAATTAAAAATACTTATCTACAAGACAGGACTACCTCTGGAGGTTTTGCATTGCCTAATTTGTTCCTGTACTATAGAGCAGCAGCACTGACATGGATACGTGATTGGATTTCTATGACAAACCAAAGAATTTTAGGCTTGGAAGGTCATGATCTAGACAAAGGGTGGCACCATTATTTATGGTATAGAGGTAATATTCCATCCCTGTTTAAAAGACATTGGATACGGAATGCCCTAATTAAAAATTGGTTGTCTGTTAAAGACTTATTTTACCCCAAGGCTCCTAAATGGTAATCTCCAATGGAAGCAATTAGAGGACCAGGCTCAAAGGTAGTTAGTAACACTTTAACATACCAACAACTTCTGTATGAGGACCAAACTCTAAAACCCCCAAATCAGTTATCCCTTGAAGGGGTAAACATAGACTGGTGGACTTATCAACAAATATACTCGCATTATAAGTTAGTGCAGAAGGAAAGTGGATTTATGGTAAAGGACAATGTCTTTGATAAAATACTGTCAGCAGGTGAGAGGAAACTGTTGAGTAAGTTTTATAATATGCTGTTACTTGAAAGAACAAGTGACTCACAGGTTAAAGAATGTATGATAAGATGGGCGGAAAACTGTGGACACTCCATCCACTTAGATAAATGGTATATGTTATGGCAAACGATTAAGATGTTCAAATCCACCTCATATAAAGAGAATTGCTATAAAATGTTTTACAGATGGCATCTTAGTCATAGATTATCCAAGATGTACAACTGTTCACCCGTATGCTAGAAGTGCGAGCAAGAAATCGGCTCCTTCTATCATATGTGGTGGACTTGTAAAAAAGCCCAACTATTCTGGGAAATGGTTAAGAACTTACTAGACATACTGTGGGAGGTTAGGTTAAAACATACACCAGAACTATTCTTGTTAAATATTATAGATACTGAAGTAACATATGATCAAAAATATGTAACTAATTATATAATAGTAACAGCCAGAATTTTGTATGCCCAACTTTGGAAGAACTCTGCAACACCTTCAAAAGATGACTTGAAAGGAAAACTATACTCGGCTATTGAAATGGACAGAATCTCCGGCCACCTGGAAGGAGAAGATGAAGAAGTTTTGTCAAGAAGATGGCAAGAGCTAATATCTGCGTTAAAAACCTTATAAAGGATGTTTGTGCTCTGAGATTGTTATCAATGTAAAGCGATCCTCTTTTCTTTTTTCTTTTCTTTTTTTTAACAATAAACAAATAAATAAATAAATAAAAAAGAGATACCTTAAAGGAACAATGCATGAAAGGTTGAAAATATCCATATGTGATAATCTTGATTTAATTAGCTATGCAGATGCTGAAAGGGGTTCAAGTCCAGAAAGGAGGTCATTGTCTGGATATGCCATTTTCTTAGGTAACTCATTAATTGTATGGAAAGCCCGAAGACAAAGGTACATTTCATGCTCTACTACTGAGGCAGAGTATGGGACTGTGAGTGACTTGTGTTGTGAGTTAACCTGGGTGGTGCAGTTGTTAAAGGATGTAAATGTAAATGTTAAACTACCAGTCAAAGTGTATAATGATTCTTTTTCATGTATCCAATTAACACAGAATCAGAAGGTCGGATCCAAAAGCAAGCACATTGGGATCCGTTACCAGAATGTCAAGGACTGCATAGAACAACATTTGATTGTATTAGAATACTGTACTAGTGTCGACAATTATGCTGATATATTTACAAAGCCTTTATATAAAGATAAACATGTATGTTTTAAGAAAGGGCTAGGTGTTGAAATCTGTTAAATATAGGAGGGGTGTCAAGATATGTAAAAGTTGATAAAATATATGTTATGTATATTTAACAGATAGTGGAAAGAGAGTTGTAAAATGGAGGCAGTTAGATTCTGCAGTCTCATGATGTTAATCCACAAGTGTAAGAGATAAGTAATCACAGGCATGTTACGTGATGAAGCACAGGTGGAAGAATTTATAACATCATGGTTGCATCAGATTGCATCAGATGGTAATTAGTGATGACTCATATCTGATGGGTGCTGAACTGTATAAAAGCACTAGCTTGCCATATGTTAGGTGGGTCTGTCTATGGTGAGAGACAGAACCCCACACTCTGTTGTTTGTATATATTGCTTGGATGTTATGCTGTGTATATAATTTTCATGTATATATGAATATATGAGTTTTTAGTCTACCCATTGTCATTGTCTTCCGTTAACCTAACTCTGCAAAACTTTATATCAATACTGACATTTTATCTGCACGCTACTGCTGCACTGCTCTGTGCCAAACACATTTAAATATTATATTTTTTGCTTAAATCCTGATAAAGAGTGCTATCCCATGACATCAAAAAAGCTTCTTTGTTCCTGAAAAGCCACCTGTAAAAATCGTGCCCTCGTAGGCAGCCAGCTTTTCTGGGGGGGGAAAAAACCTCAACCATGCCCCCTGCAACAATCTCTGGGGGTTTTCTTTTTTGTGTCAGTTAGGAGGCACCTTTTGAAACAAGTCAGTGAAGATGGGGACCCCAAAAGCCACTTTTTACCTACTTATTTCCCATGAACAGAGTCAGTTTGCTTTTATGTTGTTGTTGTTGTTATTATTATTTAACCACAAAGCTATCTACGCTGGATTTTATATTACCAATCTCTATTTATTATTATTATTATTATTATTATTATTATTATTATTATTATTATTATTATTATTATTATTATTATTATTATTATTATTAACCACACAGCTAGCTACGCTGGATTTTGTAATACAAATCACTAGTCAAACTCTTCCCAAGCATTTAGGACCATGTGATGTATCCGTGAATTATGCGAGCAGATCCCAGTAGGGTGGTTTTCTGCAGCTGACCAATGGTGACTGTGAACTCCAATTTCTTCTAAGTACTTGCTTAGCTCTTTAGGCACCACACCCAGCATGCCAGTTACCACTGGGACCACCTGTACCAATTTATGCCAGAGTGTCTGAAGTTCAATTTTCAGATCCTGATATCAGGCAATTTTTTCAAGTTGTTTCTTGGTGACTCTAATATCACCTGGTATAGCAACATCAATGATCCACACTTTTTTCTTCTCCACAATCGTAATATCCAGGGTATTGTGCTCCAAAACTCTGTCTGTCTGTATTCGGAAGTCCCAAAGTAATTTTGCATGCTCATTTTCTGTCACTTTTTCAGGCTTATGATCCCACCAGTTCTTTGCTACAGGATTATTATTATTATTATTATTATTATTATTATTATTATTATTATTATTATTATTATTATTATTATTATTATTATTATTAACTTGAAATCCAGCATTTCCTCATGCAGCCCTGTGATATTATGGACATGGATTCAGCATACAGCTCATGTTGCTGTTAAAGTGCACAAATTCCCTGAATCCCAAGTTTGGCTAAACTACAGAAGTTGGAGTTAACAATGGACCCCTTTGTACCAACTCTGTGCTTCTTTGATGTTAAGATGCAAAACTTAGAGTCCCAGTTGGAACCCACAGAATGAAGTTTGATGAATCACAACTTGTCAACAAGATAATATTTACTCCATGTTTTAGATTCCACATTGGTAAATAACTGACATCCCAGCTAACTCTAAACTAAAGGAGAGAACATTACAATTCTCTTCCTTGACCATTTATTGGTCCAACATTTTTGGTCCAACTGTCCAACCATTGGAATGGACCTCTGGAGAGAGCTTGGTTCCTTTCTGCACCAGTCTCAGGAGACGTTGAGACCTACCTGCAGCCTATCGGTGATGCAAATTAACATTTTGGCTTCTCTCTGAAAAATCTTGCAGCAGTTCTGATTTCAGCTGACATTTCATACTAGGGAAACCAGGATTCACTAGTGTAAGACAGTTCTATTTTGTCCCCTGATGAAACAAAATGCATTTATCATTAAAATGCCCGACATCTGCTGGATGCCAGAAGAAAAAGAAACAAGTTATGAAAGGAAGAATCCCTGGGGTCTATGTTGGAGAAAACTGCTAGGGGTAAAAAGTACAGTAAAAAGCTGTGCATGCCGTGAAAAAATCATAACTTTAAAGCACAGCTCTTTCCTTCTCCTCTGAGTTTCAAAGAATGAAATAAAATGTAATCAAAGAGACATGCATGGGTAACAATTAAAAATGGTCTAAGGAAAAAAAAAGAAATTCAATTTACAGCACAATCCACAACTTGTCTGCTCAGACAAGTCAGTGCTACTGACTTAAGTGCCACTGCTTGCTTTCATGGTTCTTCAGGCTTCCAGGGCAATCTTTTACCTGCCTACTAGGAAGTAAATCCCACTGGATTCAGCAGGACATACTCCCAATGTACGAATGTCACTGTTTGCAGCCATAGGCTTCTTTTGCTGAACTGAGTACCTAATGCGATCTCACAAGCTGTTTGTTGGGATTAAAAAGAACTCTTGTTTCTTCCTAACATATACACTTACATGGTTGGGAATAACCACAGACAACTCACAAGAGCCTGAGCAAAGCAGCCGGAAGCTTAAGTTTGAGTTTTCTTTGTAACCTTGCACGTTGTTTGCAATTTATGTGTCTGGGAGGGACTTTTCTTGGATGGAGTGAACATACATCAGTCTAACACTACACATTAGAAATGGGCGCGACTCAAAAAAATGGTGTTTCGTTTGTCGTTTGGTCGTTTAGGGGTCCGTTTCAGTTCATTTTCGTTTTCATGACTTTTTTGCAAAAATTTCATTTTCGTTAGGTAACAAAATGAAAAAACAAAAACAAAAACGAAAAATTGCTGTTTCGTTAGCATTATTTTTAGTTCAATGCATCTGCTGCAACGAAAACGAAAAACACGGCAAATTTGGTCATTTCGTTTTCGTTTTCGTTTCATTTTTAATTTTTTTGTTTCATTTTCATTGCGTAACGAAACAAAAAAATGAAAACAAAAACGAAAAATTGCTTGTTTCCTGCCCATCTCTACTACACATTAGTTCCTGTCAGCCTTTGAGAATGTCTATGCTTTGCCCCCACACACACACCGGAATAACCACGCGAGACTGGGTGTTGGGTATAAACTTCAGGCCACACTTTATTAATAACCACAATATTAAACACAACTTAAACCAGGGGCCTGTTGTAGTGCGGCTTCAAGTTGGAACATCGGGGTCTCCCGGGACCCCACCAACTGGAAGTCATAGAGGGTGAGTGAATAGCTCCGATGGTGCCCTGTCCCTGGACAGAGCATCCTCGGCCAGCAATTCCCATTCCCCCAACTGGTCTGTTCAGGCCCGTCTTTTGTGCCTGCCAGGCTGGTGGGCCCTCCAGGTGCATCCCCCCCCCCCCCGGTGTTGTGATCTCAGATCCACAACGCCGTGGGGTTGGACGGTCCTACAGGGAATTTGAGATCTTACTCACCTACTGCCTATTCGTACTCCGCACTACCGCCCGTGTGGCCATTATCCCATGCCTACCAAAAGCCCACCATGCCTCATCAGTATGGGATAGCCAAAAAATCCTCAGGCACCAGAGCCAATTATGTGCCCGAGTAAAAAATTCCTATCCGGCCCTGAAGCGACCAGTTAGACACATACTACTGCTTAAAAGTGGCGGGTGGGTGGGAAAAGTTGGCTGACAAAGAGGCCGAGACCACGTTGTCCAGCCCCTTATAAGGGCTCCACTCTCGCGTCATCTCACGAGACCCAGGTAGGTCTCGCATGTGTTCCGGTCGGGGGGGGGGCAAAGGGGCTCTACTGTGCGAAGTCATGCCGTGGAGCCAGACATTCTAGAGCTCTGTGTGGAATGAATTTGGGGTATACTGAAGATCAGAATTGTAATTAAGATATGACATCCAGGTTTTCACCCAGAGTCAGGTCTGAAAGTCTGATGCTTGAAGCCTTCATAAGAGTCCTGTCAACCTTTATAGTTTTCAAGAAAATATTTAACTATAAATTGTCACATCTGGCACCTACCCCCTAAAAGGGTTAATTCCAGTACACAACTAGGAATTGCAAGGGAAATGTGAACTACCAAAAGAACTATGAATATAGGGAAGCAGAAGACAGCAATTTACACACCTGCTACACACACTGGATACCAACAACCCAGATGCCAAGGAGCATCAGGCGTCATGCAGCAGAAGCAGCCACAAAGAGAGAACAGTGAAAGAATGGCTAGGTGCAGACTGGCAAATGGCAATGCCCTGGATGAAAAATAATATGATATCTTGCATGAGTGTTTGGAAATGCCAAAAGGCTAATGATTGTTCAAAGCTATAATACTTTTTATTTCTAAGAACCTGGACATTTTAAGATATGTAGTGTGACTTTTTTTGCTACAACAGCCTGAATTTTTAGACTGTATGTTCCAAAATACATACAAAATGTTTCAAAATACATACAAAATACATAACTAGACTGTATGTATTTTGTATGTATTTTGAAACATGACTATAGCATTGATTTAATTATTGATATAAGTTACGTTTTGCTTTTGAATCTACTTCTGCAACTTCTCATAATTGGAAGACCTTTCTTTGACAGCAGTCATGCTGGCAGCCTTTCATAAGCTGCAAGAATGGCTTTCTGTTTAAGCATTTGTGCCTTCACATAGCTGTACGAAGTTACATGTTTTCAACAACTTTGAATTGTTATTATTTTGCTTATAAACCACAAAAGCAATGTGGAAAAAAAGCTTGTAGAAATAGGTAAGATGATGTTTCCTGCAATCATTTCAGCCATGGAGCAACTTATTTTACCTTGATACTCAGATGAACTGATATAAGAGGAAATTGTTTTCTTTTTACATACAAGCATTCAGTCTTTCAAGGATAAATGCCAGCTATGATGGACACAGGTTTCTGATTTTTCTTTTCCGCTAGGGGCCTATAAGTTCTAAAGTATTTTAGAAAGGTTCCTCAGACTTTCTGACCTGACACAAGGGTGTTGAAATCTATAGGGTGCAAGCATTAGAAATTCAACACCACCAGGTGTTCATGCCAAGCAGGATGAAACACAAAAAGGAGGCTCAGTGCATAATCAACATATCTGTTGCACGCACATACCCAAATATTCCTCCCCATTCTTCTCCCCATGTCTGCCAGTCTGATGTGACCACAACTTGATTAATAGGGCAGCAAAACCCCAGGCATCAACATTGCTACTTGCAGCTGAGTCAAAGTTTTCACATGCCCTCATGTCTGTAAAACTGGAAGGAGGCAGCAGATTTTTTAAAAAAATGGAGAGAACAAGAAATGTATTCATGGTAGTGGGGAGACAGTTGAGGGAATGAAACAGGAGTAAGAAATGATTATTATTTCTTTAAAAACCAGCTTTCCCTGGTTCTAATGGCAGCAGCAATCAGCTATCCAATGAGCCATCACTCTCCTCAGGGTCTCTGCTTGAATTTCATTGTGTGTATTACTCATACAGAAGATGCCCACAGCCAGCAACATTTCTAGGATTATAAAGTCTTTTGATGTAGCATTTTGAAACTGTGGTATTAGTAATGGTGGCCTGCCAGGGTTTGGACTGCTGCAAGAGTGGCAGGAATGCCTGTTAAAAGGAGAATCTGAATAAGGAGATGGTGCTGCCACAGCTATCATTAATCTAGTGAAGCTCACCCAAAATCATTTAAATAATAATAATAATCTGCTCCCCCCCCCAAGAATATTGGAGTAAATGCTGTTTGACATATGTTTTAGATGCTGTCAAGGAGAGGTGGTGTCTTTGACTCGAGAGGTAAAATGTTGTGATACACTCTGCAGGTAAGATTTGGTAAAGACCCTCAGTACTGAGGCTGAAGACACTGGTAAAACAATTCAGTATGATTAGAAAGATCGGACACAGAATTACAACCAACAAATCAATTCCTCAGTTCATCACATATGGGGGATTCATGGTTTGTCAAGACTGACTAGCCACAAACCATGACGAACCACCATTTTGGCGATTCATTCTAATCTCTGCTTAGGATAGATCTGATGTACAAGGAAAGCCACTGTGGTTATTTTTAGATTATTTTTACCCCAACCTTTCTCATTGGAAAAGGACCCAAGGTAGCTTACAGTAATGAGGGATAATATACAGATCCATTGTGGGCCTTTAGTTCCTTTGACTTGATAATTGGTATCACATGTAACATTTCTCTGAGACATCAGTGCTTGCTCATTTTGTGTCTTCTATGTTTCCCAAGTCACCCTGTGTGCATCTGTGGTTTAATTAATGCGTATGTGTGTACATTTAGGAAAGAATGGCAAAGCTGTTCTGAGATTTCTGACATTGCTGAACTATCAAATATGTAACACAAGTGTATCCTTTCCAATTACAGTATCTTGGCTTATTCTTGGTTTTCACTGTTTTGAGCTAAATTATTATTGCCTTGTGGCACAATGGTTAAACTACTGTGCTTCAGCTATAACTGTGCTCACAGCCTGGGGTTCAATTCCAGCTATCAGGCTCAAGGTTCACTCATCCTTCCAAGGTTGGTAAAATGAGTGCCCAGTTCTTGTGGGAGGGGGGAAGGCAATGTGTAGCCTGCATAATTAAAATTGTAAACCACCCACTGAGTGCTTTAAGTGCTTTGAAGAGGTATATAAGCAGCACAGTTCTGCTTTTGCTATTTTAAATTGTTACTTTTAAAGAGCTTTAATTTTAATGGCATTTTAATTATATGTGAATTTGATTCTGTTTTAATTGTGTTCTTACTGTGTTCTAATCTTCTATTAATTGTTGTTTTGTAAGCTTTCTTGAATCCCATTTCTGGAAGAAAGATGACGTGTAAATGAAATGAGAAGAACTAACTCACTGCCAGGATTAGGGCTGCATGACTAAGCAAATGTGGAGCCTCTTTGCAGAATCAAGCCGTACTCAGGCTGAGGCAATCAGGGAATGAAGCTGGCGGGCCTGCTACTGCCATAGAGCTAGCAGCCAGCACTCCCTGTTCCTTGCCTCAGCAATGTGAGTCCTCTGGACTCCTGAAGCTTTGGCCTGGTTACTTTGAACTTTCCTGGAACTCTGTTGCTCTGTATGTTTTCCTGTTTGGCACCCCCTTCCCTGTTGGACTGTTTGGTGTGGATCTTGAACCTGGATTGGCTGACTACCATCTCTATGAATCTTGAACCTGGACTGGCTGACCATGCTGTCTGTCTCAACCCCATCTGGCTTCTGGGATCACCCTGGTCCTGGCCTCCTTGCTGATATCCTAGCTGCCGCCCATGCCCCGGCTGTTACACTACCTAAGAGTCAAGGATTGCCATGAATTAAGAAAATTTTGTTGACATTATCTGTTGCATACTTATATATTTTTAAAAAAATCTTTTGTCAATTTGCATCTAAAAGGTATAACTTTCTGCATAACATGCAACAGGATATTAGCTGAAAAGTATGTTCAGACTCTGAAGCTGGCTTTGACAGCAGTAGGAAATAGAGATGGGCACGAAACGGAAATATAGTGTTTCATTTTGTTTTGTTTCTTTAGTATTTTTGGTTCATTTTGTTTCATTAGTAATGAATTTTAAAGTAGTTTTGTAAGGAAATTAAATGAAACAAAATGCTATGTTCCCCTGGGTCCTAGAGGCACCAAAATAGCAGGGTGCTTCTTTGGACTGTTCCCTGTAAGGCCCCAAAATTAGGAGAGCATTGGGTTTCAGGGAGTTATTAAACTCCAAGAGGGTCCCCCTCAGATAAAATCATTTCTAATTGAGTCAGAAGCCGCTAATCACTTACCCACACATGCAGGGGGGTGTATTATCGGCTTAGTTCTGAACTTCTGACTCAATTACAACATTTTTTTCCTAGGGCGATCCCTTTGGAGTTTAATAACTCAGACCCCTGAAACCCAAACATCTCCAAATTGCAGGGGCTTACAGGGAAGATCTTGAGGAATTTTGGCCCCTCTAGGATTGCATTGTTTTGTTCCTAGAGGAATAAAAATTGTGTTTCATTTCATTTTGTAATAATACACACTCTACCATTTTGTTTCATAATGAAACAATTTGTCACATAAAGAAATGACAAAACAGTGTTTTGTTTTCCATTTTGTGCCCATCTCTAGTAGGAAGTGCACAATTTCAGCTTGGGTCCCTCCAGGGAGAAAGGCGGCATAAAAATAAAGTTGTTGTTGTTGTTGTTGTTGTTGTTGTTGTTGTTGTTGTTGTTGTTGTTGTTGTTGTTGTTGTTGTTGTTGTTGTTGTTGTTGTTATTATTATTATTATTATTATTATTATTAAGAGCAGAGGCATTGATCTATAGTTGTGGTTCTAACAAGATAAATAAAATACAGTGCTTGTTCAGTCAGTGCAATATAATAATTTTCCTGAGTAGAAGAAAATGTTTGCTACCTGGTTTTGGATCACTGCTTTTCATGCTATTGAATCCAACACAGTTTAATTGTTTATATTCAGGAAGAGGTCCTATCTTTATGATCTGGCATTATTGGTAATACTTGAACCATTTTGTTCCATCTGTCAGCCACATGTGGGTTTGGAGGATGGAAATATTGGTTTTTTAAAAAAAGCACAGGGCTTTTAAAAAATAAACTTTTTTTCCCGTCCCCCAAGCCCCACCTGCCATCTGATCAGTGCTGGGGTGGGGAATTTTTTTTTAAAAGCCCAGGGCTTTTAAAAAAATACTTTCCCCCTCCCCCAAGTCCCACCTGCCAGCTGATAGGCGCTGGGGTGGGGTGGGGGGAAATAACCCCCCACTCCAGTGCAGATCAACTGGCAGGCAGGGCTTGGGAAGGGAAAAAGTTTTTTTTAACCCTCAGGCTTTTTAAACTCCTCCCAAGCCAAGTGTGCTGGGAGACAGCAAGCTTGCAGGGGGAGAAGCCCTGCTGCTGCTACCACTGCTGAAGAGCCCAGGTGGAAGTGGGTGAGTGCGGGTGGCAAGGGGCCCTGGCACCACCACCAAAGAGCCTGGGATGGAGAGGGCGAGCATGCTTGGCAAGAGACCCTGCCACCACCGCCAAAGAGTGTGTGCTTGCCAGGAGGAGGAGGAGGAGGAGGAGGAGGAGGAGGAGGAGGAGGAGGAGGAGGAGGAGGAGGAGGAGGAGGAGGAGGGCTGCCCGGGAAGGGGCCTCGGCGGCTTCTGGGGCCACTTTCCAGCCCCCCCCCCACAAACCATTTTGTTAGTGTTTCATTTCGTATGATTTTTTTTGAAAAAATTCATATCAAATAAAACGAAAAAATGTGGAGGGATGAAACAAAATGAAATGAAACATAATTTTCCATTTTGTGCTCCTCCCTAGAATGAAGCTTTTTATCTTGCCAACAAGAGTGTCTATAGACTAGTGAGCCTTCTGGTTGTTCACAGAAGCCTCCCCAACTCTTAATCTTCATTCAAACAACTATACTTTAATAAGTTTTAGAGCGGATGCCATTTTCCTAGACATCTTACATATCAACAGGGTCAGTTCTTCTCTGTGGCCAGAAGATATTCAAGGCAGATAGCAGTTGAAGATATTCCATATTCAGGGGCAGCTTGCTGTTGTTTGAATATACCTTTTGAAAATTTTTATGGGACATTGGTTGTTACGAGTTCCCAACTGCTCCAATCTTGACCTTTTTATTCGTGCTGCTGATTAATATTCAGTAGTGAACACAAGGTAATATTGGCCACCCTCCTCTTTCTCTGCGTTTATCAAATTCTTGATTCAAAGCAGATGCAACTACACTGCTCACATTGAATGTGATTGTTCTTATTCCCATTTCTCTTTCAAAGCCTTGACAGTACTCCTGGCACGAAGTCAGAATATAAACTGGGGGCTCAGAAGAGCTTCACCTACTGCTGTTGTTTAACTTAACAGCTGCCCGACAGCAACCATCTCCTTGAAGAGAAAGCAATTTCCTCTGTGCAGTTCAAGAACAATGGACGCCACTGGGGAAGGCTCTGACACTGGATGACACAACCCCAGCAAGAAAGCGTCTTCAAAGTCAATAATTTAACAATGGGGGAAAAATAAACATTTTAAATGCCACATTACAAATTGAGAGAGCTTCCCACCTCTGTCAGCCTACAGCTTTCTTTGATAGGGGATCTTATTTAAAGTAAGGATTCGGCAAACTGAAACACAGGCCCAAAGGCTTGCTCCTTTAAATCTGCATGTACCCTCTGAAACAGCAGAAGAGAGCATGGCTCTGTTACTTCATGTCAGGGATCATTTAACAGTAGTATGGATTACAGTAATACCTCGGATAACGATTGCCCCAGATAACGAATTTTTCAGATAATGACACATTATTTTCAAGCCCCCCCCACAGCCCACAGCCCCCAGCCTCCCTCCTCATTTACTCTTACTGGTTCCTGGCAGCGGCAGCAGCAGAGGTGTGGGCAAGATGGCAGAGGAGGCAGTGGCAGTAGAGGCAGCAAAGGTGGGTGTCCAGGGGGAAGAAGCACCAGAGGCGTGCTGCTCAGCTCGGGTTTGCCTGGTGCCTGAACACCCAGCGGTGGCAGCAATGACGGAAATGAGGCGGGGGCAGGTGGAGGAAGCGCCAGAGGCATGCAGCTTCGCCCGGGTGTGCCTGCCGCCTGAACACCCAGCAGTGGTGGTGGCGACGGAAGTGAGGCGGGGGCAGGCGGAGGAAACGCCAGAGGCATGCAGCTTTGCATGGGTTTGCCAGCCACCCAGGGGCCCAGCAGCAGTGGTGGCAAAGGAGGAGAGGTGGGGGCTCTGGGGAGGATGGTGGGAGGCAGCGCCCATGGCAGGGGTGGGCAAGGAGAGGGAGGAGTGCACGTTGAAAGTGCACTTTGTAAAGAGGTCTCATGGAAAAAAGGCTTTTTTGGGGGCCTTTTTTCGGACCTCGGAACATATTAAAATGGTTTCCCATTCATTTCAATGGGAAACCATGTTTCGGATAACGATTGTTTCGGATAGTGATTTGCCTCGGAGAACGAATTAAAATCGCTAACCGAGGTACCACTGTACTGTGTTTTCACACAGAGTCAGACAATAGTAATGTATTATTTTATCTCCTACATACTTTTTTGTTTGTTTCTTTTTTAGGAATTATTCCCATCATTAAATTCCCTGTTTTTTTTCTTCCCCTCTCTGAGCTCTGTTCAGATCTGTGCCTGAATGTTATAGGTGTTGACAGATTTATTCAGTTTGATCCAGCTTTAGGTACAAACAAGATAAATGGCTGGTGGACTTCTCTTTACTCTCTGGCCTTCGAAATACATTGTACAAAGATGCAAAGTAGACACTGAGTGCATGATTAAAAGATGACAGCTTTTCTTTTTCGTCTCCCAGCACCATGATTTCTTCAGAGCTTGCATGGCTAAACAGATTATTTATTTATTTATTTATTTATTTATTTATTTATTTATTTATTCACTCACTCACTCACTCACTCACTCATTTTCACTTATAGCTTTAATTTATATACCTCAAAGGGGAGGGGAGCTTACAGCAGGCCAGTCAGAGATGTTATCACTTCATGGAACAGCACTTCTAAACTGTCTCATCTTGTTAAGAATACTTCAGAGAAGACCATGACTTGTGTCCCCTTCAAATAACCTTACCTACCTTGGCCATTGTTTCAAAACATGATTGCGCAGTGAGCAGACTCCAGCAGAGTACTGCTCCTAGTCTTAAGTCCCTCATCTTGCGGGTTGGCAACCTACAATCTGAATGCCACACTGAAAGTAGCTGTGTGAGTCACAAACAGCAGTAACATTCAGAGTTCTTTAATACCTTTAATGGAACTTTTTTAGTTCTAAAGAGCTCTGTGTGATACCAAATTTACGGGATTCAGGAAGAATCCAAAGTCAAGCCAGGCAGATTGTGTTGCGACATGGGTACTACAGATCCGGTGTAGAAAAATGGTGTTGAGATGGTTCCCCCACATTGATCATATTCAAATTTGTTAACAGAGAAAAACTGAATTATGTATAGAAAAGCTGTTTGCTCTCCCTCCTCAGTTAAAAGGATAAGCATAGGTTGGGGGTGGAGGAGGTATGAAAAAAAGACAGACTGGGAGTTCAGAGTAATATAAGCCAAAGAAACAAACAATTCACAAACAATAAGAGAACAAATTAGCCCAGAATGCAGGCTAGGGTTGTTTTTTGCTTTCTTTTCTTAATTTCTCTCATCAGAGCAGAACAGAAAAGCAATTTCATTCAGGGAGAAACTGGGGCAGGGGGAAACAAACACACACTGAAGACCACCCTGCCTTGATTGAGGGCTTTCAGATATTAATGGATGTGAGATGGCTTGCAGAGTTATCAGAATCCCACATGCGGAGGGGGGGTAGTTTGATTTCTCAGACAATCAGATATATGTCTATCTTGGCCCCCTGTTGTGATACAGCCTCTATAAACCATATATGACAGGGTGTTCTTGGATGTAAGCTCTCCATGTGTGTATTTTCCTTGATTTGTTCCTTTGTTTTTTTAAAAACCATCACTTATCAGAATGCTTCTCTAGGGGGTGTTTTTTTTTAAAGAATCCCCCAATGTGTGCATTTATGTCTCTCTCTCTCTCTCTCTCTCTCTCTCTCTCTCTCTCTCTCTCTCTCTCTCTCTCTCTCTCTCTCTCTCTCTCTCTCTGTGTGTGTGTGTGTGTGTGTGTGTGTGTGTGTGTGTGTGTGTGTGTGTGTGTGTGTGTGTGAATAGAACTGGTAGAGCAGCTTAGGGTGTATATTTTGATCCTTATTCCATTTCTTCCATAATCCTATCTGATGGTCCAGAGACTGCTTATTTGTTTGGTTGCCATATTTTCCCTCTTAGGGGACCCAAGATGGCTCAAAACAGTCATGCAAGATATAACTATTAAGAGGCACTGAATAAGAATGGGAAAATGAAGGTTGCTTGATTCCCCAGGTTTCTAGACCATCCATGGAGCACAAAAACAAGGTGTTCTAATGCTGGTAGCATCAGATGGGTATTATTATTTTCCACAAAAGTTCAGCAGAGGGGTTGAATGATCCCTGAAGCTTTCACAAGACAACGCTCCCTTTTCTAAAATGTAGCACTGGAATATGGGCAGAAAAACTTCACCTTCCAGCTGTTTTGGACCAAAACTCCCACAGTCCTTTATTACTTGCAATATAAGCTTGGAATTCTGTGAGTTGCAGTCTAAGACCTCTAGAGGGCCAACGGTTCTTCACTGCTGCACTAGAGCAGTGATGGCAAACCTTTTAGAGGCCAAGTGCCCAAACTGCTATTCATAACCCACTAATATTTTGCAAAGTGTCAATACAGCAATTTAACCTGAATACAGGTGGCTGTGAAGGGGCGATGTCAGGTGCCCACAGAAAGGGCTCTGAGTGCCACCTTTGGCACCTGTGCCACAGGTTCACCAACACTGCACTAGAGGATAAACTTTTGACTGTACACCAATCAGGCAGCCTGAATACTTTATGCTAGAGAAGGACGTCAAGCTAACTGATGGCTAACCTCTTCTGAGGGATGAGGGAGTAGTATGTTCAGTTTTCAGTCCTTGTTATCCATCTCTCTTTTACTTCCTAAACTCTTTCACAAATTCAAATGCAATTATCTTTTTGTATTAGACACTTTTCAGAAGCTTGGGGTGCATTTTCATTTAAAAAAATCTATATGAAAGTACATGTGAAATGGTAATGCATGGCATACCTTAGCAGACAGCAATGAACAACAGTGCACTTGAGTAGAATATATGGACCTGTGTGCGTGTTGTGTCGTTACAGTCGTGACCGACTCTACGTGACTCTATGTCCATAGAGTTTTCTTGGCAGGAGTACTGGAGTGGCTTGCCAGTTCCTACTCCAGGCACCTACAGCACCTGGTATTCCCTGGTGGTCTCCCATCCAAGTACTAACCAGGGCTGACCCTGCTTAGCTTCCGAAATCAAGCAAGATCAGATGTGCTTAGGGCATCTAGGCAGCTCATATGGACCTAATACTGTACATAAATTAGGAGTAATGCAGATGAAAATGAATATATGTGCAAAGGTAATTTAAAAAGTAAAGTAATGTAGAAATAGTGTGGAACAATTTAGAATTGATTGATGCCAAATGTTGACATTTTTGCATATGTCTACTTATAATTTATTTCATTTATAACCCGCCTTATGCCAATTCAAGGCTCCGAGGTGGCTTACAAGATGGCTTTTAACAATCAGTGCAACTCAAACCAAAATAAACTATGATAATAAACTGCAATTAAATATACACTAGTGGTAGAAAACCATTATTGTTAAATATTCACCATGTTTAATACCAAATCAGAGAGAGAGAGAGAGAGAGGGTGGGAGAGAGAGAGAGAGAGCACTATCTTTTAAAATCTTCTTTGTCTGCAGCCCATTCAATTGGTAAAATTCTATGCTATTGTAATTTGTAAATATAGAACTGTGGTTCTCAAACTTGGGTCCTCAGATATTCTTGGACTACAGCTCCCTGAAATCCTGGCCAGCACAGCTAGTGGTAAAAGCTTCTGGGAGTTTTAGTCCAAGAACATCTGGGACCCCATTTTTGAGAACCACCGATATAGAAGAACAGCTGACTTGATAGACAGGACGATGGCCTGTGAGTAGACACTAAGAAGACCTTCTCTCATGCCCTTACCAGATAAGTCTGGTCTGTAGGACCAACATAATGGCCTCTCTGGAAGATTTAAAAGGTCAAAGAAGCTCATACAGGAAGATTGGACACTCCCCTCTGCCTTGTGCGGAGGCGGGGCGTCTTTGCCGGCTGGCTGGGCGAGGCGCAATAGGCTACGTTAATTGCGTAGCCTATGCAGGAGAGCACACCTTTAAATGGTACCTGCATGCTCCCCTTAGCCTGCCCGTCGGTGAAGAATCTGGAGGGAGACGTGTCGGAGCTCTTACTAGACCGGCGTCGGAGCTCCTGATCGGATCAGCGGCGAGCAGGCTTGATCATCCTGGTGGGGGGGAGGTGCGGGGGGGCGGTATCCCTCAGCGAAGCTCACGAGAGCTTGCCAGTGGCTCTGGGGGTGGGGGGAGGCCAGCCGGGACGAAGGGAGCGGACTCCTTGGGACACTGGACCTGCGGCAGGAGCACTCCCGAGCCTCGCGGCAAGCCGCCTCGAACGGCGCAGCCTTCTGGCCACTATTGGCCGCACGGCCTTGTTGGCATGGGGGGGATCTGCCAGTGTGGTGCTGGGCCAGGCGTGGGGGTGCAGGCCTGTGGGCCTTTCGGGGGGCGACAAGCTATCTGTCACCCGGCTAACTCTTTGGGGCTGTCTCTTCCAGCGCGGCTCTTGGCTATTATCAGACAGCCGCATTGTATGGGGGCGGCCATTTTGATGGCCCGTTGCTTGTCCCTGTGAAGAGGCCCCCTGTCTCATCTGCTCCCATCCCACCCTTAGCCACCCACCATCGGTGCCTCCCCGCACCTGATACATTTATATTCTCAATCCCTCAAGCTTGGGGGCATTATTGTTATTGTCACTGGGCTCAGGCCCGCAGTAGCGACCTTAGGCCACCCGGTGGCCATTTTGTCTGGGCCTAGTTGTCTCCAGAATCCGGGCCCATCCAGGACTTAGGGGGGTTGTTCACGTGGTGCTGCACGCGGCCTGTGCTCGCACCCTACTTGGTGTCTATCCTCCCTGGGTATTTTGGGGGGTTTATACCTCATCCAATTAATTAAAAAAAAATTTCTCGCCATTGGTCCTTGTTATCCTCAATCCCGATCATGCCTCCCAAAAAGGCCCCTAATAAGGGCTAGGGCAAGGCTCCAGCTGAAAAGTGCCCCCCCCAACCTGATCCTGAGGTTTTCTCTTCTGATGATGATGAGTGGCCTCAGTTTGCGGCCGCGTGGGAGAAATTATCATGCTTGGAACATGAACATGCTAAACAAAAAGGGATGGCCTCTTCATATGGGGGAGGGTGCCACCCAAGGGAGGCCAAGGTGCGGAGTAAGTCAGGACTTAAGATCATGGGGGACCACGTGATGACGCGTATCTCTGTTCTTGAGGTGGCGCTGGCCGGATCTTCTGGGTAGGCCCCCTCGGATTCTCATCACAGGTTGGTGGAGGCTCCCTCATCATTGACGGTGGTGCCAGATCAAGGTGACTCCCTGGCTAGGCCAGCGCAAGATGGCACGGTGCCTCTGGAAGCAGAAGATCGGCAGCAACAGGCTTTGGACCTGTCCTTCACAGCGACTCCCACGAGCGGACCAGCGCCCCTTTGTGCTCGCCAACCGGTGCTGGGTGAGTCCGGTCCTGTTCTTATTCACACACCTACACAGGTCACCTGGCCCTGGCCAGCCACCACTGGCGAGTCGCATTCACAGGTTGAGGCAACATTCCTGGGACACCTACCCTTGCCGGTGCCCAGGCAGCTCACACGCATAGGGGCCCCTGTTTTGGCTGAGGCAGCTGCCCAAACTGAACCATTGTAACCTAATCTGGCCTCCACGACACGGGGAGCCATGCCTAGTGTGACTGCCACGGTGCCATCACTGCATCTACTGTGGCTCAGGCTGTTGATCCTACCCCTACTTCGTCAGGGACACTTGATCTGCCCGAGGGTGATGAATCTTTACTCTTGGGTGATCACCTTTCAGAAGCCATGGTGGAGAGGATCATCGCTGGCAAGTATATTGATATATTTGACCTATTGAATAGGAAAATCGACCCCAAAGAATTGGAAAAACTAGATGATAAAGAGAAGGAGTGGATACGTAAACGCAATCCAGACCGCTCTTGGAATAACTGGCTGAATGCCTTCGTCATATTCGCCGGGGTTTACTCACAGGCTCACCCCGAAAAGGGCTCTGTGCTGTTTCATTACCTAGATTTGATTATTTGTGCCCAGTAGAGATGGGCACGACTTGAAAAAAAATTTTTTTCGAGTTGTCGTTAGTCGGGCCGGTTCCGTTTCGGCTCGTTTCCGTTTTTCGCGAAAATTTGCAAAAATTAGTCGGTTCGTTTTTTTGTTTTTTTGTTATCGTTAGTACTGGTTTGGGGAGGGGGTAGCGGGCTCCTGGAGGGAGCTGCAGGAGTCAGCCAGAGCCACAAGTGACGGAATGGCAGACTCTTTGCACCCGCTGTGTCTCACGTACTTGCATGTAGTGCAATGCAAGTAGATCTGGCTTAGGGTTAAGACGGGTTAGCGGAACGGCTAGGGTTAGGATAGTTACGGGTGAGGTTAGGGTGAGTATTGGGGTGCACCTCTGGGTGCCTCTCTGACCCACTTAGAAGGACAGTGTACTGGCGTATGGGTTAGGCTTAGGGTTCGGGTTTGGGCTACGATTAGTGGGCTGTTTATGCCCGATTGGCACATCCCAGAAGTCTCTGTGGTCAACCTGGCCAAGTGGCCATGCGATTGGTGGAAAATTTGCATGGTCTACTCCCATGGGCGAGCCCATCATTGCAAATGTGCAGGTGTAAAAAAATAAAATAAAATAAAATAAAATAAAATCAACGGAGACTTTTTTTTGCAAGAAAAACCCACTGCTGCTACTGTAAAAATTCAAGCATTTAAAATAGCTAATTTTCGCATGTTTCTGTGGTGCTTTGGTGGGGTTTTGGGCAACGATTTCAAAAAAAAAATTGTGGTCGCCATTTTGGATCCCCCCCCCACCGCATGGCAAATGGATGCGCCCTCCCAGCCTGGTACAGTCAGCAAAACCTGGCCATGTGATTGGTGGAATGGCTCCAAAACTTTGCATGGTCCACTCCCATGGGCGAGCCCATCATTGCGAATGCGCAGGTGTAAAAAAATAAAATAAAATAAAATAAAATAAAATAAAATCAACGGAGACTTTTTTTGCAAGAAAAACCCACTGCTGCTACTGTAAAAATTCAAGCATTTAAAATAGCTAATTTTCGCATGTTTCTGTGGTGCTTTGGTGGCGTTTTGGGCAACGATTTCAAAAAAAATATTGCGGTCGCCATTTTGGATCCCCCGCACTGCATGGCAAATGGATGCGCCCTCCCAGCCTGGTACCAGCAGTGCAGCAGTAGCAATAGCCAAGGAGAGGGGGGCGGGGAAACCCCCCCCCCCCAATAAAAAACACCCTTCTGGCCTGGTAGGTGCCCTCAGACAGTTTTCGCCTACTTTTAGGGCCGGGAATCGGTTTTTTTTTAACTTTTAAAAACTTTTTTTCTGTGCCGCTTGGCATTGCGCGATGCAAGTAACGAGCACGACAAATCAGACCAAATTGTTCGTTCGTCGGTTCGAGCTCGAAGTCTGGCGGAGTAATTCCCATTTCCATTTCCGTAGAGTAATGGATACGAGTAACGGAAACGGAAACGGGAATACCGCTAAGTCGTGCCCATCTCTAGTGCTCACAGTGATTTCCCTAGCATGGCCTGGCTAATGTATGATGAAGGCTTTCGTCGCCAGATTGCCAAGGACCCCAGCCTGCGCTGGGACAGACCACATAACTATTTGTGGCTCAGGGTAATGAGTGCCCGTGCCAACGAGCGGTTCGATAGTGGCCACCCTGTTTTCCACTCTGGTGCTCCGTCCAGTCCCCGCGCTGTCGCGGGCCAGTCGGTTCAACCCCGGCTGGTCTGCTTTGACTACAACAGCAAGGGATCTTGTGGACGCCGACAGTGTAAATTCTGCCACTTGTGCTCCACCTGTGGGGCCAATCACCCGGCCTCAACGTGCCCACGTGGACGGCCAGGAGGGGACAGGGGAAAGGATCCTGGTGCAAAACGTAATACCCCAGGCCTGACTCAGCCTCCAAAAGGGACCTAGCCCGATCAAGGTCCTGGTCCTGAGGGCGTGGCTCTGTAGCTACCCTTACCAGAATGTGGCTCGTTAGCTGTATGAGGGATTCATGCACGGCTTCCGCATCCTGTCCTTGGGTGAGCGGATCCCGTACATGGCTAGGAACCTAAAATCAGTATTTGGCATGGAACACATTGTTCGTGAAAAGATTGCAACTGAATTGGCTGCAGGACGAATAGCAGGACCGTACGCCCACCCACCAACACCTCAATTCTGGGTATCCCCTTTAGGGGTCGTCCCTAAAAAGACACCGGGTGAATTCCGTCTCATTCACCATCTATCATACCTGGCAGGGGCCTCAGTTAACGATGGGATACCCCAGGAATTGGCCAGCGTCCGAAACACCTCCTTTGATGCGGCGGTGCGCATGGTCCGCAGCTGCGGCATTGGGGGTGAGATCAGCAAATGCGATGTTAAATCGGCCTTTCGCTTGCTGCCGGTCCACCCTGATGACTGTGAGCTGCTGGGCTTTGCATTTGAGGACTCATATTACATGGATAGGTCCATGCCGTTTGGTTGCTCAATCTCCTGTTCAGCTTTTGAGCGATTCAGCTCCTTTTTGGAATGGGCAGTCAGGCAGCTGACATCCGATTCTCATATCATCCATTATTTAGATGACTTTTTATTCGCTGGAGTGGCAGGTACTGGCCATTGTGCCAGCCTCATGGCCAAATTCAAGGGTATGGAAGAGGAATTAGGTTTGCCCCTCGCTGAAGATAAAACCGAGGGCCCGCCACTGTGTTGACATTCCTGGGGATCGAACTTGACACCGTTAACCCGGGTTGCTGATTGCCAGCCCCAAAATTTGTTGACCTCCGGGCGAGACTCATGGCCATGAGGGCTCGCAGGAAGGCCACCCTCCAGGAGTTACAGCAACTCATTGGGCACCTCAACTTTGCTTGCCGGGTGGTTGCACCCGGTCACCCGTTCCTGCGCAGATTGTGTGACAGTGTTGCTGGACTTCATAGTCCACACCACAGGCGCCACATCTCAGCAGAGATCAAGGAAGACGTCGAGTTATGGATTGAATTTTTGTCTAAATTTAATGGCGTCTGTTTTTGGCACAAAGAGGTCTTGGAGGGGGCCGACCTTCAGTTGCAGACTGATGCGTCTGGGGCTCTGGACTTTGGCCTCTTTTTTGGGGTCGTTGGTGCACAGGCTTGTGGGCCCTGGAGTGGCAGCACAGTGGACTTACATGTGACCTCACATTCCTTGAATTATTTCCGATTGTTGGAGCCATATTCCTTTGGGCGGACCACTGGGCTAATTGGGCTGTTAAATTTAAGTGCTACAACTTAGCAGTTGTGCACATTATTAACAACTTGACTTCCAAATCTAAAAGGGTTATGCGTTTGGTGAGGGCCCTTACTCTCAGGTACCTTCAATACAACATTTTATTCCGTGCTAGCCATGTGCTGGGGGTGCGGAATGAACTTGCTGACGCTCTGTCCCACCAACAGATGGAGCGGTTCAGAGCATTAACACCCTCCACCTGGAAGGATCCCGACCAACTCCCTTCAGAGGTATGGAGCCTTGGTGGGTAGAGGCCAACCGGGCTATGGGATTGGCATTGGCCCCCAGCACACGGCGTGCATATCCCGCTGCTTGTGCGGAGTATGCCCATTTTTGTGCGAGGGAGGGACTCCAGAGACTCTGGCCAGCATCAGCCGATCAGCTGGTGCGGTTTGCAGTGTACTTACATTTCCAAGGACTAGCATCCCGGACCATTCAGGGCAAATTTTAATGTGTTTTTAATGTATCGTATTTATTGCATCTACATGTTTTATTGTTCTAATTTTATTGTATTTTGATGTTTTAACTGTTTATTCTGATTGTGAGCCGCCCAGAGACCTTTGGGTAGTGGGCGGCATACAAGCTAAATAAATAAATAAATAAATAAATAAATAAATAAATTATCTGCCCTATTTTACTATGCTAAGGCTCAGGGTTTTGCCATTCCTGCATGTCAATTTAGGATCGCTAAAATGATCGAGGGCTGGTCCAGGGAGAGGGGTAAACCAGGCGACACCAGGACTCCCATATCACCCAACATGTTGTGTAGACTAGCCGCCACGTGGCACCAAGTTTGTGCAGATAGTTTTGAGGCGGCCCTATTTCATGCTGCTGATCTAGTGGCCTTTTTCACCATCCTGCATGTTAGCGAGCTATTGGCTAGTTCAAAAACTGACAACTTCGCTACGGCGTTATTGTGGACCGAGATGGGCTTAGACCCAGATCAAGTCATACTCCACATACGTAAATCAAAAACTGACCAACGGGGCAAGGGCACCATGGTGCACCTTCGTAGGTGCTCTATGGCCCAAATATGCCCCATAGTGGCATTGCATCAATATACCCGGCTGATTGGCACTTACTGGGTATACCTATTTCAGCATAAGGATGGGTCGCCTTTGACCCACTACCAATTCTGGCGGGTTTCTCTCAGGGCCTTACAGCTTGCTGGCATACAGGGGTGGCATTTTGGCACACACTCCTTCAGGATTGGTGCCGCTTCTACTGCAGCAGCTATTGGCATCGATTCAGCTGGCATCCAGCGAATCGGCCGATGGAGGTCGAAATGCTTTAAGGCATATGTTCACCCGTTAATGGACCGGTAGCACCGGGCCAGTCCCTTCTGCTTTGTCGTTACAGGTTCATCTGTGGAACAGCGTACCCAGATTGTTTTGTATGGCCACAGTTTTGTTTACTGGGCTGCCAAGTATGCCGCTCAATCCGGATGTGACCGCGATCTCGACCTGGGACAGTGGGCAGAGCTGGTTTGGACGGGAAGACGGGGATGTCCTGGAATGCGTTTCTAACAATGGCTCTCACTGACCCCCTCGACCCTCCACCTGCCATTGTTGTCATACATCTGGGAGGCAATGATTTGACCCATATGTTGGGCAAATCCCTCATTCTCAAGGTCGTCGATGACCTGAGAGTCTTTAAGCGTTATTGCCCTGATTCCCGAATTTTGTGGTCAGCGATCATCCCGCGATTGCAGTGGGGCCCTCATCATCATCCCCAACAAATGCATAAAGCCCGCAAGAGATTTAACAGGAAAATCACCTGGGTGGTCAAGTCCGAGATGGGTGATGTTATCTGGCACCCTAACATTACGGCTCGAGATAGTAACCTATTTCGCCCGGACGGTGTACATCTGTCTGACACGGGCATGGATATTTTTCTTCGCGATATTAAGGAGGGCCTGTGTGCTGAAGCTTTCGGCAGGTTGGGATAAGAGACAGCAGTGCGTCTCTTGGTGGTGGGTAGCGCAAATAAAATGTTAATGATACGTCCCTGACTTAATTAATTGCCTCAAGGTCCTGGCAGCCCTCAATTAAATTAGATTAGGATTTAGTTAGGGATCTAATTAACAACAACCCAATTATACTACAGAGGGTTGCCAACGTGTAATTAAACACCTTATAGGCCAGGCAAAAGTGGCTGGCCAAAGGGACCGAGTAAATACATTATTTCCATCGTAATATTGCGCTACCACACAGGCCCTCCTCAAGTTAAGGTTCTGTTATGGTTAAGTTTAAGGTTGGTTCCTGTGATCAATAAATTGTGGCCCATGTTAAACCAACTTAAATTGTGTTGCCTCTTTATTCCAGCCTAGACTGGCAATGGATGCTCCCCTCTGCCTTGTGCGGAGGCGGGGCATCTTTGCCGGCTGGCTGGGCGAGGTGCGATAGGCTACGTTAATTATGTAGCCTACACAGGGGACCGCGCCTTTAAATGGTACCTGCGCGCTCCCCTTAGCCTGCCCATCGGTGAAGAATCCCCCGCCCTCCCGCCACTGGTTTATTGTGCTGGTGATGCTTTGCTGGTCGCTTCGGGGCCAGATGGGAATTTTTGACTGCTACTCGAATTGGCTGTGAGTGGCAGTGTTTTTTCTCCCATCCCACCATAAACATATTGGCGTGGGGCTTCATAAATATCCCGGTCACAATTTGGCGGGTAGTGCAAATAAAATGTTAATGATATGGTCCATGACTGAATTAATTGCCTCAAGGTCCTGGCAGCCCTCAATTAAATTAGATTAGGATTTAGTTAGGGATCAAATTAACAAAACCCAATTATACTCCAGAGGGCTGCCAACGTGTAATTAAACACCTTATAGGCCAAGCAAAAGTGGCTGGCCAAAGGGACTGAGTAAATACATTATTTCCATCGTAATATTGTGCTACCACACAGATCCTCCTCAAGTTAAAGTTCTGTTATGGTTAAGTTTAAGGTTGGTTCCTGTGATCAATAAATTGTGGCCCATGTTAAACCAACTTAAAGTGTGTTTCCTCTTTATTCCAGCCTAGACTGGCAAAATCAAATAGCAAGGCCACACACACCCTTTCTTCCAATAAGTGGAAGCATCTTGGAACAGCAAAGCAGGAAAGTACCCTATAAATCCTCAAGACCAGCTCTTGTCAAGGAGGCACCATGAGGAATCAAATTCCCATTCCATTGATTCTATATGAGCACCGCATGGGTTCTCTGGGGAAGAAAACAAAGTCCAGCAGCTGGGTGAACGCTTTCTCTAAAAGGTACCTCATGACTGGGGCAGGGGAGCACTCCACAAATTTTTTGGGAGAGGTATCACCTGTATTTCTAGTCCATGATCTGTTTCTGCTGTCACCTAACCCTTCAACCCCCCATACTGCTGAGTCTCCCAAACTTCTTTTTGCTACAAAATGTTGCTTTTCCATATCCAGGGTAGTTTCTTGATGCTTTCTTTTATTAGCCGTAAAAGCATTTAAGCACACAATCCTCTATCACAAGCCTGAAGCAGTCCAAACCTAAGAATACTGTTGCTGAAAATAATTCTGAATACATAAACTGGACTCTTGCTCAAGTCAGAGACTGTAACATTTTACCACTTGGGTTTTAACAAGCACATTTTATCAAACATGGAAGGCCTGGGGGGAGGGGGAGGGAGGTGTGGTGAAATGGAAGGGAAATGAAAACTTTTTTTTGTAAGGATAGCTGCGCTGATTCGCTTTGCTGAGAAAAGTAAAGACGGCTTTAGAGACTGTAATTTACTTTAACTTTTTGTTTTTTTGCTTCAGATTCAGATAAATCCCTAACCCAGACTGTGAAAACATACAGTAAATAGTACAGGTTTGGGACAGTCCGATTCTCTCTCTCTCTCTCTCTCTCTCTCTCTCTCTCTCTCTCTCTCTCTCTCTCTTTTCTTTTTTCTTTTTCTTTTTCTTTTCTTTTTTCTTTTGCTGACAGCAGGTGGCAATATTTATTTATTTATTTATTTATTTATTTATTTAGCATATTTTACCCCAGCTTTCTTCTTGGAAAAGAACCCAAGGTGGCTTACAGTAATGAGGGACAATATATAGCCAGAACATTTCAGTCATGTTCAAGTTTAAAAAAGAGAATTGGAAGAGGCAATCTGTATTAAAGTAAATGCACTTTAAAAACTTGACATTTGTTCCTCATTTTTCACCAGACCTCACCCCCATTGCAGAATCATTTCACATTCAGGCTCACATCTTCACCTTCATGATGTCCAAAGACTTTCTTATATCCTCCTTAGAATGTGCTCATACTATGGCTCCATGTATTTTCTTCTACTTCCTCTCACCCTTCTGAGAACATCTTCATGGCTCCCTTTGGCGTCACACCACCAGTATGGGAAAAAGCCCCTAAACAGACTGAATTCAAATCCTTATATTTCACAGGAACACACAGAATCAGATACTACAGCTTTATACCTACCTTTATTCCCAAGTTCTACATATAACTCAAGGATAGGAGTGTAGGAAATGGCAGAAGAGATGCAGTATTGTGACTGAATGTTCTCCTCACTTTAGATTGTTTTATTATGTATTTTGAGAAAACACTACTGAAACAATTAATCAAAGGAGAAATCCAGTGCTCTCTGTGTTAATCAGTCTCTACTTTGAGGGAACAAGGGTGCACTGGATAAAATGAATGTGGGCATGTGTATAGGCCTGGCCTACAGATATATTCCCTATGCAGCGGGCTATGATCTTTGGAATGGCCTGCCTATTGAATGGAATTGAGGAACTCTTTGGTTTCATTTCATAGACAACATGACGGATCTTGTCAAAAAGACTACTGGATTTCTCTCAGCCTGCACTTTTGTACAATGGAATGAGCAAAAAGAGAGGCAATTGATTACAGTCTACAGTGTAGACAGGCTAGAAAGTTGGACACTTTTAATGGCTTTTTGCCCAGAGTGGACCCTGATTAGACATTGTAACATGTCATTTGTTTCAGGAAAAAAGGAATGATTTGCTTTCTCTGAGCTTGTCATCTACTGATTAGAGATGGGCATGAAACAGAAAAATGGTGTTTCGGTTTTTCGTTTGTCGTTGAGAGGTCTGTTTCGGTTTGTTTCCATTTGTCGGGAATTTTTTTGAAAAATTTTTGTTACCGTTTTTCATTTTTTCGTTTGTCGTTTCTACCCGCTTTTTGCGCGATTTTTAAAGCATTTCCGTGCACAGGCTTCCCCCACGCCCCAGACCAGAGGGAAAACACTAAAAAAAATGGATGCAGGCAGAGACACAGTATAGACTAGGTATGCAGGGAGGCTGCAAAGGCAGCGGCGGGCATTGCCCAGGGTGCAAGGCAGCCGCAGAGTGACTGCACTGCAGGGCAAGGGAGGGTACTCACCGAGAGGTACGCAGCACGCACACACACAGGGAGGCTGCAGGATTGAAGCTAGAGTCGCAGAGACAGCAATCCCACCCTAACTCCCACCAGAGACTGCAAGGAGGACGGGGGCTGCCAGAGCTTTTTATGCCCTCTGTGGCTGCCAGACCTGCCCACCCAGTCTGCAACCTGGGCATGCTCTTGGTTGAACATGATCCCATCACATGGCTTGCCTCCATTTTGTGGCTGGTGGCAACATCCATTTTAAAGGGAAAAGAAAAATACATCGCGATGGGAGAAGACTAAAACAAACGTTTTAAGGACCAAACCCCCTGGTAGGTATTATCAGACAATATAAATAATTATCGCTGCATTTTTACGGATGTCCAGAGCATTTTTTAACATTTAAAAAGCTCATTTCATTGTGTGTCGCCATTAACGGAAATGAAACGTAATGACCTCAATTTTCGTGGTTCTGTTCATTTTGTTTCATTTTCATCACAATTGTCGTTTTGAAACGGTAATGGAAACAAAACAATGTTTGTTCCGTGCCCATCTCTACTACTGATACAAAACTGGATTGTAATGTTTAAGACAGTGGATCTCAGTCTTCCTAATGTTGCAACCCTTTAATACAGCTCCTCATGTTGTGGTGACCACACAACATTCTGCACCGTAAGATGTGTATTGCTTCTCTCTCTCTCTCTCTCTCTCTCTCTCTCTCTCTCTCTCTCTCTCTCTCTCTCTCTCTCTCTCTCTCTCCCTCCCCCTCTCTCTCCCCCTCTCCCTCCCTCCCCTCTCTCTGTCCCTCTCTGCCCCACTCTTTATCTCTCTCTCTGTGTCTCTCTCCCACCCACCCTCTCTCTCTCTGCCTCTCTCTCTCTCTCTGTCTCTCTCCCCCTCCCTCTCCCTCTTCCCGCACCACTTTAAGGAGACTCCAGTGACTGATTTCACTCCAGTCGGCAGCTCAGGGCTTTTGCAGGAGCTGAAGCTGGCGTCTGCCCGATCCCTCGACAGGTGCCGCTGGCTGGGCACTTGCTGCACCTGCAGCTGGATGACCAGAAGCCCTCCAGCTCTCCCATCCTAACATCATCATCACTACCACCACCACCAGCACCACCATCATCCTAACTGCTCTCTTCTTCTCCTTCCAAACCCTTTCCATCCACTGCTCCCTCTTGCATCCCTCTACCCCCTTCCTTTGCCACCCACTCCTCCTCTCACCTCCACCAACAGCCCTGTGAGGTGGGTGAGGGGACTGGAAGTGGGGTGGGGTGGGGTGGTGGCCCAGTGGACCTCCTTCCCTCCTTCCCTCAGACTGGGTGTGTGTCTCCCTTCTCACCTACCAGAAGCGTCCCCCGCAGTGCTAGCACTGGTCTGGCACTTGCACTGGCTGGTGGCAGGCTGACAACCGCCTCTGTTTCTGCATGGCTTGTCACACTCCTTGGCCACACTGAGCCCAATGCCAAGGCTGCCGCTGGGCACTTGCACCTCCAAGGCCACCGAGCCCAAGCCCAGTTCCAGCAGTGGCTGAGGCAGCATCACCACCTGTCAGGTGGGGAAGGTGGTTGCTGAGGCCCAGGATTCCCACCTACACAGCAGTTCCAAGGAGTCCCCCTGCTGCCCCTGCTCCTGCTCCATCTGCTACCACCACCGCCGCCACCATCGCCAGTCGCACCACTCCATCACCCAAGGAGGAGGAGGAGGAGGAGGAAGGCCAACGGAAGGTGCCCACCATGAGCTTTGTACTCCGGCTTAATGAGAGAAGGATGGACGGTGGCCAGTGAGGGGCTCCTGCAGCCAGGCAGGCAGGCAGGTGGGTATCCTCACTTGGGGAACGGATGATGATGGCAGCTGGCAAAGACCAAGCTTCCCTCACTCATGGCAACCCCTGTGAAAGGGTTGATCAACCCCCAAACAGTTTGCAACCCCCAAGTTGAGAACCGCTGGTTGAAGATAAGGAGCCAGCATGTGGAAAAATTAGGGACATCAATGGGAACAAAAGCCATTGTTTTTTGGGAGACAAACATTCACACTCATGTTTTCCAATTCATTTTTTCCTCATGTAATGTTTACTTTTGTAGATTTTGATTACTCGGGGATCTTTACACCTTAGTTTGGTTTAATTTTGAGAGAAGTATCAGTTTTTGCAATGGGTTAAATTACATCTTCTGGAAGATTATTTTTCTTCCTAGCATTTTCCTACAGGTGCAGGGTGTGCTTTTTGGATCCTGAAACACCACTTTGCTTGATTGACCAAATCTCCAGGGCACAGGCCAACTGTTTGCATGTCTTTATTGCCATTGTCCTGCCATCTCTGGTTTGGTTGCCCACATTGGTACTAGCCATCAACTTCAAAGTTTCGGTGATGATGGAAAATGCTGCTCTGAGGACATGTTCATACCAGTGAAGTTGGCTTTCTCTCATCTGCTCTGTTATTGATACCACACCTAGTTGCTGTTGGGTAGCATCAATTGTGATGTGGTTGAGAAGGGAGATACTCCATATCCAACCGAGCATAAGGATTTCCATGGCATGGAGGCAGCTTTCTACACCCATTGTTTTTGTACTATGAAGTGCAACTGGACAAAAATCATCTTGTAGATATTAGATTTGAGACAGATTTTGCATCTCTCAAAAAGCACCATAGTGAGTTCTCACCATCTCAACTAGGCCACATTTTCTCTTGCTCACATGTTGCCACCGATGCCACCATCACCTTGGAGATGGGAGCCAAGATATACCAAAAGATATCCACCCTCTTTAAGTTTTCTCAATTCATTTGGAGTGTTTCATGGGTGGTAACAGTATCTAGGCACTTGGTTTTCTTGATGTTTAAGTGGAGTTCAAAGTAACTGAGATCATCATTCCGTGTCTGAACTTGCCACTGCACTTTGTCCTAGTTTACCTTTTGGAACATTCTAGACCTTCCTTTGTGTATATTTCTACAAAGAGCAAGATTTTCTTGGGACAAATTTGTGACCCCAGGACTGCTCTGAGTGAACTTTGGTTCATAACTTTATTATTTTATTTATTTCCTCAACTCACCCACAGATATATCCTCACAAACACCAGTGGGACCCAGACTTCAGTGTTCTATTTTACAAATTATTATTTTTTTAATTTCCCATTCTGAATTTTCTTGGTGTGATTTTCTTGCACATTCCTTCAGGAACCTGTTCTTTAGAATAGGGAGCTGTCTGATTTTCTGTTTCAGTATTCAAGCCAAATACTGCTAAACAGCTGCAACAACTTTAACTAGAGGGCTGGTGAAAAATGAGGAGCAAATGTCAAGTTTTATAAAGGGCTAACTGTGACTAATTTTATATAAATGGAATTGCATGGGGATACTTTAATACAGATTGTTCTGCATTGTACTCTTCAGTTCATCATTTCTTTGGGTTTGAAGTTGATTGGTTTTCCTCTGATTTATTCTATATTGTCCCTTCATTTCATGTAACTCACTCCTTTTATTTAATATTATTTAAATAAATCTTCAAATCAATTGCCCCCCCCCCTGTATAGCTTCAGAAAATCTCTCATTGTGGCCTCTCTCAACCACAGGGGCAGAGGAAGAACCTCATTTTCACACTGATTTTTAAAAGTTCTATCCCCCAGGGGAAGAACATTACAAAGAGGTTTTGATGGAGCTTTTTCGGAACCAAAAGGTCCCAGTCATGGGTACATACATACTCAAGGTCGCATGTCAAGTCCTTCTTTCTCACTCACTATATACTGCACCGTCATCATCTGTCTTTGACTTACTGACTTTTTGTGACTTTTGTGCCAAATGAGCAGGAAAAAAAGCAGCCTTTTCAGGGTTTTTCACTCATCATAAATCAACAGCCCTTGAATTTATGAATTTCAGGTAAAAATCAAAGAAAAACAAAACAAAACAAAACAAAAGACACAAACATGTGGAACCTCAAGACTAAGTTTCATATTTTAATGTGACGTTTTGTGCACATTTTGTGGAAGCTACCTGAGACCTCACACAAACACCTTCCCTATAGAAACTCCTAGTCCCCTACTTCAAATAGAGAACTTCCTCCCCACCCCCTTGAACATTCTCCCTCAAAAAACCATCCCACCCCTGCTTTTCTAACAGCTGCATCTGGGTGGTATGTAATTTTCTGAACAGCTGTTCACCAAGAAGATGTCTATGGTGGTGAGGTGGGGTGAAAAGTGAGGCAACTGATCATGCCATTTTCTGGAAAACCCCTGAAGAAAAAGATTGGGTTTTCAGCTTTAATATTTACACTTCACTATATCTTATAATCTAAAATTTAGTGAGCTGGATCTCTTCATTAAAAAGTATATATCTCTGAACATTTTATGCAAATGCTGCCATGGAATTATGAAATTCACCAGTGATCTACACAAAACCTGAATCAATTGGTTTAAAATTTGGCCAGGGTAATCCCCTCATAAAATATATATTTTGCATCTAAATCTCATCCAATTCTAATGCTGCTTTTGTTTAATTTTCCATGATTGTCAACATACATAATAAGTGGCAACTAGAGTTGGCCTGCTGAAACAGTCAAGCTTACTTAGCAGCTAAATCACTAAATCCCCATAGATTCCATGGGTCAACTATAGTGGTAACTTGTTTTGCTAAGCAACAGGACTTTGGCCAATGATTTAGATTATCAAAACAGATTTCGTTCCAGATCTTACTGGTAAGTTTCTAAATTGTTTCAAGCCAAATTTAGTTGCTTTCTTCTTGGGTTTGCAAATTGAAATTATCTGTTAAATGTCCACGTTATTATTACCTGTGCCCTTTGATACATAGTGGTATACCTAATTGCAGCAGTGCTTATTGTAGAATCAAAAATATAATCTTTTTGTGAGAACTGAATAGTTATTCTCAGGACAGGAAACATCATTATTTTCCTTCTGAATTTATTCGTTCTGCTCTTATACACACAGCTCTGATTGCAAATAACCAGTTATAACATTTAGGGCACTTCTAAGCATTTCCCTGCTGTGAACCACTCCTTTCAGAGCATATGGAACATGAAATATGTTGTGTCTAGATGTCCATCTTGACATAGTTGATGGATTCTTATGTATTTGCAGTCTATAATATAATAATTTAATTTATAGGTGTTTTGATGAGCTGATACTAGCTAATGTCTTGGAGCTTGAAAGAGCTAAAATAAGAGAAGTGAATACAGAAATATCTTTTTGGCAGGGAGAAACACCAAAGAACAAAATTTGTTCATTTGCAAAGGCAACATTTCTAAGCCACAGAAAATGATATACAAAGTAGCACATGAAAATTGAGCTAACACTAGAAGCAGTGAGGCCTGAAGATGAGAGAAGACTGACTACTCTCTTCTACTATCTGCAATGGCACCAACAAAATGGATTGAATTGAAGTGGAGATAGCATTTCTTATATTCATCTCTTATTTTTATTTTTACTGTAGAAGACTCATGCTGTTTGGATATTTTCTTAAAGCACTCCTATTAACGTCCTATTAATTTCACATAGTTCCCTGAGGAAAGCATTTTATGTTCTGTTTTTCAGTGTGCTTTTATCACTCATGTTTAAGGAATGATGTGTTGTAAAAAGGATGATCAACAATCCTTCCAAAATGTTCCAAAAGGTTAAAAGAAAAACGAAACCCTGATTTATTTATTTATTTATTTATTTATTTATTTATTTATTTATTTATTTATTTATTTATTGAATTTTTATACCACCCATCTGGCAATGAGGTCATTATTTATTTGATGTGAACACGACCATCTGTCACACAATCTAATTAAAGTTGTGTGACAGACAACAATTTATGTCCAGACTTCCAGTTATTATATTTTAAACATGTTACACATTTTAGTGTGTCTAAATTCATATATCCGCATATTTTGTACTGTCAAATGTGTGGTGCTGATGCTTAATTGACGCTAGATTTTATTTGCAAAAGCTTTAGTAATGTGGACTTTTATAACACAATGACATAAATGTCAAGTTATTTATATCAGTTGACTGCTATGAAGGATGCAGTCTTTTGGAGTTCACTAAACAGGTCTGTCTTGGCTGGGATGTTGAAGTCCCCCAATAAAACAAGTTGAGAATACTACCCTACAAGACAAGCCTAGCTGCTTCAGAAAGGGAGGCTGTTGAGCAACAGGGTATAGTTCACCTGTTGGCCTCTATTTCCCAAATAGACACACTAAAATCTATCAAACTGCAGGGTGTGAGACGTGGACTACATAGTGCAGTCATGATACACCACTACAATTTGGTCTGCCTCCCTGCTCCCCCACCCTTGCTGCTCTGTATGAAAATAGAATCCATACAAGGAGAGTTGGGAGATTGTTGTTGTGAGTTTTTCGGGCTGTTTGGCCATGTTCTGGAAGTTTTTCTTTCTGTTGTTTCGCCAGACTCTGTGGCTGGCATCTTCAGAGGACAAGGAGCTCAGGGAACTAGGAGTTAACTCTGTGCTCAGAGTTGGGAGAGATTAATCCTGCATCTTATTCCAGCAAAAGATTGGCATGTTCATCCAGGATCAAGTCAGCTGTTGATTTCCCATTCACCAACCTGTCATTTAGAAGATGTAGAATTTAGCATTTCCTCCAAAATGAGCATTTCCTCTCATTTCTTTGCGGAGGATTTCAGGCCTTTTGAATCTGATGATGGTGAAAAGCCAGGTGCCCATGGTTCCAGGATCCTCAAAGGTACAGAAAGGTGCACCCTGGAAGAAGCCTGCACGACACCAGAATCCAAGATGGAGGCTCGACTCTCCCTTTGCATGAGCTGTGCCATATAATGGTGAGAGACATCTCAGAAAAGAACTCAGCTGTGGTTGGAGTAGGTCTCCTTGGGAGTAGAGGTCTCCTGAAACTCCTCAAACTTAAAACCCTGGGAAAGCTAAAGCAGCAACGATTGCATCTGAGGTCTGACTCTTGGCTCAGGCAGCCTGTTCATAAAAAGGCAGTTTTTATTTATTTATTTATTTATTTATTTATTTATTTATTTATTTATTTATTTATTTATATGCCACCCACTAGTCAAATGTCTTTGTGGCTTTCCGTGATTTCTCCATACTTTGATATCATTCTGCTCCACTAGCCTGTCTTGATCTTGGCTTCAACACTCCTTACTCTAAAGGGTGTGTCTTTGAATTGATCTGTAGTATCCATGGCTGTGTCTCTCATTTGTCATTTTCTGGACAGGGATTGAGCTGCTTATAAACACCTGTGAAGTCAAATTGTCACTAGTTTTGTCCTGTCTATCAACATTATCAGGACATAATCTTGACAAAAACAGCCATTTTTAATCTCCTGAGTCTCATTGCATGAATAAATGTACACCACAAGTAGAATTTGTACATTTTTGAAGCTAATGGAATGTTTTGAAGTAATAAAGTACACATAGAGCAATTTGCATATTATAAAATTGGAGGAGCTAAAACGTGCACATTTTTTAAAAAAACATACAAACAGGTTTTAATCAGTGATGAAAATACATCAATTGGGTGAAATGAGCAAGTGCACTTTAGCAAAAAAATATAAATATGCACACACATTTCCATCTCTTTTTAAAAAACACCACATCATACTATTTGGTAAGCAATAAGAACTGCAAGAACTACATAGATGATTTTATTTCACGTTAGTTACATTCCTACTTGGAAGCCATTTCAAAACATAAGAGTTACTCCAAAACTTTGTACCCATTTCAGAGTTCTAAATAAATGTTTATAAATGGCAGGTTTAGTTATTTCCCTCACTTATCTCCATCATTATGTTTAAAGGTAGTTAGCAGCACATATTACTCTCAGGAAGCATATCTTCTCCTCAAGAGTAGAGATGGGCACAAAATGAACTTTAGGTTAATTTCATTATTCATTATTTGTTTCATTACCTAATGAAATGAATAATCAACTGGCCCCTCTAATAAAAATGAAACAAAATGAAACAGAAATTGCTGTTTCATTTCAGTTCATTTTTTGTACTGCCAGTGTCCCCTACCTGGACTGGTGGTGGTCTGGTCCAGTCCTCCCTCTGGGCTCCAGAAAAAATAAAGTAAAAAAGCTGACAGCCCATGCTACAGCTTGTAGGTGGGCCCCGTGGTTAGCAGTAAAAAAAATTAAAACAAAATTAAAGCAAAAATAAAATATAAATAAAAAAAAAAACCAGTCCAGTGTGCAGGCCCTGGTACCAGCCTGAGAGCACCGGACCTGAACTGAAGGTTGCCAAACTGGTCTGTGTATCATGGAACTGGCCCGCGGGCCAAAAGTAAAAAAAAAAAAAAAGATCTGGCGCAGGAAGGAAATGGATTTAAAGGAGAAAATTTGGCACCTAAGGAAAATTTGGCACCTAAGAAACTAAGAATGCTGGAAACCTCTGAAATAAACTTACGGTATTTTCTAGCTCAACCAAGTCGTCTCTCTATCTAGCACTCAGAACTTGGTGGGACCCCATCCGATGTTCTCCACAAAAGAGTTGGGCTGCTGGGACATAACTAGGGCATGTTGGCTTTCTATCCATCACCTTTTCTCGGTTCTAGTAGCAATGGAAAAATAGTACTATGATCTGAGGAAACTCTGGGGGTGAGAGGGAGTTTTGCTTCCACTGTAAAGCCCAATCTCCCTAATCCTACACAAGACATGTGTGTACATGCTAAATTGTATGGGGAGATTATCAGTGTGTGTATATGTGTATGCAGGTGACATGTACTGTATATTGTTGTTGTTATTATGTATTGTTGTCTTCATGGCCCCATGTCCATGGAGTTTTATTGGCAGGAATACTGGAGTGGCTTGCCAGTTCATACTCCAGGCATCTACAGCACCTGGTATTCCCTGTATATAGGCACCATAAACTCAGGTGAGCCCCTAGCTGATTCTGGGTGCAGCTTTCCAGGCAGAAACAAGTTTGTTCTCCAGGGCTACAACATTAGAAGTGTCTAAAAAAATACTGTCTATAAATGAAGGTGGAAAAATAGAGTGGGGAAAGTAGAACAAGGTCAAGATGTGGAATGTGCATGGCAGGGACTTCAAACAGAGCCATATATTGAAGTACTGAAACTGGCATACTCCTGCAGAATGAAGCACTGCTATATCAGATAGCAGTAATCTAAAAATAAATGAAAACTTTGTCGTCTGCTTACCAAAACCCTGATCAGCCGACCAGCATCTTCTCAGCAACCAGCCTCTTGCCTGGAGTTCTTGCAAAGTGGGCCGGCCACCTGCCAGCAAAAGGAAGAGAATCTGGAATGTGGCAGGCAGTTTCACTGCCCAGATCAGCTATGGCATCGGCCAGCTCAGAGGAGTGCCGCCATGCTCAAGGATTCGGCAGCCAGCAGCAGTGAGACACACAAAAGCCACCCTTGTGGGATGGAAGGGAGGACAGAGGAAGGGGAGGATTTATTTATTTATTTATTTATTTATTTGTTATATTTTTATACCGCCCATCTTCCGGACGGAACTCTGGGCGGTTTACAATAGAAATAAAACCAACAATCAATGAGAAATAAAATAAACAAGAGTCCCCTCAGATGGCTGGGGCACAAGGCAGGTGGCCAGTGGCATAACAAGGTGGAGGCAGCCTAACAAAGTGCACTGTCTCTGCTGGAGTAGAAGAAGCAGAGAAGGAGGTGGATGGAGACGCTGGGGGGGGGGGCTCTTTCTGTTTCCTGGTGCTGCTGCTTTGACCATCAACACTGGTGGAGGAGGAAGTTGGGACTGGGACCACACTGGGTTCCATGGGTACAAGCAAGGGGACAGCCATGCCATGCCATGCCTCCTTTGAAGTGACAACATGTGGCAGGGAGGAGGGCCAGCAGTGGCAGTGGCAGAGGGAGGAGAAAGGTGGAAGAAGGTGGCAGGAGCAGCAACAAGAGGTACAGCTGGGAAGGAGTGTGTGTGTGTGTGTGTGTGTGTGTGTGTGTGTGTGTGTGTGTGTGTGTGTGTGTGTGTGTGTGTGTGTGTGTGTGTGTGTCCTGGGCTATGTCAATGTGTGAAAGGCAGTTTACCAATGGAATAAAATTTTCCCAAAAATCATGTGAATACCCCGACTTTAAACTGAATTAAAAACTTCAGTTCCTCTCCTGATTTGTTTCCAAAGTGTAACCCCGCACACCCTCAATTAACTTCCTCTAGCTGCCTAGATGCCCTAAGCAAATCCAATCTCGCTTGATTTCGGAAGTTAAGCAGGGTCGGCCCTGGTTAGTACTTGGATGGGCGACCACCAGGGAATACCAGGTGCTGCAGGTGCCTGGAGTAGGAACTGGCAAACCACTCCAGTATTCCTGCCAAGAAAACTCCATGGACATGGGGTCACGAAGAGTTGGTCACGACTGTAACGACACAACACACACATACCCCCTTTGGAGTTTCATAAAGCTCCAAACCTTTCCAAATTTGGGAGGCTTTCAGGGAAGAGCTTGAGCTCCCCTGCCAATGATTCCTCCAGGATGAATTGTTTCATTCTAGAGGGAGAAAATGGTGCTTCATATCTACTGCAGATTTGAACAGCTGAAGAATTGTCTCAGATAATATATTTATCCACCTAGAGAGACCTCCAGAAGGGACGGACAACAGCAGATACTTTATTCTATTTCTCTGAAGAGGCAGTCCATTGTTTTATGTTTCACCACCAGCACAATAAAAAATTATGTCCTATAAAGATTTCTGTCCACTAGAGATGTTAAAATATACTTCTTTGGATTTTCACCTATTCAAATTCAGCAGGTCTTAGAAAACACCAATAATAATAACACTCTAATAAAACTCCTATTTTCTCAAAATGGATAAGTTTAATAAATAGCATTGCTTATTTACCAGTCTGCCTGCACAGAACACATGTGAAATGCATGGTGCAATATCAGAAGTATTATATCTCCTAAAAGAAAATCAGATACTTAATAAAAATTGTAGGAGAGATAATATTTTAGATGTTTGCAACCCAATTTTTAAATGATTTATTCAACATTAAGGGGACAATCTAGCCAAGTTTAAGAAATTTAAGAACTATGCCTTTCTAAGGGCCTTTTCACACGACCCCTAAGATCCGCTGGTCCCTTAAATTCGGACCAAAGATCTTAGGGGTTCGTTGCCCTTCCTTCCTCCCCACCAGAGAAAGAGGGGGGAAAATGCAGCTCACCTGGAGGAGCTTCCCGGAGCTCCGTTTCTCTTCCGTTTCTCTTCTGCTTCCTTTTTTTCCTCCCACCTCTTCTCTTAAAGGGGCAGGAGGCAAAAAAAAACACAAGCAGAAGCCAGGAGAGCCCCGCACTGACCAGATTAAATCCGGACCTGGGGATTTTCACCCACCTCAAGCAGGTACAAGAAAGTGCAGCTGGGTCGCGCTTAGGTGGGCGGGGTCGCACTTAATTGTCTGCAAAGTCCGGAGCTGGTGGGAAAACACTTGTAAGGTCCGGACCTTGCAGCCATTTCCTGCGGAGCTTAGGGGTCGTGTATAAAGGCTCTAAATCACTAGTGAGTACCCTTTAGTCCAGGTAATTTTATACAAGATTTCAAATATAATTTGACTCTCCCCTGATGGGAGAGAAATAAGAATATGCTCATCTCTTCCCGATATCAAGGGAACAAAGAAATCTTAATTCATAACCACAGTTATATACATGTATAATTGGATATGTTCATGACTGAAATAGCAAATGTAACTGAACAAGATCAAAATTTTATATACGAAAGACACTGTCATTTCACTATTCATTTCACAAAGGGCCTTGCTAGGAGATAGCTTTGAGTGTCATGCTGTGTGAATGGGACAAAGCTCAGAATAAATATGTGTTTATGCTTATGTTTCTGTGATTCAGTATAATCAGTGGTTTTATTTTAATTTTTTCATTAAACACTTAGTGCTGGTGACGTGCTTTGAGTATTGGAAATTGTTTGGGATCCAAAAATGAAGCAGGAGTATTTGTCAGTTTTCAAACTAATCCAAAGCAAATTGAAGAAGCCAGAAGTGGCACTTAAAACAAATTGGGGCTCTCGATACCACTGAATATTGCTTCAGCAATTTGGTTAAGAAAGCTAAAGGGGGTTAAAAAAACTTGGTGCCAAAGATTTTCATTCAGGAAATGAAAGTTATACTTAAACAGATTCAAGAAGCCCCATCAAATGGAGATTAACACTGTAAGCAACAGTGACAAAGTGAAGATCTTCTGGTAACCCTACAAATGGAGCCTCAGAAAGGGTTCAAATCATCCCTATCATCATAAGCCACTTTATATCTTGGGTATTAAGCTATTAGAGATCACTATCTGCATTGCTTTCATTTTAGTACAACACAGGTACATAGGGGTAGGGAATCTTATTTTCATTTAGACAGCTGCAGATCATATTTTGCATTACATTTTATAATCCAAGCAGTTGAGTGTCTCTTTGTGAATTGGCTGTGCATGTCTTGAGTATTGTATCTGGGATCTGAATGAAGTAAGTTACATTGGCATGAGAAACAGGACCCAAGCTGCTCCGCCACTCCAAATTTTGTACAGTAAGATCCCCATATCTGCTGATTCACCAATTGCAGACTCAGTTATCCACAGTTGGTGATCAGCGGATGCAAGGGAGGCCAAGCCCTGTGGCAAGGAGGGGGGAAAATAAATTTTACCAGTGCCACGCTGGACAACTACCCTCATTGTCACTGCTGCTGCTGCCAGTGGCCAAGCACTGTTTCAAAGGAACCTGTTTCAAAGGAGCAGGCCTAGTAAGAAAGGATGAGGTGTAGCTTTATATATTAAGGAAATTTATACTGCTGAAGAAATACAAGATAAACAGCAGGGGAAGCATTTTGAGAGTATTTGGCTGTAAATCAGGGGCAAGAAAACTAGGAGGCATGTCATTGTGGGGGTATATTATAGAACCCCAAGCCAGCCAGAGGAGTGGGATGATGCCTTCTGTGAGCAGATGGCCACACAGTCAAAAGGGAGATATGTAGTACTAATGGGAGATTTTAACTATCCTGATATATGCTGGCAGTCCAACTCAGCTAAGAATGCAAGGTCTAAGAATTCCTTACTGCCCTTGCAGACAATGTCATGGTCTAGAAGGTAGAGGAGGCAACAAGAGGCAAAACCATTTTAGATCTGGTCTTCATTTCATTTCTCTCCATCTCCTTGGGTTCTTCTTTCTCTTTCTCCATTTGTAGTCATGACATATGAATGCTGAATTTAACATAAGAGAGCCAACTCTTGGTCTTTGCTCCCTTTTTGAAACACACAATTGGATTTATTCCATTTGCATTTTTACTTCTGTCTGAAGGCAATCAACAAGGTCTACTGAACACACATCCATCTCATAAACATTTCTCTGTTTGTAGGGGACATGAAAGGAGCCTTCCTGAAGATTATATTCTTTTCAGCTATTGGCCATTCCCTGGGCAATATTGTTCACTCCTGGCTAATCCTTTGAATCCTTTTAAGCACCGTAGAAATGTCCGTGACTACTAGGTTGGTGCTTCTGACACAAATAAAGAATGTAGGCAAAAGTGGATGGTGAAGCAAATGCTAGGCACTTTGTCAGATGTCTAAAAAACACACACACACACACACACACACACACACACACATGAGCAATATATGATCATTTCATTTGCTTGGATGTGGCTATGGCTAACTGTTCACCTCTAGATGTTGGGCATAGAACAAAACATTCAAAAAGAGTCTGCTTCTTCAACATTATGTTTACAGAAGGCTTGCAGCAAATAGTGCAGCAGAACTTTCTTGGTCCCTATTTCAATGTGAATTTATTAAACGTGTGACTTGGAAATCAATGCATGCACAAAGATCAAACTAGACACTATGCAGGCATTCGGAAGACATGTTTTCTTAAGTGGTGAAAGACCTCTGTTTCTCAGAATACGTTTCCCTTCAACTGGTTATCCTACATTTAATGTGCTTTCTTTTGTAATTAGCTGCTGAAAGGAAAACACAAGGTCAGGCTGGTTCATTATTTCCTGTGTACACATCTAGTCACCAGCAAACAGATCAAACTGAAGTATGGAAAAAACAGTCCAAAATGCAAGCCTTATCACTGTCTTATCACACCCCAAGACTTCCAGAGAGAAAACTCCCCCCCCCCAGTTATGTCCTCAATTTCAATCAACATCAGCTACAAACTCACAGCTCTCTGCATTTTTCTACATTTGAACTGTAAACTGGTTCTTTCCCCTACACATGCCCTGTATCATTTCAGCAGAATAATTGTGTTGTGTATTTTAAAAAGCCATCACCTAACCCTTAGTTCTCAGTGAGGGGAACTTCAAAAGGTCATATTTGACTATTAGCAAACAATTAGCTTTCAAAAAGATGGTCCATCAGCAACCATAATAATATTTAGCCTCATCAAAATATAATACTTATCAAGATAATGGTAAAGTTTTCTTTTTAACATTAGCAATACAACCAGTTCGTAGTGCCCCTCTATTAAGTGGCAGCCTTCAGTAGCATACGAAAGTTAAACAACATGTCAGGCTCATAAAATATGATAGAAGATAGCAGGTTACATAGATAATGATCTTCCATTGATTCCCAAAAAACCAATGGGTTTGTGTTTTCATACTTTATTATGCAACTCTAGGTACCTGGCAAAGTTTCCACCTGAGTTGTTTTATACGTGTAAAGACAATTTCTTTCTGCAATAGTTATATACTTACTCCTATAGTTATAATAAATCTGTGCGATATCTGTACAGTCAAAAATCAAAATGTTTGGCTACTATCACAAACCGCTATTATTAAAACTGGGGTATAACATTCCATATTATGCCAGTCACATTCCAGAGCATATTCACTTTAAAAGATCCTTTGGTATCACAGAAATTTTTCTCTCTTTGTCACTTTTGTGATCAACAGCCACTGAGAGAAAACAATATATGGCACAATTGCTTATCCAAACAGCTTCATCAGTCTGAAGAAAGCTAGCTGTGACTCCTCCATCTTATAATCTGCTTTGACGTCTTGTCAACCCCCTCTCTCATACACAGTCCCATCATTTTTCATAATGTTAAACAAGGCAGCCAAATCACATATTTTGGTGGTGGGGGGCTTATAATAGCAGTTGTAACTCAATATTTCCAACTCTATAGAACTAAAACTTATTCTCCTGACTGATATGCCCCAAAGGACCCTAAACATATTATAATATTTCCCTATGTTTTATAATTCATTGATCTATGAATCCTAAATTATTTTCTTAAGTATATAATAAGTCAGCAATATACAAGGAGATGTAGAGAATGTAAATGTAAGCTGAGGGTTCAAAAAAGACACAGGGAAAATTGCTGCAGTGCAGGCTTGTACCAGACCATATCCAAATAGCAAATGCTCAGGACATGTGTAAGCAGTGATGTGTAAGCAGTGATGCTCTTATTTCAGTTGGAAAGAACCAGTGTGAAAAGATACATTCTGGTTTCTGTGCCTGCTTCTGGAATTCAGTAAAGCAGACAGACATTATTTATAAGCTTGCTCTCACCTCAGGCCCCCTCTCTTGGGTAATCCATGGCAACTCCAATCAGGAGTCAATGATTTTGTTGCCCCCACAATACATGGAATAAGTTCCATTTCTCAAGAAATCACTCCAAGATACCACAGAAATAGGTTTCACTTTTCCTTTTTCCTCTAGCCTTTTGCTTTCTAATCTATGGGACTAAACAGGATTCCAATTATTAGAAATTATTATGAAAGATATTCATAACTAACAAATTTGGATTCAGCTATATTTGGAACTATGGCATTTTTGTTGAATTCCAAATATTTCCACATCTGAATGGATATCCCTACCGTTAATGCCTACATCTGCCTACATCTTGAGGGGGGGAGATGCTCTCACCTCCTCCTGAATTGAATATTCATCAATAGCCAATTCAATGGTAAATGTGAAGTGTGAAGCACAGAAATATTTATGATATGCAAAGTCAAAATGTAAGAACTTGAAGGAATTGGTGCCGTGGGGAAAAAGAGAAATCAGTCTGCAGATCAAAGTGATTGCTAAAGAGTTTGATATAATTTGAAAGTACCACATCCTGGGATGTGAAAAAGACCTAACATGAATAGTGATCAAATTAAACATTCTAGCCAGGCATTTATCTGCTTCAGCTCATAAGACAAACAGGCTAAAAATAATAATAATAAAATTACTTTCTGATACCTGGGGTAAACTTCACAGCTTTCCTTGCACTGAACGTTGAGAAAACAGAATGGCATACTGTTGTTTTCTCATAAGCAATAACTGTGGGCAGCATGCCCGGATCATTTTCTGAAGCGCCATTTTGGATTATATTAAGTCAATAGGAGCCAGTGAAATAGCTCACTGAACAAACTACATGAAACTGCTACAAGGCTTCCTTCCCCATTTCTTTAAGTACTCAAGAGTGGGATGGAGTAGAGCTGACCCTAGACCAGTGGTGGCGAACCTGCGGCACTCCAGATGTTTTGGATCTCAACTCCCAGAATGCTGATCCTAGATTGCCAATGACAAATGACTGTGGGGAATGTGGTCCAAAACATCTGGAGTGCTGAAAGTTCACCATCACTGCCCTAGACATTTTGCTGTATGAGGTGAAGATGCCATCTCTAAACTGTACTCAGGAGCTAAGCAGATGTGCTGTTGGAACTTCACTGGTGATATACAAGACATTATCCTGCACTTTACAAGATGATAACAGTCTATTAAAGAACCACAGGCAAGCTTGGTGAGATAGGCAACCTTAGTCTTCTACACCTTTTATTTTATTTTCACCCCCTGGGACCTTCTGTTTGAAATGCCTGTTGCATTTTGCCTGGAGAGAACAGGTGCTATGGAGCAAACGGCAGTGGTTTCCTGTTCTTTTCCTCCCAGCCCTTTCATCCAGTATCTATTTGACAAGCTGTAACAGATCTGGACATGACTGCCAGAGAGCAAGCATGAGAATGGGCAACAGGACCAAGAAGGACAGCCTGCACTGAGAAATGTTGCAAATATTCTTTATTTGAGTTAAGCTTTAGTAGAGTATAAAATGGCCTTCTATGTGAATAGCAATCCAGCTGTAGAACTCCAGCTCTAGGGAGTTCAGAAGACCTCCCTCATTTTTAGCCTTAGACTGTTGGAGGGGAAAAATATTCCTATACTGCCCCACTAATATTTTTCAGATTAATGTCACTCTTGTATTTCAGAAAGTTTTCCCATTTTCATTGCAATGTATTATTATTATTATTATTATTATTATTATTATTATTACTTAACAGTTGGATTTGGGATTGTAACAATTATTGTATGTTGCTACTCTTGTCAAATTGCTCTGGGCTTGCACTAAGCATGAGAACAGTTCAAAAGTGAATTTATTTATTAAGACATGCTGCTTATACACTGTCTCATAGTGCTTAAAGCACTCTCTATGAGCGGATTACAAGTAATTTTCAAACTAAACATTGCCACCCCCGTGAGCTGAGTACTCGTTTTACTGACCTCAGAAGGAAGAAATGCTGACTTGGAATTGAACCCCATGTCGTGGGCACAGTTATAGCTGAAGTACAACAGTTTAACCATAGTGCCACGAGGCTTTCTATTAAATAAGGAATTGACAAAGATGCTTTCTAAAAACCACATCAAACAGTACTCTTGGATCAGCAAAAACAGCCTTGCCTTGTTCTCTTTTCTTAGTCTCATTGTTAGTGATGGGCATGTAATGATTTTTTTTATTTTGGTTTTCATGTTTTGTTTCATCCCTTAATGAAACAAAAAATAAAATGACCATCAAAGAAAAATGCAACAAAATGAACTGAAATTTTTTGGTTCATTTCCTTTTGTTTTTTGTCCCC